>CAJNOJ010000149.1:0-256133 GCA_905250025.1 Adineta ricciae | reverse complement strand
TACGATTACACAATCACTCAAAAGAGAAAACATAACGTTTCGCATTGATATTGATCATCCTTTCTTTTAGTAAATTCGTAAGTGTGATACAGTGACGTCAATGGGCAACACACAGATTTTTCTATGTTGATATTTTTCAATTTTCGTTTATTTCCAAATATACACTTCGTTTACATCAACACGTGACAATAAATATTGTTTTCCATCCATCTTTTTTTGAAGCATGAGGTGATAGATGTTGTTTCCGATAGTCATTGTGAATTCGTCGACATTTTTGAAGGATCTAAATAAATAGTGCACAATCTTTCACATATTGTCAAATCCATTCAAGCTACCCATAATTTTCATTTATATAATCATTAATTGGCTTCTCTAATTGTATTTGACCATATTGATCCTAAAAATTCAAAAAGACAATCGCAGATATTCATTTATTCGATACTTACAGTTTTCATTTGAATAAAAAATTTTTCATGATTAAACGACATATGAGTATGTATGATTAAATCTTCATTAAAATAATCAATGTCGATTGAATTGTCTTCGTTTTTTGTCCAACTGATAGTTTGGTCAAACTAAACAAAAATAAATAATTAATGAGCTGAAAACAAAAAGTTGTTTCTTACACGACTAGCCTGGTCCATTTGAAACTTTCGGCTTATAAATGTCCAATGGACCAGAATGATCAGTTGGTCTCTTGGATGTTCGTATTTGTTTCGATGCAAATCCAAGGCAAGTTGAAGATAACGAAATTTATTTACTCTTGACATCTGGAAAATTTCAAACAAACAGTGATCAATGTGTTAATAAATTCAATATGATTTCCGTTGGCAAAATTATTTCGGAATAATAGAATTCTGTAAACAACCATAGGATTTGTCGGAACTTTGACGTTCGAACAAAAGCTTACCTTTTCTTTTCACGGCTATTCGCTCACTAACAACACCACAACGAATTGTATTCCGATCGATCTGTATGGAATTCAGCTACAGGATTTTTTTAATAGTTTGTAACTGGTGTTGTCCGGTTTATATACAAAAGAGAGAGAATCGAAATGACCTTGTAGACTAAATTGTTGCTGACGATTAGTCGAAGAAAGAACAATGAATTTGTTTGAAACTGACTGAATTATCATGATTAGTTTTTCTATGTAGCGACGGCTGCTACGTTCATTAATTTATTCCTTATATCTCGTGTCTCTTCTCTTTCTGACTGATCTGCCGAACAAATACAACGACGAAATTACAAACTCAAACAGTTTTATGCAAAGAAACGATATAGTGTCGCGATAAGAGAACCTTTTTCTCAGACATAAAACCCGATGGACTATCCGATCGTGTTAACAAAAACTATTACATTGGATCAACTTTTTAAAGAAACGAATTATGCGAATGGGATAATCGAGTGATTCACTATTGATGGCACTTTTCTATCTACATGCGAGGGAATAAAGATCATATTAAATCCACCAGTTAAAAAGAAAAATGTTACTATGATCTTCATGTTCGATCTGCTCGTTGTTCTATTCAAAACGTTTGTCGAAGAGCAATGGATCAAAATCTCCATTTGCGTGACGAAATGCATTCGATTTTACCCAAAAAACAATATCATTTATGAACAAAGTCGAAGAATCTCTCGGAATGCAATCATCCATCGTCACATATTCATATAGCGAAGCATTTTGACCGATACTCGGCACGATAAAAAATGAATTCCATTTTGCGTTTCCGTTGTCGAATACGCATTTCGAAAGCGCCAATTTATGTTCTTAAATCATCGATTCTTAATTTCTTCAGTTTGAAGTTTGATTTGATCATGCTTGCATCGAGTGACAACATCGAATGAAACAGCAACGATCTGTTCGAAATGTGGAGAGAAAATCTTGAATGTGATGACAGCAGATGAAATTAGAGTTTATCATCTACACTGATTCAATTGTTCGGATTGTGAGAAAACTGTAGATGATGAGATAGAAGGAGAGTTTGAAAACGAAAAAGTCATTAGGAAGATGAAGACAAGAAATGGCTTCGAATTCTGGATGAAATAGAAGTAAAATGTTCCATTCACTCCGACATAATGACTATTTTCGAACATCTTCTTGCTGTATAATATTTCGACAGTAAACGAAGATTTTTTTATTTTTTTCAAATATACAATATCGTGAATGACGTATCAGTATTTATCAAATTTGAATATTATTAGAAGAATATACATCATTCTATGGTTTCAACGGATTCTTTTATGACATATAGCTGCATAGATTGGGGTGTACGTATCTTTTACTTATATGATGTAGGTCATTGAATGTCCACACACTATATTTCAGCTCTTTCTTGTATCAATAAATGCATTGATTTATGAGCTAAAAAAAGTATAAGCATTTGAAACATTGGAAAATGTTTTCTTTTACATTTGAAATATACTTTATTTGGATATAAATATATATATGAAAACAAAATTCAAGAGTAGGTGTGTGACAACTCCATCTCCGCTCAATGAACTGGAACTGTTTGAACAGTTCTCGTTCATTTGAACTTGAGCTATCGATCAGTTCATTTCATTTGAACTGGAACTGTCGGCCAGTTCCTTTCAATTGAACTGGAGTTGTTCACCAGTTCATTTCATTTGAGCTGGAACTGTCGACCAGTTCGTTTCATTTGAACTGGAATTGTCGACCAGTTCCTTTCAATTGAACTGGAGTTGTTCACCAGTTCATTTCATTTGAGCTGGAACTGTCGACCAGTTCGTTTCATTTGAACTGGAGTTGTTCACCAGTTCATTTCATTTGAACTGGAATTGTCGACCAGTTCCTTTCAATTGAACTGGAGTTGTTCACCAGTTCATTTCATTTGAGCTGGAACTGTCGACCAGTTCGTTTCATTTGAACTGGAGTTGTTTACCTGTTAAGTTTGTTGAGTTGGAACTGAATTGTTTGTATAAAGGTGTACATATTTAACTGTTCGTTCGAATGAAAAACAATACATCGAATATGTCGTTTCTAATAATAGTCATCAAATGAGATTTTTATTGTAATATAGAAATAACAAGAATATAATTAAAGAGGGAAAAAATTAAAATTTCGTCAACATAGAATTATTCATTTATGTCCACGTTATGGACACACGAGTTGTTTCACGTACATTATATATCAAGCTTGTCTTTTAGAAACATTGTATATTTAACGTTTTTGGATGAAAGAGCAAGTCGATTCTTTCGGAGAACGTAGTTTGACGTTGAAAATGCCGATTCGCTCGCAACACTGCTTGAGGAAATGGATAAATACTTTCGAGCACAACTGGCTAATTTTGGAAGTGAATCACCATGTTCTCGCCAAAACGAACCGAATTCATATTCATCCTTTGGAATCGAAGATAATTTGGCGAGTTCTTGTGTAATAGTTAACGATTTTTTGGAACGTATACTAATGTTCGTTGATTCAACACCACATTTGCTTAAAAAATTGGTAATGATCGACATGCCTTTTGATGACTTGGATGATGATGACGTAGCGGAATTTTCAGTTGTATCAGTAGAAATACTTGATGCTGTTGTAAATGTATCTGATGATAATATATTTTTTGAACGACGTTTATCATTGATCTATATATAATTGAAATATAGTTCCATATTAACATATCAATCAAAATGACCACTTGTCGACGTCTGTAATAAACTTTACTCTTTTGGATATTTCGTTTTTACATTTATACCTGTCGTCGTGACACAAACCAGGTATGTCTTACAGTTTTTTATTATTCTTTTCTTTCTTTTGATGAACTCGAGGAAGTAGTAGAGAATTTTTTTTAAAGTTAACGATTCTCAAAGATCCGTACCCAATTTGTAGAACTATATTTCCTAACGATTGATTTAGTTCTTTTATTTGACAAAGATTCTATCTGAATAGCAACTCAAATATCTTTTGAAAAGTTTTAGTATTACCTCTTTAGTAATGAATGCTTCAGCTGCATTTTTATCTTCACGTGTAAGTAAATCGTGTGTAAGAGGATCCAGTAATGCCGATACTCGAATCACCGCCATTTCCTTTCCATCACGAATCATGTATTTGCTGTATGAATCAAGCAACAATTCTTTGATTTCATTATCGAGCTGATCATCTGAACGATTACGTAAGTAATGTAATAGACTAAAGGTAATTGCATAGGATAAAGATAATGTCGGGTAATTTTGTCCAGATAAAACTCTGGTTGCTTCATCGAATCTTTCAAGAACACGTCGAAGTGCTTGTATTAAATTCCAATCATTTCCATTGAGCTTCGAATTCAAAAGTTTTCTCCGTTGTTGATCAGTAACACCAGCTAGAGAATTAAGTTGTTCGTATAAATTCTCGAGGACGGATTGATAAAGTAATAATCGCTGTAACATTTTATAAGAAGAATTCCAACGAACACGCATGTCAATAATCAGATCGGCTTTAATAGATGAATCGGCTGCAAGAATACCAATGAATTCATGAAGAATACTGGACTTTCGAATGGTTACAACGATGGTCCTGCATTTATCCATCACAGCTGTAATATCATTCATTATAGACAATGGCGAAGATTCATTTCCATCTTCTTCATTATCAGTAGATGATGAAGAATCGTCATCTTGATCGAATTGCTCATCTTCATCTTCATCTTCTTCACCATCACTGTTATAATCTGGTTCGTTTGATGCTTCACTTTGATCATTTGGTGTATCATCATCTGATATATCATTATCAGACTCATTTAGTTCACTACGAAAAGAAAGAAAAAATCAAATTCTTCTAAAGAATAAAAACTCACGTGTCATCGTTCACTGAATTGTTTGTTTTCTTCAAGGTTGAACTTTTCTTTGGCCAGAGAGATAGACCTTTATGGATGGTCAAATTAAGAGCATGAGCCATGCAGTGGAATCGAATACCAAATAAACTTGTTTGACTTGTTGCTGCTTTCACATTTGATCCATTATCTGTTGTTGACGCAATGATTTTATTGGTAAGATTAAAACTAGTTAAAATTCGTTTTATATGACGACGTATGCGTGCTGAAAGATGGCGTCCATTAAATTTTCGAAAGCTCAGAATTTTTGCTTTCAGTTGATAATTAGAATTAAGCCAATGAGCCGTTATACATAAATAATGGTGACATCGATTGCTTCGCCATAAATCAGTTGTAATCGATACATTTTCTACTTCTGTTAATTCATTTTTGAAATCACACTGCTTCTTGAAGTATAACTTCTTCAACTGTCTTTGAACTGATCGACTCGATGGACCACTATATCCAGGAACTGCAACGGAAAGGAATTTGATCATACCAGGTCGTTTGAAATCATTCCAGCACCGAGCGTCTGTGATGATACAATTGATTGCCGCTTCGTCCAATAAGTTTTTCTTGTCTGATGGAATTGTCGCACGTGGTGATCGATGACTCTTACAAGCCAATTGCATTTTACCATGACTCAGGGCCAGATGTCGTCGGATATTACTATTTGTATCAACTGTACAACGAACGATCTGAAGAAAAATTGACAAAAGAATATTAATTTTTCTTTCTAATCATCTATGAAGGACGAAAAGCATCATGATTATATAGTCTGAACAACTTAATATTTCTAATAAGACACATCCATAATATAGAGATATTTCTATGAAATTAAAGTACTTTTTACCTTCGAGCATAGTTTGCATTGATACTCATTGGGCGAAATTTTGGACGCATATTCATGAACAGCTGATTTTTGTCGAGATTTTGTATGTGTGATCGATTCGGCTTCCATTGATTCATCATCACTGATATCACTTGATGATTTCGAATTATTGGTGGCATTTTCTTTATTTCCACTTGCTGTAGCTGCTACTCGACATGCTTTACTACTATTAGCATTTCCTCTCCGTTGAATTGAACTTGACGATGGTTGCTTGATGATTGATGCATCTGATTTTCTTTTGCTTTGAGTGTTTGGTAAATTTTTGCTTGTGGATAACGGCACTTTTCCCATTGGTTAATGAAAGTGATTCGCAAATATAAAATTACTTTAGTAACCGGTATACGTCGATGTTGTTGAGAGTGTCGGCTTACTACCACGTGAAAGATGAAAAATACTTCTGAAGATGATAAATAGTCTAAGAGAATGTGTTTATATATGCATATATCTGTGTGAAAAATGTTAGATCGAAGGAGGAAAGGAAACAATTACATATATAGAGATGACCAACTTGCGTTGTGCCTGGATTCACGAATACTAGTCACAATAAAATCTGAATATATAACGTCTATGTTTACGCACAAAAGCAAGAGTGATATCCACACTCTCTTTTAGAGAAATGTACTGATAAACATTATATATCCTCGAATTATACTTAAAGTTATCAGGGCAAAGTCTACTTGATGAATATCGCAAAATGTAAATTTACTGTCTGCGTTATATCGTTCGAGATAGAAATATTTATGTATAAGTTAGTGCGCAACATATTAACACAAATAAATACAAATATTCATGTATATTAGTGGTTTTTAACAATTAATGTGTAATCATAAATTTGCAATAATCGTTTCTTATAGGACTAGAAACAGGAAAAAGTGATTTTTGTTTGCGAGAATACTGAATCATTCGTGCATAACGTATTATATAAATAAAGATTTATAAACAAAAGTAAAATAACGACAAGTCAAAATTAACGATACAGCTTTACTGTTTTTATACCATCATGCAGCCATCATCAGCAAGTGTATACATCATAGATTTAAAACCTCGAACAGACAACTCAGTTCCAACTCAAACGAACTTAACTGGTGAATAATTCCAGTTCAAATGAAATGAACTGGTGAACAACTCCAGCTCAGATGAAAGGAACTGGTCAACAGTTCCAGCTCAAATGAAATGAACTGGTGAACAACTCCAGTTCAATTGAAAGGAACTGGTCAACAGTTCCAGCTCAAATGAAATGAACTGGTGAACAACTCCAGTTCAATTGAAAGGAACTGGTCAACAGTTCCAGCTCAAATGAAATGAACTGGCGAACAACTCCAGTTCAATTGAAAGGAACTGGTCGGCAGCTCCAGTTCATGTGAGTTTGAACTGGAGACCCAGTTCTTCAATTCAGCTCACATGAACTGTTGAGCTTGAGTTGTCACATACCTATTCAAGAGAAAATTGATATATTCATTAGAAAACAGTGTTTTTCACATGTAAAAATATTTTAATTTTGATAACATAATTTGTATCCAAGTTTTGCGCAATTGCTTTTTGTCGCTATTCTGGTGAAGTTGTGAGTAACACGTTGCAGTTGTTTATATTCTATAGAAAGGGAGATATCGTTTGATAGGTGAGTCTTTGTATCTAATAAGAATTGTTCCGCATAATCGTCATGTATTTCATCAAAATTCAGTTCAAGAAGATGAAGAAATTGAACAATCGACGAATCTTGCGTATCATTTTGTGGCATCATATTGGTTAACGATAAACTTTGGAGGAATGGAAATGATTGCGCAATTCGAATGAAAAATTCATGTTCAAATGG
Organism: Adineta ricciae; assembly: GCA_905250025.1. Lineage (NCBI taxonomy): Eukaryota > Metazoa > Rotifera > Eurotatoria > Adinetida > Adinetidae > Adineta > Adineta ricciae. The sequence continues at coordinate 248,623 of CAJNOJ010000149.1, read as the reverse complement.
ATATTCGTCAAATAAAGATATTTTTCGAACATTTTGATATAATCCACCTGGGAAATTGTTTGTAATGTTGAAATAATATTTCATTCTGTGGGAAGACAAGTATGAATAAATATGACAAGAACCCATTTGACTTTTTGGATAGTAATTGATAAGTAATTTGATTTCGTTGGTTCCAACACCTATCAACGTGTTCTCAATATCTTCCTTAGACGGTAGATTACTTTCATTATCTACAGGAATGTAAGAATAAATATTAAACTGAAATTGTTGTAAATGTGAAAGACGACTGAGAATATCGTATTTGAGATTGTCACCATCAATGAACTTTTCCTTCTGAACGATCAAAAGATATAACCCAAATTTCTCTAAATGCACCATGCGACGTAACAGAGGAACAATCGATTCGTAGTAACAATTTGTGCTTTTTGTCGCAGGTTATTGAAATGTTTCATATTGATTAGTTGAATCTAGAAGAAAAATTTGAATCTTTTTTTTTAGAAAACTAACTTACTTCATTTCCGGTTGTTTCTATTAAGTCAATATTTGAAATTCTCACATGAAGTGAATTGAGTTTATGGAAACAATCATCAAGTAGATACAGGCAATCATGAAATTCTTTGACATTGACATGTAATTTAAACAAACTTGAAGAATAAATAGTTCGATGTGGCATTTCGAATGAGAGATCTTGATAACCAACAGAGGAGAATCCAAAATCTAAATCTTGTAAGTTGCGAAACATTCGCAAGATATTCGTAAATAGAAGAATTAACGCATTGTCGCTCATTCAAACTGCATCATTACTAAATTTAAGTAATCAATGATGACAACTGATTTTGATACGCATCTAATACGGGAAAATTATCTAAATAAACTCATAAGAATGAATTCAAAAGAAAATGAATATCAACATTCCTACCATAGAATAAATAGGAAGCTTTGGATGGATCGATGTTGAATAAGCCAAGTCGTGACAAGTTTTCGTAATATCGTACATTTAGAATAAGATGTAGTAATAATTCTTCGAGATAAATCGATTCAATATTTCGATCGATTTGTGGTAAGATTTGTAAGTTAGGGGTGCCACATTTACGTTTATTTGAAATTAACGTAAACGGATTCCGTTAACCGTTAATATTAACGTTAACGGATTTTATTTAACGTTAATATTAAGATTAACGGGTCCCGTTAACCGTTGATCCTTACGGTTAACGGCTTTTCCTTATTTCGTTAACCGTTAGTATTAACGTTAAATAATTCCGTTAATTAATACCCGTTAATTAACTCAAATTAAATTCAATGGTCCACCCCTATTTGTAAGCATAAGATATTAACATATTTGTCATTTAATCTACAAATGTGACCATCCGATGTATATCTGAATAAACGCAAATGTTTCGTGATCGTGAGATCGAGTAAAAGACTATTTAATCGTTTGTTTTATCCAATAAGCATGATATGATCGATCGTATCCAGTTGCATTAAAATAATCATTAAGATTTCATTGGGTAAATCTAACAAATCACTGTAAAAACATTCCATTTTTGTCACTCGATCTGTACACAAGTGATCCTCTGTAATGAAGATTCGTCTTTTCTCTTATATTCACAAAGATATACTGACCAATCGTATTCAATACTGATTAGTGAAACAAACGATTTTCTGACGTTAGTTACTTCGATTTATTCAAGAGATTTTGAAAAATATCTCTCTAGTAAAATCTATACTCGATATTATTTGAACAGTATGGACGTTTCATTTCAATTGAATGATACTTAAATCATTCGAATCTTTTCAATAAATTTTTATCCGTCTCGACTAAAAGTCTGTGTTGTGATGTTTCAGAAAACGATACGATTCGTCCGTTGATTATTTCAAATATTTTCACGTTAGATGACACAAGAAGAAGGTTTTACTATTCTCCTACACAATGGAATCGATTGTTATCATTAGATATCTTCGCGTACCCTTGTCTATCTTTTCTTCTACATGACGCAGTTATAAAAGACAATGACGTCAATGTTGACACTTGAAACTATTTTCTTTCAATGTAATATATTGAAAAATCATCACTTAGCACTTAATATTTGATGAATTCTAAACACAGCACCATGCAGTCTCTTAATATTAAAGTCAGAGAGAGACAGAAAATTCAATGACTCTGTACGTAGATTTATTTATATTGTGATAAAAGAAAAGGGAAAACAATGACTAGAATCGCAAGTATATATTCTGTTCGAAGGAAGGTTTTAGTCTTTTATGAATTTATTTCATTAGTTTTAGAACGGTATAGTTCGCAAAGAACTTTACCAACTGGAATATTATAAGTTATACTCGGGAAAAAGATGCGTTGAACAGCATGCGCTGGAATATGATTCATTGTTTGAATAATTCCAATTAATTGAGTGAATTTGACTGAATAGGTCGATGCCGAATGTGACATCAAACTTGTACGTAATAGAAAAAGAACATGTTCTTGACAAGCGTTAATATGACTTTGATTAATCAATGGTTTCGCTACGGAAAGAGAACAAAACGAATGAATTCGATCTGCGCCAGAATAAACTTTCAGTTGGGCTTACTTGCACTTTGATAAAGCGAAAGAGTTTTGATATAGGTATATTCATACAAATCCAATCCAAGCGAACGTAGCTTGTAAATACAATCGCAGATACGTTGCACTTCGAGTTGATCGCTTTGATTCAGTGCACTATTGGTCAATTGAATTGCCATTATGGGCACCATCCACTGACTGAAATTTATAATCAGAAGATAGTGCCAATTATCTTCTAAGAGTGTATGCTAAAACATATCAGGAAAAATAGGCAAAGTTTCAGTAGACAATTGACATACTTGATCTTCAGTAGGAAGAATTTTGAATGATGGAACTGTTTGTAACCAACTTGTCATTGTGAATAAAAGACGCGCTGCTGCCTCATAGAGTGTTGTCTAATTAAATAAGAAAAAGTTCACGGTAAAATTCATGAATAAACATTCGATGTATCCTACTTGATTAATGATAGTTGAAAATGAGCTGTAGTTTTCTGTTGCGGGCAAACATGTCAACTGTGATTGTGGTAGTAATGAGTGTTTAGACAATTTTCGATTGAATTGATTAGCAAGTGATACGTTAGACATACTAGCCATAATGGGTGATGATGAACAAGCAATAGGCGGTCCACTTGATACCGTTGAATTGGGTAGAATCATACTTGAAACACTGAGTATCTTTGGTTTGGCTTTTCGTGGCCCACGCTCATGTTGTACCGCTGCATAAGTAACAGAGGAAGTACGTTCAGGAAATAAATATGAGGAGAATCGAAGAGTTCTTACCGTCTTTATTCATATTGACTAGAAAGCAACGAGCCAACCGACAAGATCGACATTGGTTTCGGTGAGTTTTATCCACCGGACATTTGTCTTTTAGTTCGCCTTGAGCTTTGCATACATAATGACGATGGCGATGAATACTTCGCTTGAAAAAACCTGAACAGCCTAAACGAAATCTGATTGGTCAATATTGTTTTTTTATCGACTTCTCTCGTCAGTCAACATTTATCCACTAGTATGATTTCTGAGATCTACTCTAATCGATACTACTCTTGCTCTGCGAATAATTTACTGAAGAAAAAGAATATTTCATTCAAAATTTACCATCACAACTGTAGATGCCATAATGTTTTCCAGATGATCGATCGCCACATACCGCACATAGAACATTCAATAGACGTTCACCTACAAAAACACATACAATTAGAAAAGTAAAAAACGATGATCAAATAGTTGACTTTTGTTAATTTTGAACGTCTCGACGTCAAGTCTTACCTGGCATGATGGGTAGCAAACAGATATATGTCTTTTGTCGTTATAAATCAAAAAAAATCGTTGATAGCCTCTAGCAAAAATTACTTTTAAACACTTGACTAGAGAGATTGAGACTAGATCGGATGGATGTGTGCGTGTCTCACTAGCTTTTCCGTTTCAAATGATCTTCTGTTTCCTCTTCTTATCACTACTTTCTTTTCTCGCTGTCTCTTTTTCGACGCATTTACTCATTCCATTTCTCTCTCTTCTGTTTTCTCTATTCAGTTACATTCTAGTGAATACGAGAAAAAAAAACGATTCTCTCATCTTCTTTGTCATTTTTTTTCTCTTCTCGTTAGATTTCTAAGCATCAAATATACTAAAAAGAAAATACATTTTCTTTCGATTTTTTATTGATCATGCACTAGCATATGTTTTTTTTGTTCGTCGAACATTATCAAAGGAGATTAGACACTTTATGACGATTTGTTATCTTTTTGATAGATGTAAGCGCACACCGTACATTAGCAAAATAGCCGATCTCGAGTTTCTTTTTTCTTCTTGAAAAGCATCACGGCAATGTTATTTCAGGTAAATTATTTATTAATCATCTAGTTTTCGAAAAGAAAAAAAAAACGTGAACAGCCCGAGAGAAGATTGATAATTGAAGATCCATTTACCACAATGTACATGGTCTCTTCCTCTCCTTTTGCTTTTCACCAACATCCAACGAACTATTTAATCATTCGAGCAAGTTTATTGAAACAATGTTCATTCCGTCAAATACACTTCGTTACTTTCTTTTTTTTTTTGAAGTCGTGTCACATTACATTGTGAACATGCATTGATACTAATGAATAAATCATGAAAAAAAATGTTTAGTTGCCTCTTCGTTCTCCTTTTTCTATCACTTTTTTCACTTGTCATTGTCAACATAATGTGTACACATTAGCATTCCTCGTTCGATGATTTGTTAGAAAGGCAAGACACTTTTTGACTCGAACCAATGAGGAATGAGGAAAAAGGATAAAAAGGACGACGAGGAAAAGAGGAAGGCGAGAAATAGGCTGTCTAGTTACTCAACTAGAAGTGAAGCCTGAAGGCAATGCAAAGTGAAAAACATTGTTTCTAGATTTCCACACGGATGGTCATTGACAATGACTTGAAGAGCAGAAAAAAAGAGAGTATATATGTCTTTTTGACATGATCTATACGCGACAGCCATTACTTATTCTAAATTTCAAATATAAAAGAAAAAAAAAGTACTCAAATAACTTCGGGCAAGACAAGTGAATTTTTTTCTCATAAAACTTAAATGATAGAATCTCAATTTTTAAAAAGACTAAAAGTTGACACAGAAAGAAACAGACGATCACAATCGAATTCAAAGACATTTTTTCAGAGAAGAGAACATAGGAGAAAATCTCAAATCTCGACCTATTAATCATGGTCGGATGAAACAATGTCAATGTATTTGTAAATCTATTTCATGCAGATGAGATCTCTGCGATCACTTTGGCTATAATGAACGAAAAGATGATCTAATTTATCTCGATTCTAAGCGAACACAATGAAAAATATGTCGACAAGCTCGATCGAACAAAAAAAGAATTCGTATTAGTTTATTTGAGAAGTTGCTTCTGCATGAGCACCATCAGAAGGTCGGATTAAATTTGATGTTGTTGTACTTGGGAACAATACAACACTACCGATCTTTTTCTTTTTATCTACAAATGGTTAAATTCGGCTAATTTTTGATTTTCGGTAAACATCAAGTACTTTGTTGATCACGTGTAAGATGACGTTGTCGATTACTGTTGTTATTTTTGTTACCTATTGCACTTTTCTTTCTTTTGGTATTCTTTGATTGCTTCTTCCGTGTGTTAGTCGATAATGGACTCCTCTTCGACCTATTTGCACTATTATTTACACCATGAGTGTTTCGAACTGAAGATCGACTTTGGCTATTTCTACGCAAGACATTTTGTTTGTGCTGGTGAATGGTCGAACGACTAGAAGATCGTCCGTTTCTTCCTTTGGTAGACGATCGTTTTCGAATGCTATTTTGTATTCAAATTCTATACAGATCATTGCGAACAAGTAGTCACTTACGATGAACGACTGTTATTCTTTGCTTTGCTAACTCGTCCACGAGTATTTCGAGCCATGATTTTGTAGATCGACGTTTAGTTTAATAGATAAGGGAGAGAACTGAAGATATTGATTTTTTGTTATTATACTGACTGAATTGGTATCGAAGTGAATTCCAGCGCCCAATTCAGTTTTTCACCAAAAAAAAAGCGCTTCCTTACAAACAGGAAATCTTCTACCAGATCTGTTGATCTTCAACACAATCAGTGGGGAACCTATTTTTTCCCTCGACAGCTTTGTCTATGCGAAGATTTTGATTTAATTATCGCAAGAGTCTGTAATTCATCATATTTCTACTAGAGTAAATACAAAGAACAAAGACAGTTAAGTGACAAAAATAAACAAAAAAAAAACGTTGCATACATAATCTTTTCTTTTCACGTACACAAAAGATTGCCTATCAAGAAATCATCTGTTAACTTTAACTCACTCTTGTTTACAACGAAAAACGAATGAACCCATCACAAACATGTAGATTAGAAAGTCGATTTACATGCAATGTTCGAAGTTTTTAACTGTTGCAAAGATTAACTAGAATTCTTATCATCTGTTGAATTCGAATTATTCGCAGCTGTATTGAAAGAGAAAACACCACTCGTTTTCGATGGTGATAACGTTTCGTTTGTACCATTCTCGGTCACACTCTTCAATTTCTTGCCACTGTTATTGTCAGCTAATTCGTTCGATGTGTGATCAGGTGACAACGATCGTTTGTTATTCGTCGCTGAAAACATCACTGGCCATGGACTGTGTTCACCTGTCTTCGATGCTTCGGATAATTTGTTAAAATTGAACTTAGCAATAATTGCGGTCATATTATCACAACCAGTACCATCACCACTTGTATTTGGTGCAAGACAATGTGTGAATAACTAACGAACATCAGATGAGCGTTTTTTTTTCCGAAGTATGAATTAGTATCAACTTACTTCTTCACATATTTGCGATAAATTTTTCTTGTCAAGACGTGTGCGCACAAAATCAACAACATCTTGACTGGACATGAAATTCCAGATACCATCACAAGCAATCACCATAAATTCATCTTGATCTTCTAGTGTTAATGTTCGTATGTCTGGTAGAGCAGTTATGGCTTGTTCTTCAGCTGGCAAATTCGCGTTTTTCTTGTATGCATGGTCACCAATAGCTCGTGATAAGTTGAGGCCACCTAGATCAAGAAATTCAATGATGATTTTCGTCTACAAATAAACGCACCGGAAACACGGCCATCTAACGTAACTTTGTATCCAGCTTTCTCAATTCGACTACGTTCCGGAGGATCTTCAGGTTTGTGATCTACATAAAAACAAAAGTTACTCATAAACAACAACCCGCTGGTTGATACTGACCAAGACTCATCTCAATAGCTCGACCACCACGACACACAACACACCGAGAATCACCGGCATTGGCAACGAATAACTGTTTATCACGTACAAGAGTTACAACAGCAGTACATCCACTTGATGAACCTGGATCATTACTCATGTCAAGCATTTTACCTAAATCGACGTCACTTTCATTGTCTAGAAGTAAATCATATATTATATTTTATTAAATTAAGTCGATCTGCTTACCATCATCGTCATCTTCTTCTTCTTCTTCATCTTCGTATTCATCATCATCATTTTCGTCATTCTATTTTAATGAAATCATTCATGGAATTGAAAAGATCTAACCTACTTGGTTTTCTTTTGCATCATCTTCACTCTCGTCGCTCTGCTTCTTTTTCTTCGGATGTCGATTTAAAATAGCCATAATAGACTTTTTCATACTACAAATAAAAAGAAATATCAATCAAGAAAAAAAGCAGTTTTTATTTACTTACAGTTTTTTTATTTGTGCTGCTTTGTTCGTTTTTACTTGTTTATCATCGTCATCATCATCATCATCATCATCATCTTCTTCTTCGTCTTCTTCATCCTCTTCCTCTGCTTCTTCCCCATCGTCATCATCTACTTCTTCATCTTCATTGGATGTTTCTTCGTCCGATCTGTAACAAACCAATTGATATACAATATATCACGCCGGAGTCTTTGTTATCGAACGTAATAACTAGAATTCAAATACCTACCCCTCGAGTTCAAAATCATCTTCATCTTCATCATTATCATCATCGTCTAGATCATCGATATTTTCACTAAGTAAATGATGTGTTAATGAAGTTTTCTTCGTAGGTGTATCGGTCGATACCGGCTTTCGCGAACGTTTCGTTGTTGTTTTTGGTTCAGATGACGATGGTTTGGCTTCCTAACATAGAATCAATAGTAACAGAAAAGAAAAGGAAAAAACACATACAACTGCATTTGCCAATTCACCATTTGTTATCGTTTCAGCAATTTTATGATCCAAAACATCATCTGCAGGAGTATTTTCTTCATTAGATTGTGAAACAACATTGGTCTGCTGTTCAGTATTAGTCGATGACTTCTCTCCTGTTCGTTTATCGGCACTGTAGCGTTTCATTAATTCTTCGATAGGCAATTCAGCTTCCTTTCGTAACAAATGTGCTTCTTCAGCATTTAACTCGTCTTGATGATTATTTTCCTTGTTGATACTTGTCGGTAAGGTAGCACTTGCTGATTGATCATCAATGTCTTCGTCACTATCGTCAGCTTTGTCTTTGGAATCAGCTAAAACTTGTAGAATCTCTTTCACTTTCGGATCTAATAACAAAGCATCGAATTTGAGAAAGCCTTCAACTAATGCATCTTGTAATCGTCCTTCACGATAAGAATCAAGTTGTTTGATAAAATCGGGTAAATGACGCGAACAATAGAGAGCGATTTCTGCTCCACCATGTCCATCGTAAACAGCAAAAAATGATGTTTTATCATCAAAATTGAGTATTGCATTATGTGCATCCTCAACAAATCAACTTGATTTCTGGATAGAAAACAGAATGAATAATACATACTTCTTGCGACATCCGCCAGCCTTGCATTGAACTGGCAGCAAAAGCAAAATTTTCGTTCGACCCGTCTACAGTATCTTTGTCACAGATTGGTGAAGCAAGATAGGCACCCATGTCAATTTTTCTAGCAATGTATGTCAAAAATACTTAAATGATACGCATGTATGAATGAAGAGCGAAAAGTTACCATAACTTAACACAACCAATCAAGATTGTAATGCAATGAGCAAACATTTGCTTTGAAAATCTGCCAATCGAAAGCTGTTTTTCGAAATACATCATTATAGAGGACACTACTGTTCAATATCGACTTTTGAGAAGTATCTTTCATCATTGCAGAAGCTTTTGAGTGATCCTCTAATGTCTATGTGGACTTTTAGAGCGCGAAGTTGTCATTCAATTCAATGAGAACATTGTTTTTCGATTGTTTTGTTCAAACAAATATAATACAAGTTAGAATAGAAAAAAAATATTTAGAATTTTGTGTTGTGTTTGACGACAAGTTAGAAATCAACATACGAAAAGAGAAAAAAAAGAGGAAAAAACTTAAAAGTCTAGTTGATGAATTCTTTTTTTCATGCCGATAAAGAGAACTGATAATACCACCAACTGAAAAACATGTCATTAGACTATAATAATGTACAAAAAAAAGATGCTTCTTCTTAAATTACATCAAGGTTTTGTCTACTGAATGTTCTGCATTTGGTTTAGTTTTTGGTCCATCGGAATCAGGAACTTCTTGTTTGTCATCAAGAACATCATTATCATCTTCATCGTCGTCGTCCATTGATGAATCGGGATTATCATCATCATCGAAGATATCGTCAAGATTTGCCGCATCGTTCGACACGGGATTGGGATCAATTGAGGCAGCATCGTTCATTATTTCTCGAGTACGTGCATCGATTGATTGATGTTTCGATATCGAAGAAGTGGATGAACGTCCCGAAGATGCACTATTGTTATTTGTGCTTTGCAATGATTCAAATTTGCTTTTTAGCTTTTTTAATCGTTGTAATATCGATCCATATTCGAATTGACCACGGCGATCACCAAATGGATCCTAAACAGATTGATTTATCTATCTAATGAATTCATTTATCTTTTCGACTTGTTTACATTCATTTTTTGTCCGTCTTTATTGCAATTTTCAGTGCAAACTTCGGCATAATACTCATAAAAATCAAAAAATTGTTTGATCATCACTTCACTGAAAGACAATAAAACGCTCAGATTATAATTCATGACGAAAATGATGATTACCGTAATTGTTTTGGACATGATGCTTCATTTTCAAGCATTTCACACACCGCAACACGTAACGTTTCATGTTTTATTATTTCATTGTATGTTTTCGAGTCACCTGACGTACGCTCCTAAATTTCACAATGAATTCACTTCAGACAAAAGCAATCCGTAATTCTCACATACATGTTCAAAACCGGGTTCGTTATGATATGGTTTTTCCGACATTAACGATTGAATGGAGATGAGAAGAGATGATATACATTGAGCTGGAGACCATGATGGTCCGCTCCATGTTCTATATGAAACATACGAGATTGTTACGGAAGAAGAAACAAACTTACCCAAGTATGGAAAGGCAAACTTTACCATTACGATAAAGATTTGGATTAAACCGAACTGTGTTATTTCCAGTTGTCATCAGACGACAACGAGGTGCACGAATAGGACTAAAATACGGACATATTTTTTCACGAAAGACGATTCTATTCAACTTACTAATCAGGTGGGCAACGAATGAGGAAATAAAAGAAACCACCTAATGGAACAATTATCAACAATGAAAGAGGCATTTAGATATTCTACCTTCGTATGGTGTATCGAAAGGACCGACAATTAGAGCATGGATCTAAAAAGGTCTATTTACAATTCAAATCAGCGAATCTATTAGCACATACTTTCGTGATGTTTTCGGAATCAGGTGCGATAAACATTCCCGGTGGTGGATCTTTGAATACACTCCATATGTCACTATCAAAACATACATGAATGACGATCGATTTTCATCGTACCTTCGATATTTACCGTTTGATTCGTGCAAGACAAGTCGCGCTGGGTTGCTGCATATCCCAATCAGCACAATGGAATGGATCCCATGGATTTCGCATTATACTCGAAACATCTTCCATAGCAGTCGATGTAGCTGACGCGGAATTATTTGTATCGTCATTGTCTAGATCTCCGTTTGCTAGTTGAGAAACATCGTTAGCAGTCGTTGTTAAATTGCTGCTGTTTTCCATCGGCGAAAACTATTTTCTTGATTAATTTCTTATCAATAGAATCGAATAAATTGTTTGCCTTGAATATCGTACTATTTTCGTTATAACCGGTTATCGATGTATGAAACGCAAAAGGAAATACGTATACTACATGGATTTCTAAATAAAAGATATGACTCATAAGAAGAGAATGGTTTGTAAACATTCACTTGTGTACATACCGATAAAATCATCGAATTACATGAATTATAAAGTGTATAAGAAAGAAAGAAACAAACACTCGAGTTGAAGAATATTTTATCTAAAATATTGTCATAATATTATTATTTTTGAATTCGTCTAAATTTAATATTTGTAAACACACAAATAATACAACAAACAACAAATAAAGATCAACGGCACGAGGAAGAAAGAAAAAAAACAAAGAATGAAACTTCAGATTTCTTTTTTCTGATAAATAGATTTGTTTTAGATTTGTGAAATAGATATCGATTTCATTGTTTGAATCGTACTTGAATTGTTCGACCTTGAAATGTTGAATTGTGGAGACTGTCAATCGCATGACATGCCTCATCATAATTACGCATTGTTATAAACGAATAACCTTTTGATTCACCTGTCGTATAGTTTTTTACAATATATACACGATAAACATCACCATAACGTTGAAATAATTCTTCTAATTCATGTTCGACACAATCACGCGGTAAGCCAAATGCGTAGATAACGAAGCCGTTTGGATCGATTGCCTGTTGGCAACCTTTAGATATTAATTCATAAGCAGCAACCAATGATGTTGAGTTGGAATTTGATGAACGCGACAAAGAATTTGTCATTCCAGTCGATAAATTATTAGCATTATGCTTTGACGACGAGGAGGATGAATATGAACGTGAAACAGTAGGTGACGAGCTACGCCGACGAGAAGAACGACTATTTCCGCTGCCATAATAAGCAGGTGGGAGCGGCGGTGGTGACCGACTCATATCTCTCCTGAAAGAATGAAGAAAAAGATTCATTATTGCAAATAGAACAGGAGGAAGTCTTTCGCCTTACATGTTCATTGCTGCGCGCTGATGGTGATGATGAAGAGCTGCTGCATAATACGGATCGATCATGTTCAACGAAGGAAAACCAGGTGGATAACCATAAGATCCAATAACATTGGGCATTGGTGATAAGCGAGATAACGAACTATGATTTCCCGATGTTGATGATGCTGCAGCTGCTGTCTTCTTTGGATCGGCATATTTCACAGATATAGGCCGTTCTGCACCTGATGGTACATAACCATTAAGTGCTTTGATCGCTCGTTCAGCATAACGAGTCGATGTCATTAGAACAAATCCAACACCTCGTGATATTCTTGTACGTGGATCGCGTAGAATTTTTGCTTGAACAATATCGCCATACTTTGAAAAAAGACGTTTTAACATTTTCTCATCAAAGTCATCGGGAAGTTCAGTAATATAAACATTTGGATTCTTTTGCGTCGATAATGAACTTGAATGTTTATTATCTAAATCGCCATCGTTTGTATTCGCTTTTCCTTTTGGTTGAGCATACGAGACTTTCAATTTCTTGTGCTCGATTCCATAACCGTTGTATTTCTTGATTGCTTTTGAAGCATCCTCTTTGCTATGATATTCGATGAAACCATAACAGTACGAATGACCTGTGTGTCTGTCGGTGATTAATTTACATAGTTTAACTGGTGCAACACGAGCGAATAATTGATAAAATTCAGCTTCATGTAATGATTCAGGTAAATAGTTGACTATCAGCTGTGTACCTTTATTACTTTTTAGCGTGGCACTTGAAGTTGATTGTGGACTTTGACTAGTACGTTCATTGTTTGTCGAAGAAGAACGATGTTTTTTACGATGATGACGACGGCTACTACGGCGATCACTCGGTGTATTGTTTCCTATGAGATGAAACGATATGATGAGAGGAAAGAAAGATTTTTTTCACAGAGATTTACCTTCGATCATGCCTTCTTCTTGTTCATCATTGGATTCCTTTTCCGACGAGGAAATTTCTTGTTTTGCCGGTGAATGCTCACTTTCACTCGTATTCTTCTCTGGTGAATGAACAGAATTCTCATCGTCCTCATCAGATTGACTATGTCGCGACGTCGATGTCGTCTCTTTTTTACTAAAAAATTCAATCCATTTTCAATTTAAATCAGAGTATTCTTCAACAGGCATATATTTACCTTCGTTTAACTGATTGTCGATGATGCGATATTGAACGTTTGTTTGATTTTGATTGTTTGTGATGCCGATGTCGATGATGTCCGTGTCCATGATGTATTCGTTTCTTGTGATGACTTTCGTCAGTATCTGACATCATTGGCGATGATATTTCATCGGCAGCTGCTTTAGAAGAATCATCAGCCATTAAAGGTTCTCGCTCTTCCAAATCCTGTTCACCATCACTATTCGTTCCATACGTCGCTGATTTCACTGGTGTTGACGGTCCTCGTCGGGGCGAATTCGACGCACTTCGTTGTTCACTATTTGCTATTGGTGAACGCGAGCGTGATACTGACGAGGACGAAGATAAACGTTGACGAGTTAGTCTTGTTTCCATCAGCCGTTGTCAAATTGATATTGCCGGACAAGCAGAGTAGGCTCTAAAAAAGAAAACAACCCAACATTTTCCATCTATTCCAAAGAAGAACGACGAAGAAGTATCGTTTCGAATTATCATTAAATTGAAAAACAAATCAGGGTTAGTTAATTATCAAGCAGCAATGAAAAAAAGAGTAGCACACACAATGTGTTGGTGTTTCATATTTAATCTGATCAATTTCATTGTCTACTTTACCTCTTCGATGGCAGTATTTGACTCTCATTATAACAATAAGAAGGACATCGATATATATATATAGATATATAGACAAATCAATATATAAGAACAACAACAGAAGAATCAGTCAATGCATCGATAAATAACAAAAGATATAAATAGTCTTTTCAAACAACAACATTTATGAACCATTTTGAATAAACGATAGTCTTAGTTTCCTTTTTTTGCATCTCATTGAACAATAATAAATAACATGGATTAAAAAACGAATAATTAGACAAAAAACAACGAACGGAAAAATCTGAAAACGACAACGAGATCTTTTCGCGTTGATTAGAAATCAAATAAGCACGCAAATTCTTCCGACATGATCTAAAACACAAGTGAAGAAAAAAAACAACAACCATCGATAAGAACATGTCCAAACATACTTACATCAACACGATTTGTGAAAATATCAACGTAGAATAATCTGAAAGAAAAAGAAATGACAATTTCAAATGTACTAATCTCTTTTTTTCCTTTGTTTATTTGAATAATAGTGAAAAAAAAACGAAGAAGATGAATATCTCATCAATAAACAACAAAAAATTTCCTTATGAAAGAAAAATAGAGGGAGAGAGAAAGAAGAAAGGTTATAACGATAACAAACAAAAAGAAATAACTGAAAGAAGAACAAAAGTCATCATCCACGCCTTGACAAAGGAACAAGGAAAGATCCAACAACCAACCGAAATCCCACGCGAATAAAGAATGAAAAATAAAGAAACTAAACTTGCAGAATTAAAAGTTAAACGTATGTTACCTCTCTCCCTCATGATATATGAAATCTAATTTTGATTTTTTTCTCTCAAGAACGATTAACAAACAAGAAAATTTCTCGACCAAAAATATAGAGAATGTTTGTAAGTATTTACTCGTCAATACTTGGACTTTGAGCATCATTATCTTCATTATCATCATCAAGATCATCATCGTTAAGCATACAGAATTTATTGGATAATTGGAGCTAAACAATTGCAATTCGATTCGAGCAGTTCGATCGAGAATTACGTGACTTACTTTGCTTGAATCATCTGTAGCTGGAACGTTTTGACGTTGTCCACCACTGAACGATAGAATGAAAAGTTATGAAAGATTACATTGAAGATTTTACCGTGGTCGGTTTCGAGAAAAGCCATCACCGTGTTGGTTATTGTATGGACGACCATAAGTGCTAAATTCATCGGGATCTTGATTGCGATCTTCTCGTTCACGTTGTCGATTATTATTACGTTCATGATCTGAATATATACATGTAAGTAAATTCATGGTGAAAGAAAAGAAAACAAGATTGTATACCACGATCTGAATGATTATATTTATTAAAACGAACAGAATCGTGATCACGTCGTGATTGACCACCGCCATAACGTTCTCGATCGTGGCCACCACGTCGTGCTGATGGTGGATGATCATCAGTATGACGTCGTCGACCATCATCTTCATACTGTCGGCCGCCTAAATTTATCAAACAATTGACGTTTATTGAATCATCCTTCCGTAATACTTACCACTATATTCACGTTTGTGGTGATGATCTAGACCTTGTCCAGATCGGCCTAAAGAATATACACAGTATAAAAGTATTGTTTATGAGAATGTATTTAGCTTTTAGTACCGTCATCTCGTCCATCTCGATGTTCATCATTATGTGATGATCGTTTACCACGGTAACCTTCTCGATCAGAACGATAATGTGATGGTCTTAACAGATGATTTATCGAAAATAACTTTCATACATGTAACATAGATTATGTGTTACCTAGATGATGATGGTGCCGGTTTTTCTTCAGTATCACCCGTTGTTTCACTAGAAGTCATTTCAAGTTCTTTTAGCTTCTTTTCAATTTCACGTTCTCTTGCAGTTGTATCCACCGGTTTCGCTCCACCAAATATCGAAGCACCAGCACCACGCGATGGTTTCACTGTTGATTGTTCATCAGATGTATTTACTCGATCATCGGAATTTCGAGATTCTTGTGGTTCATTATCATCTCGATGCTCATTGAATGATAAATCTTGATTTTGTTGAGTTGAAGTATTTGCCAAGGGTGAAGATGGGTCATCTGCATTGGATATCGACGATTGTCCAGCATTAGCAGCAACGTTATTAATAGATGATGAGGAACCCGATAATGGTTCGAATTCATCCAATGGTTTCGTACGTGGTTGAAGTTGTAAACGTTGACGTTCTCGTGGTGGTTCTCGTTGATCATCACGAGTTTCATCTGAGAATCATACAAAAGAATGTTTAGAGAATTTAGAAGAAAGAAAAACAAATCAAATACCATTCGTTCGATTTCGATCTCGCGTATCACTAGAATTAATAGGCAACAATATGAGACGAGGGATATTGGATAAGATCTCGATTTTACCGTGTATCACTGTATCGACCTGAGTAACGAGGTCTGTCGGCACCACTGTTCGATCGATTATCATCATCTTGATGACAATTGCGTTGTCCCTGACGGTTATAATCCCGATTACCACCGCTGTGTACTCCACCGCGATCATCGCTTCTACGTGGATATCCATATCCATAATCATTACCATGATTATCTCGTGAGCCACCACCCATATTTGCTAGAAATCGAACGGATTTAAAAAGATCTCGCGTATTCTACTCAGAAAAGCATACATCGGCCATGATCCCCACGGTTTTGTCTGTCACGATTAAATCCACTACTTGGTCGATCATCCGACGCATCGTCAGGTCGTGCTAAAAGAGGAGTCTTTCCTTGAATCGACCCTTCTGCATGAATTACTCACCCTTGGCTCTTGTCCATCTTTCATCCATTTCTGGTCGCCCTTCACCACCACCACTACCGCCACCTCGATTCGATCGTTGGCCGCCAAATGATCCTCGACCTCCATCTACCTGCATATCTGTCTTGTCGGAAACAGTAATACGCATTTTACGCCCATATATCTCTTTGTCTGTTCGTTTTAAAGCATCGATTAAGTTGTCACGTGTTTCAAATTCAACGAAGCCAACTCCGCGACTGCGATTATTTTCTCGTAATACTCGAGCTGATTTAGGCTAAACACAAAAAAAGAGAATTTGATCGATAGATCAACGCATCCGTAAACATGTCTTACATTTAAATCAGCAAATATTCTTCTTAGATTTTCGTCATCGATTTCAAAAGAGAGATTTGCTACAACAGCAATGAATGGAGGATTCGTTGGTATAGTATTTGGGTCAACTTCTGAGACACCACGAGGAGCTGTAGGTAGTGCTCCAATATCAATAACTAGAAAACATCAACGATCATATGATTAAAACAGATTTTTCTAGAAGAATTACGGATAGGTTTAGTTTCTGCTTCTTCATGATCGACAATATCCGACCAATTTGTTGCACGGACAGTAACGGTCTTTGATGTATCAGCAAGAAAATCGTTCAATGCTATAGTCTTGCCCTTCTTCGGTTTTTTTGTTGCCGGTTTTTGACTTTCGGACATGATAATCTAGTGGAATTAACGTTTAATAAGTATATTTAGCCATAATATATGAAGAGACAAAATAAATAGGTTGGAAAATCGTTTGTTTACTGTTAATTAATACTTTGAATGATTGGAACGATAATAACATGAACAAAAGAAAAATAGATAATATAATATAATCTAAAACTCTGAAGAAAAATAACACTTCATGTTTGAGTACATATGTAATACACAACATAACAAAAAAGAAGAAGAAAAAACTTGATTCGTCATGTATGTTTATTATTTATAAATGTTCATCAGTCGCAAAAATTAATCTTCGTTTTTTTTCTGCGAATAGATAAATAAATATTTTTTTCTTCATGATTCGAATTCGTTCGTTTTAGTTTTGTTGCCGATATCGATTGTAAGCATAAATGGAATCTGACACAGTAATGCACTTGAGTAGAAGTGCATCGGATATGTATAGAGGTCGAGTCAGAGGAATGATTAAGTGAATGGAGGTGAAGAATAAGAAACCATATAAAGCGAAATGTCCTTCTGCTATTAAACCACACATTTCTATTTTTATTTTTCTTTCTCCATGAGTAACACGACATGTACAAATCAAAACCTCAATGTTAAACATGTTGCGACACTATTCGAAGAAGTTCAAAGTCGCTATGTGAAGAAATTAACCAGTATCGATGAGAAACATATTACGGCTGATGACCGACACAAGGTATACAGAATTACGAACAAGTGGTTCGATTTGCTTTTTTTGTAGTTTTTCTCAATTTACATCCGATCTGAATAAGATTGCTTAAGGTCTAAGTAAACCAAGAGTTTTCTGTGTGAATCAGTACAAATGTTATATGAGGATGATCATAAGGTCTTCATTGAGTTTTGAAGGTAGAACAAAATGAAATTGTGTTATAATACTTGATGAATAAACGAAACATGTAGGGTTTCCACTTGAAAGAGTATACAGAGGATAATTTGTTTAAAAAAATGAGTTTTTGAATGTATCGTCTATATATTTGAAATCCTTCGATATGATTGAGTTTTTCATGAAGAATGTACTAGAAGAAGGATCTAGCTTTGCTTATTTTGAGAACGCGACTCGGCTGATTGGGCTTTCAGACTATTAATCTAAGAAAAATAGAAGGCAATTTGATGATTTTTTGTTGTTGTTACGTAATCGAAGATTGCATTTGATTTCTTTCAGCAAAAACTAGCCGTTTATGAAAGTTATGTAAAAGATCTCTCGATTCAAACACGATTACTTTTGCAAAGCCTTGATGAGCTTGAAAAAGAAGCAAATCAACGTGTTACTTTGCTTGAAAGTAAATTGAAGAAAGCTCACGCTTCTCTGCAGGTATGTTTTTCTCACCACAACAATTCTCTATCGTAAATTCAATATATTTTCCAGCAACATCATCTATCCGACGTCTCAAAAACTGTCAACGTAAGTGAAAACCTTTCTGTAACGAAACCAACATTTCTATAAGAATCTTTTTCCCACACAGGGTGTCGAATCAGAAAAATGGAAATTGAGTCATGAGAATCTCGATTTAAAACACGATCTTGATTCGTTAACATCTTTCATCAATTCAGCGAAACGAACTGGAAAATGGGATACAAAACGCTTACAATTGAAAACTATTCCAGCCGATACGATCATCGGAGTGACCAATGATGAACTTTACAATACTATTCCCTTGCATAGAGAAATTCAATATCGTGACGAACGTATTCAGGTTTTACAAGCCGAAATCGACCAATTGAAAAAAGCTCAAGATGAATTAACTCTCCAAGTAGATAGATGACTTTGACATGAACAAGAACGATGCTTTGAGTTGTGTTTTAAGGCAACGAATAAACATTCAACTTTTTCCTCTTATACTGGAGATGATGACTTAAAAGGACAGGTTGATATTTATTCATCCAACTATTCATACATAAATCGTTGTTTTATGTATATTTAGAATCTTGTTCTGTCGAAAAAAGTCGAAGATCTTCGTACAAAACTGGCGGAAGAATGTCAAAAATCTGAAACAGTCAAGATGGACGTAAGAAAACCCGATTTTCTTGTAGATATTCTCTATGATCCGCTTTGCGATTAGATTCGCGTTAAAACAAATGAATTGAAAGAACTTCAGGAAGAATTAAAGCAAAGCAAACAACGTTCCGACGAACATATTCATGATCTATCAACAAAATTAAGAACAATCTCCGATCGGCATCGCGAATCAACAGCTATACTTAACAATGATATCAAAACAAAGAAACAACAAATTGAACAATATGTTCAACAAATCGAACAGATTGTTAATGAAAAAGTTCAATTAGAAAATGAATGTAGTGATCTTCAACGACAAGTAAGTTCCGTCGAGTTTCACACGTATTCAATAATTCGTTTTCGTTAGTGTCGCGTGAAAGATTCCATCACAACAGATCTTGAAGAACAAATACGTAATCTTCAACACGAAATATCATCTAATAATACAGCAGCGCTTCCTATTCAACCGATTGAATCAACTGTATCGAAAGTTGAATACGAGAAACTCGATCAAGAGTTGCATTCAACACGAAAACGGCTTGACGGACTTGTCTCTGAAGTAAAACCTGATGAAAAAAATTGAGTATTTCATTGTGATGTTATTTTAGCTTAAGACAAAAGATGCATTAGTCAACAAACTTGAACAGGATCTTCGATTTGCCAAGAAGATGCATGATGAACAATTAGAACAACATTATCAAACAAGTTCAACTGATACTGAACAGTTGCATTCAGAAATTCGCTCGTTAAAACGTCTTTGTGAAGAAAAAGATGAGGAGGTACGATTTCTCTATTCAAAATCGATAATCTACTTGCAATTTTCAAGTGGCTTAAAATACGAGAGTATTTTTTGTTTGTCAATTTCACTAATCATCGCTTTGAAGTAGAAAATAATATGAAACTGACCTTGAAAAGTACTGTCGAGACGTGTTTCTCGTCTCTGTACGGCACGATTGTTATGATAGTTTTAACGAAGGACACTTTTAACGATAAAAATCGTTTCTTTTTTTCAGCTCGATAAGCGATCCATCGAACTACGTACATGCCAAGATCATCTCTCAGTCGAACATAGTAAAAATGTGACGCTCGAAGAAGAAGAACAGCAGTTACGTGATGCAATTCAGCAATCCAACGAGCAGATCGATAAACTTCAACGTTCATTACAAGAAATAACTTCACAAAATGAACAATTACAATATACAGTTAATGATTTGAATAACCAGAACAGTTTAATCGAAACGAAGTTATTCGAAACGATGACAGTTGTTGACCTACGTAACAAAACATTGATGGATTACGAAGAAGAAATGGAGAAGCTCAAAAGTGAATTATTACAAAAACATAAAGAAGCGATCGATAAACAAGCGCATGTTGACGAATTGGAGCAAATTGTTATTGAAAAAACAGCGGAAGTTGCACAATTATCCGAAACATTAGAAACAGGTTTAGTTAAAAGTCATCATCGAGAAAAATTTGCTGAAGACAATGCAACGAAAGCCTTGCATGATGTGAAAATCCTTCAACGAGAAGTAATTTCGATCATATGCTTGATTTTACAAAGAAAGTCATTTCCTGTTACAGGTTCGACATCTGACGAAGACATTAACTGAACAAGAACAAACCAATATTGCATTGAATGAACAACTTCAACATTTATCTCATGAATTGAAAGTAAAACAAGATGAATTTCACAAGACACACAAAGCATTGAACAAACAAGTAAACTTTGTCGTTGATTTTCTCCTTTGTAAAACAGTTTTTTTTGCTTTTAGTTAACAATCAAACAAGAACAACTTGTTCGTTGTGATCAGAACCTTCATGATTTGGAAATCAAATCAAAATACGCGAAAGAAGAATGCCTAATTCAAGAGAAAGAAATCGTTCGTTTGAACAATGTTCAAGAAGAACAAGAAAACCGGATTAAGACATTACAACAAGATTTATTACGAGTTCAAGAAGAGGTAAAACTATCTTTTGTGAGAAACAATTCTTCTACATCAAACACTGCCAAAGAAAAAGACGCTTTTAAATGAAGCCTTAGAAACATCTCTCCGTCGTCACTTATGATGAGTTTCATTTCAATACAAACAATTCTAAAACAAACACTTGGAAAAAAGACAAACTTATAATATATACAGAACCATGACGTCTCTCCCAGGCTTGTTGAGAACTACTCGGTAAAATCATAACTCGAGCAGTTTCAAGGAGAATATAATGTTAAATAAGAGAGGAATGGTCAAAAAATGTTCAATAGGAATTAATTAACTCGTATCTGCTTGATTGATTCAATAAAATACAAAATTCATTTCTTTTGTATAGAAAGAAACAATTGCTCTTCAATGCGAACGGTCCGAATCGGAATTACGTAATACCAAAATCTATCGCGAAGATGAACAACGTCAATTTACCCATGAATTAGAAGAATTGAATAGCGAAATCGCTTCATTGAAGAGCAAGGAACATACGCTTTTAAATGACATCGATGGATTAAAATCAGAACTTTCCAATGTTAGAAGCGAACGAAATGAACTTCAAGAGCAGAACGAAAAGTATCAAAATGAACTGGAAAATATTCAAAAATTGCTATCCAATGAAACAGAAATCGGTTCAAAATCAGTTGCAAAAGTTATGTTATTAACACGACAATTAGATGAAGAACAAAAACGTGCCACGGAGGCGACACATCAAGCTGAAGATTTCAAAATGCAATTGAAGAGTACAATGATGACCAATGATTCATTGAAAATCGAACTTAACCAAGCACGAGGACTTGTTCAAGAACATATTGCTAAAGTAAACAGATGAGTTTTCGTTAACAAGTGAGAAACTTTGTTCATCTTGTTAGGAAACGGATTTAAAAGAAGTTCTTCGCCGAACTGAATCGTCATTGGAAGAGGCGAATCAATCATCAGACAGTCGACAACGTGAAATCGAATCATTGAATCATCTGCTATCACGTCTGCAAATTGATTATGAAAAATGCAAAACTGATCTATCAAAAGCACATGATGAAATCGTTCAACATGAAGTCGAAAATCAAATATTGAAACAACATTCTACCGACAAAACGAATGAAGTATTCACAGAAGTTCTCTTGTCTTTCGAATTACTTTTCCAACTTTTCGTTTTGCAGCTATCAACAGTGACAAATCGCCTCCATCAGGTTCAACAAGACTTTCACTCTTATGAAAAAGAACATCGATATACAAACGAAGAATATTTCGAACGTGAACAACGCTTGAAAACAGTCGAAAACGAACTTTCGACGATGATTGGAACATACGAACAACTCCGAGACGAACACGCCGTTTTAAATGAAGAATTAACCAAGCGTCGATACGAATTCGAACAAGTAGAATTATCCGATAGTTCACACAAAGAACGAGTGAGTCAACGAAAATTCTCAAAAGCGAAATCTCTCACTAAACTATCTCTTTAGTTGATTCAATCAATGGATGAAGCGAAGATCTACAAACGTAAATTAACTTTACTTGGCAATTGTTTCAAAACAGTTGTCCGAAAGGTAATTGTCCTACAAAACTGTTCATTATCTTAGTTGGCTTCGTCATTAGGCCTCCGAAACGAGTGAACAATGGGTTGTCAGTACATCGAAACTTCATGAACAAATCACTGATTTGAGTGAAGATGCGAATAAGTTACGTTCACTCGATGAACGTCTAGAACAATCAACGAAAATGTTGACGCTTTTACGTAGTCAGCATGAAGATTTACTTCTACAGTTTATGGCTGTTAAACCAGTTTTAGAAAAAGCGTATTTATATGTTCGAGAATATAAACGAAAATGGTCACAGACGAGCAACGAGAATCGACATTTACGAATGGAAACGAAACGTATGCGAAGTAAAATCGATGATTTCCATCGTGCGGAGGGTTTAATGCATGGCAAAATTGACGAACAAGAAGCAACTGTAGTTCAATTACGTAAAGAACTCAAGTAAATTCTTCCTTCGAAAGTATATTCGTTTATTTCGAACATTTTTTCATAGTACCGAAGCACAAACTCATTTCGAAGCGGAAACATTAATCGAACGTTTGAAACATACATTGGATGAAACTGTTCGTGAGCGTGATCAATTAATTAAAAACATGGCAAATGCAACTAAAAAGGTGCAATTATATCTCGTTGTCGAGAAAAGTTAATATTAACTTCGAATTTTAGATTGAGAAATTTGAAAACGATACCGATGGATATAATAATGAAATTCGTTCATTGCATCAACAAATACAGAAATTTGAAAAACAATTAGCAAATACACTTGGACAGAATGAAGCTTTGCAAAAAACGATCCAACAGAATGAATTATCGTACCAGGAAAAGGTAAGTTCACATTTTCTTTCGAATAAATTTCAAAAAATTCGATTTTCTTCTTGTTTTTAGATTAATGAATGTGAATTACTATTGATATCATTGAAAGAAGCAAATAAAAATACATTAGGTTTAGTTGAACAAAAGAAAAACGAATTAAATGCAACACAATCCGAAATTCAAGCATTGAAATATCAACAAACAGCAACTGCTTCAAAGGTTCGAATTGTCTCGATTTTCTGACTCTTCCATATTGCTAACAGCAAGAAAAACAAATGTCTTCTATTTTAGTTTGACAAAGTCGAAGAAATGAATCAAGAACTAAAGCGACACATTGCTTTACTTGAACGATCAAATGACGAATACAAACGTCTATCCCGTAAACGTGATCACGAACTTGAACAAGTAAAAAACGAACTCGAAAGTTCAATCAAAAGTACCACGATATTAAATACAAAAGTATACAATTAAAATCATTCTTCTCTTTTGAATCAGCTTCTTATGTTTTGATTAGTGTGCGAAACAAGATGCAGAATTGACTGGTCTTCGTCAGGAAAACGCATCCTTGACTGAAGAAGTGAAACTCATGCGTGAAAATATGAATCGTTGTCAAGAAGAACAGAAACGTTTACGAAAAGATTGTGATCAAGCATTAAACTTTATTCACGAAGGCATTCCTGAATTGTGGTAAAATCATCACACTAAGCAAATCTTTCTAAGTCGTTTGATGTTTGAATCTCATTGTTTGTTTTTGATTATGTTTGGTTTGTCTAGTCATTTAACTTCTTGCTTTTAACGTCGAGTGTTCTCTCTAATCACTTGAGATCAGATATATGTGAAGATTTGTGTCAGGTTTTTCAATTTCACTTGCATTTGTTTGTGTGTTTCTCTTCTAATTGTGTTGCACGATTGGTTAGATGGTCAATAAATGTAGAATAGAATTAATTGGTTGTAGGAGGGAAGTTCCGAGTTGATTAATCGTCTTTTTATTTGTTTAGTTTGGATGATAGTGATAGTAATGGTCGAAATGGATCATTACACGAAAATTTGAAAAGAATTCCGGCATTAATGCAACAATTAACAGGCGATCGAGATAATTTGAAGAGTAAAAATGCCGTATTACAACAATTTGTTCGTGGACTTTCGACCGATCTGAATGGATGTCAAAGTGGCCAAAAGAAATATAAAGTAAGTACATTCATTGTTCAATCAGATACATATTTTTGATAATTAGATGCTCAAAGCACATTCAAAACAGCAGCAATTGCTATTAAATCAATTGGAAACACATGTGCGGTTTTATGAGTAAGTTTATTTTGAATAGATTCGATTGCAAATCCATTTTGATTGGTTGTATTAGATCTGTTTTCAAAGAAAAAGGCTTCTTTCCATCAATTGAATATCCAGGAAATGCACCTGTAGCATCAGCACCTGATGTCATTGATAAAACTCATCATCGACGAAATTAATTTTGTAAACAATTCACACAACGTAGATTTGACTTTATTTTCACTCATTTTCTTTTGATTTTCTTTTCACATCGATGTTGGTTCGTCATTGCACAAGATTTGTTTTTGTTCTTATTCGTTGATTCTTTTGTCCGATCGTGAAGAACAATTTGTAAGGAATGTCCATCTCCACTTGTTTTTTTTTCTGTCGATCTGAATTTCGGACAAAAATGCTATTTTATTGAAATATTCGTCTACTGTTGTGCATTAGATTGTGAACTTGCGTCTTCATTCTTTTTATTCAAATATATTTGTACGAAAACAAAAAACCAGCAAGCGAACATTTCGAACTAGACTAATCGAATAAAATTGAAGTTTAAAAGAATTCAAAATCGTAGGAATGATGGTACTAAAAAGGAATATCATGTGTGCTGTTTATTTATTGATATATTTGGTCAATACAGGTTGATGGACGATGAATTATGAATTCTTGTGTAATTCAGTGTGTTTTAGAAGGCAAAGTGATGTGTTCATTTGATGAAAAGAATCGATTATGTCAATGGAAATTATTTGGATGGGATATTTATCATAGTTGTGGATATAAACCGAAGGTCAATGAACGTGAGTAGATCAAATTTTAGTTTCGATATTTAGTTCTTTGTGTGGACTGATAGATTTGTGTATAAGGAAATACCTGGACGGATCGAAATCGACAGTTTTGATAAAACTTCACGGTTCACCGAATGAGCAATATTGTTTTAAATTCAAATATCTTATAACTGACATGGTGATGAATAGTAATGACAATAGACATATCCGATTGAATTCTATCGAATAATTTCTTTTAGTTTGTATGAATTTCTACGGAAAATCTTTGGCGAATACCACGAAACCATCTCGACTATTTTCTACATTTTGTATCTCAAATGAAACATCGAAACTCAATTGGCACTCTTCTGCTATTCCTCTTCTTGAAAACCTAATGATGGTAAAACATCATTTTCACATATAATCAACTGATCTTCTTTGACTCGTCAGATTAATATCATCACAGAAAGTACTGGAATATCCAGTAATCATTCATTAATTATCAAAGATCTATCAATTGACCAATGTGGTCCAAGTAAACTCTCACATAATTTGTATAAAATTCTGTATGAAATCTCTTCTAGTTATTCAACTCACTTCTACCATTCCATCACCATTGACTCGAACAAAACAAACTTGGTTTCGATATCAATGGCTGTTCATTTTCCTGAGTATTTTATGTTTGGGGATCGTGTCGATTATTTTCTATCTTTATGTTACTCGTAAGAAATCGATAGTCATTGAACGGATGCCGAATTCATCCATAACTTTATCTCATCATTTCTATGAAGAACCAATTTCGGTGATTATTCAACCATCGATTGATATTAATGAATATGATCATGTCCGAGATAATTACGTCTGAAAGAAAAAGCGCATTGATATGACATTCAAATTTCTGTTGAATATTTTCATATTTGTTTTCCTTTACAATGCCACCGATAAACATCGATCAATCAAATAAACTACGGGAATATCAGTCTATTTTTCAACATTATGGTTTGGAACGATCAATGCACTCGTATTCTGATGATGAACTTACTAAACGAGTTAATAATCATCTGTATGATAAGAACGAAATACTAGAGAGAAATGCGAGTAATAAGAAAACTACTAACGCAAAAACTGTTTCTAAACCATCACGAACACCAGCTTCCGCGAGATCAAATAGAAGCAAATCCGTTTCAAAACAAGTTTGTTTGTTGATACAGCGAAGCTCTTCCTTCATTGGATTCCATCTGTTCTGCTAGGCTAGATCAAGTGATCAGGGAAGTGTTGTTAGAATTGTCGTTCCCTCAGCTGCTAAAGCACGCAAAACAAAATACAGGTATTCGAATGAGACAATTTCCACAATATTATTCTTGCCATCCTAATTTTAGTAGTAAAAATATTCCCAAGCAACAACAAAGACCTCAAAATCTGTCGAGTCCAAAAGTAGCACCACATACACCATTACATTCGACTTCTTCAACAACGAGTACATCCATACAAAAACTACCTAGATTCCAGTCAGATATTGCGAAAACAGTTTCAAGTTCGCCCGATCCTATAGGATTCAATCCAATGAAGAACCTGTCGAACCTTGTAACAATAATTTGATCTACTAAACAGAATATCACTTGATGTTAAATTTGTATAGGATTTAGATGAAATCAACATGTTTGTTCGAAATATGTTCAATAATCGCATTGATTCGACAGGTTCTATTGAAAATACATATATTATTCAATATTCTCACTTCTTTTAGATAACTCAAGGCATTATCGTCCTTCTCGGATTCCGTTAATTTGGTATAGACTTCTTTCTCAATAAAATATCGTTTGGATCAACTTCTTATTCTCTAAACGTAGTCCTGATGATTCTGATGGTCATTTAGCAGAATACATCAAAACACGAAATCATTGCTTGGATCTTCTTGAACAATATGTTAATAATATCAAACGACAACACGGTCTCGTTCGAAATGCTTCCTCTGATCCACCTATTTTTGATCCTGGAATAAGCGTAAATAATCATAGGACAATGCGTCGTTGAAATACCTCTTTTAGATTACCGGTCCACATATTAAAAAAGATGCAGCTATCGTTGAAAGAGAAGATTCGAAAATGATAAAGAAAGTAAACGATACTGAACCGAGAAAAAAATATGCTTTAATTCATGAAAGTATGGGAATATTTATCATTGGTAAATTCAGACTTTTCTTAATTTACCCGACGAAATGTTTGTGATGTATCGAAGACTATTTTAGGTGGATATATTCTGTATGTTAATGGTCCCATTCAAAAAGAACCGACTACAGATTATTTGTTCAAATTTACCGGAGAAACTGTCAAAATTCCACCTTTAACTCCATGTCGAGTTCATTTTGGTAAGTTCTTCCAGTAGGCAATGTGCTTTTGCTAAGAAATGTTCGTAGGAGTTTACGCAGATACAAGTGGAATTTATATTGCTGGTGGTCAGACAATAAATAATGAGTAAATCTTTACAAGGAATGTATAACTTTCACTCTCATCTTTAGATTACTCGATGATATTCAACGATTGAATTTGCAAACATTAAAATGGGAACACATTGCAAAACTAATGAATCCAATCGCTGCATGGTTAGATTTCAATATTCCTTACCTATGATTTATCTTTTAATCTTGTATTTGTAGTGGTATGACACTGGATGGTAGACGAATCTACCTTGTGTAAGCACAGATTTGTAAATCGAAAAGACTTTTTTTTGTAGAAATAGCTCCATTTTTCTTAGTGGTGGCTATGATATTGTACAAGGACAAACTGTTTTATTGTCTGATTTCACTGTATTTAATCTATCATCTAATGAGTAAGATGTATATTTCATCGGCACAATAACCTTGTTCTTTCAATAATTTTTAGTTTTGAAAGATCGAACGATCTTCCAACACCTCGTTGTCGGAGTTTAGTATTTTCGACAAATCGTGCTGTTTTCTGTGTCTCAGGTCTAGTTCAAAAGCACGATGAGAATGGAAATAAAACCATGCAAATATGTCACGTAATCAATTAATTTCATATTCCACTGTCTCTATGAATTCATAACCAACAGGATATTCTGAGATGGTCGCTCGATACACCAAGCTGGACGAAAATCTCTGAAACACCAGTCTTAACTAAATACCATGCACTATCTTTTAATGGTAGACGAAAATTTCTCAATATACGTATCTGAATGAATTCTTTCTTGCAGAACCTTACCTCGAAGTAACAAAACGAACTCTCCATAAACACTCTGATTCAGCTGGTGCAACAGCAGAAGTAAGAAGAGATATTTTCTCTTGCCGATTAACCAAATTTTCTTTAGTCATATTACGATTTTCGAACAAATGTTTGGACAAACGGCAGAGCACCAGTCCCAACGTAACCATAACACCCAAACCTTCCTAAAGAATCTCTCATTCGTATCAATTGCAGGGAATCGCCTCCTTCACGCTCAACCACAACGCCTAAAAAATCGAAACAACCCTCGAAATCGAAAACACCCGCCAAAACTCCATCTAAAACCAGAGGTTTGTTTTTCATTGAAAACAAAAACAACATGCACCGAAGTGTAACAACGATTTCTTTTCCAGTGAAAAAATCACCATCAAAAAAATAACACAATGTTATCAATTGAAATCATCCATCGCATGATAAATGATGTCAAATGGATCCATGGGATTGAAAGTGTCAACTGCCTACAACATACAATGATGCAGTTAATTGCAAAGAATTTTCTTTTAATTGATCACACGATCAGAAATGTATTTGTGTAATTGAAAAACAAACAACTAACGAACATTTTTTCCACTAATGTCTTATTCATTAGACGATCATTTTTCATTCATTCATATCTTTAGATCAAATCAAATTCAATTTCTTCTGATGTTCACTTGTTTCTTTTTCACTCTTGTACTCAGACACCAGATGGAATCTTCGAAGGATCTCAATTTTCAGGAAACTTACGTTCAGGTGCGAAAATCGATAATCCATTTATGTCTAAAACGGCTCGTCTATCACCGGATTATCGCCAATCATTTGTAGACAATAAACACTAATCGAATAAACTTGTTAACGTGTGATATCGAAGTGAAATTTTGTCTTGCTTCCGGCATTTCTCTCTATCTATCTTAATTGACCATCGAGAGAGGACGAAGATGCCCTACTGAGCCGCGTGTATACACATACACATATTTGATTCGGTAATCAATTAGAAAGGCAACGTGACACGACAAATAGATTGGCTTATAGACAATGACAGAGAAGAAGAGAGAAAAAAAGAGAAATGCTCAAGAAGATATGCATATATAAGTCGAAAGCATCGATGTTATAATCTATTGATATTTTAAGATAGAAAATCATGCAAGGTAACAACTCATTTGAACATTGTCTTGATAGTTCGAAACAAAACTATTGTATTTCTAGTCTGTCAACATCATCGTTTTGAATGTATTCAAGTTACATATCGTAATAGTCACAAATGTATAACAAATTTCAATCGTCTAACCACAGTTGCTCATATCATCGATGCTCTACTTGATGATTTAGCTGAAAAACAGAATTTTACTATCAATGATTGTTGTCTCTATGTTGAACATCCACCTTATTTATATCCATTGAAATCAACTGACTTCATTCAAGATATTCTTTTACGTTATGCTTCATCGAACATCCGATTTAAATTATCCTTCAAACGCAATTCATCTCCATCTCGTTTTGCTCAACGAAAGAAGCTCCTTCGAACGCCGGTACAACGACCTATCCTGACGAATGCATATGAACAGTTGAAAATACAAGAATCATTGATCCGTAAACAACATGAAATTATCAGTCAATTACGAAGTACAAATTTATCAAATAATTATTCTTTATCATCAAATTATGCCAATTATTTTGACTGGGTTACACGCACGGATGATTGTGATATCGATAGTGATGATAGCAGGTTTGTTTTCGACAATAACATCTCTAATTAAATCTATTGAAAAATATTTTCTTGTAGAAGTGCATCAGATATGATTCCAATTTGTCGACGACAATCTCGACAAGATGAATATCATCAAGCCATCAATCAGCATACGACTAATTCAACTCGCTCCTTGTCACGTGTTCGTTTTCGTACCTCGACCGTACAGAGTTCACCATCGACAGTCACTTCCGAAGTGAAAAGTATTCTAAAAAAGATTTCATCCAATCCACGAACAACAAGTGTCGATCGCACACATTCCACAAGAAAACAACGAACAACTACGACGAAATATACATCGGATGACGATGATCTATCCGATCGTAGTACGACGGATTCTTGTATAGGTTCGTTATCATCGGACGATAGTAATAGTTACACGATCAATCAACATCATTTGGAGACACTCGTGTAATTTGTTCTTTTGTGTGTCGGGCTATTTTTTTTTTGTTGCATTTATAAGTCGGACTTGATTTTTCAATATATGAATAGCTTTGGCTATGGAAAAAACAACAGGTTTGGTTCTTCTTCCGCTTGCATCAACAAGCAAAAAGAAAAGAAATTAGTTATTCTGTTTCGTTCTTAGCATAATTACAGCAGTAATGTTTTTTTTACATAGCGATAAGAATCTCGAACAAAACAAAATCTCTTACGAGCCATGTGTCACATTGAAATAAAGCATACATCGTGCTCGCCGATATGTTTTTGAAAAAGAAAGAAAGAAAGAAAGAAATCAAAGAATACGGCAAGTAATAAAATAAAAAAAAGCGATGGCTGGACCGATAGAATTACTTTTGACGATGAAAAAACCTTTCATAAACACAGGGAAAAGAGAAGAGAAATCATATAGACTACATATAAATATGTCAGTAAAAGCTAGTTCTCTTCTCTCTTTCTTCTGTTTTCATTCTTCTTACTTATCAACATAAAATGATGTCACAAACTAATGGTCTTACAACTGCGACAATTACTAACAATAAGTTAAATGTTAATGGAAATGAAGCAGAATGGGACAATGAATGCGATGTTTTTAATAGACTTCAATCGTTGATCCCAGCGATAAAACAAAACTTTATCTTAATTTCTCAACAATACAATCAATTTCTCAATGATACAGACGAGTTGAGTAAAACATTTACCGCGATGCAATTAAAACAGGAGAAGCTTGAGCGAGAATTAGATTTTTATCGTAAAGATCTCAATGATTTTGACAAACAGATCGATTCAAATGCAGATAATCGTGTGTATCTCGATGTAGGTGGACATCATTTTACAACGACCATTAAAACCTTAACTCAAAGTAATTCCTTATTTTTTAAAGCATTTCTTATGAAAGAATGGAATCGAAATGCAAATACGGCAGATAATCGAATCTTCATCGATCGCGACGGACGAATTTTTGATTTGGTACTCAAATACCTTCGAACAGGTGAACTTAACATTGAAGACAGAGCCACTCGGAAAGAATTGCTCACCGAAGCGAAATTCTACAAAATTCAAAGTTTAGAAGACGAATTGAATTCACTTTTACGAAAAGATGAATCATGTCTGACAGCTAATCTAACTAACCAGTCATCACCGCCATGTAGTCCTGCACCAGCAATCAATCGAACACGGTCTTCACCTTATTCCTCATCGGCGGCACCCAATACATTGACACGTTCTTCACCATTCAATCAATCTATGCCGACAAAAAGCAAACCTCATCCAGCCCAAACAGCATTGTCATGGCGAACAATAATTCCATCGGAAAACCGTTTAAACATCTTCTTAGGAAGTACTTTAATAACACCAGAATATGAAGAAAAACTTTCCGAATTCATCGGTCCAGAAATGATGACACAGCAACCATGGAAATTGATTTATCGTGCTAGTGAACACGGATTCGACGCCGCTGATTTCCATCGTTGCTCTGAATCCTATGCGCCAACAATATCAATCATTCAAACTGATTTCGGAAATATTTTCGGTGGATTTACATCAATTTCATGGAGTTCAGCAACACTTCGTGCTGATCAAGCAGATCCCACAGCATTTCTCTTCACATTAAAGAATACTCTAAACGTACCACCAACGAAATTTCCCGTCGCGAAAGAATATCAACAGTGTGCAATAAGTCATAATCCAACCTGTGGTCCCAATTTCGGCTCGCCGAAGAATGAAGGAAGTGATCTATGTTTAAGGAACAAATTTAATGAAAAAACCAATTGTATATTTTTTCCAAAAAGTTATGTCGATACAACGAATCTTGGCAGTTCAATATTCGCGAAGAAATATTTTGCCTGTAAAGAAGTCGAAGTATTTACGATAACAACACAATAACTGAAACAATAATTTAATTTTTAAATTCATGTTTTAACTAATTAATTTTAACTTTTAAGTATCGATCTTTCTTTTCGGAGATAAAATATAAAACAAAGATTAAATTTAGACACGAAGGAAAACATTCTAATCACAGGCCTATGCAGATAGTTTAACTCGTAGCAGCGCATTTAAGCTTGAATTACCGAATTATTTACTATGTAAAACAATACTTCTTCACGATAGGAAATAGAATGTTACTCTATAGACTTTCTCTTTTGTTTATCATGATTCATAGTGTATCATAAATAGTTTTCAAACAACTAGATCCTATCAAAACTAATGTCATGTGAAAGTTCTTTACAACAGGAAACTTAAATGTTATTTATTTCCTTTTGACATTGAAAATCTTCCTATTTCTTCTCGACTTCACCAAACTAATCGTGACAGTACGAAAATGCACATTTATTTGTCATGATTCACCGACGACCTGCTATTATCATAGTAGATCGCGTATGACTTTTGTCGTGTATCTAAACTCATAAAAATCGTATTATGAAAGTCATGTTTGCATTTGTCCGAAGGGTAGGTGAACCGTGTCCAATCAGGATCCATTAAAAACAATGAATTTTATTTCGTCTTTTAGTTTTTTCGAAATTTTCAATTAACATTCCTATACACAAGTACTGCGACATTGTGTTGATTAAATATTCCGTTCGAAAAAATACTTTCTATCAAAGTGCGATGACAAACACATCTGCTATGGAGAAGAAATCATCGAAATATTTTACAATTAAAGATCTATTAACCTGTGCTCTTTTCATGATTTTTATCTTGGTATGTTATTTGGACATCACCTTTGCTATGCAATCACTTCCTTTATGACGAAATCATATGGTTTAATTGCTGAAATTATTGACAATGATTTGCAAAAAGAAAGGAAAAGCAAATCATGCGCGTCGAAGTAAATGAGGATTTTTCTCGCATGACCACGAGCAATTAAGGGTTATAAAAGCTAGAAAAATATTGTACAATCTTCAGTTCTAACATTCGTAGTTACTTGAATAGTTAACATTCCGACGACCTCATCGAACAACAAAGATGGATAGTAAGTAGAAGGTTTTTCTGAGTTGGTGATATGAAATACATGTATTTTGGTATTTTTAGCACGAATTGTAAATGCTCTTGAAAGAAAATATGGAATCGATCTCAACGGAGATGGATTTATTGGTGGAGAAGGTAGTTATCGAGATTTATTCAGTAGGAAAATATTCTCTCTGATTTTTTTTAGGATATCTAAGTCAACTCGAACGAGCAACAGGAAGAGATTTTAACGGTGATGGAGTTCTCGGTCGTAGACCGGATGTTGTTCCGGGATACCCAGCAGCCTCGGGTTATCCATCGATGGTATACGGTCCCACTGGTCAAGTCTACGCCACAAATGGTTTTGTTGCTCCAAATCATTCATTCAATCATCCACATAGTCACCATCATCATCATATGCATCGTCATTTTTAAAGACAAATAGTTTCAAACATATTCACTGTTACTTATTCTTGGACCAATAATAAAAAGTTCTATTTTATCGAGTGTTGATCGGAAAGAATGTCATGTTAGTCGACTTGAGAACATCTATGATTAGAAGCAAGATGTATATAGATTTAAAGCAAACAGAATGTATGACATTCGCGATAAAATCAGGTATATCGAGCATATATTCTGCGAGAGTACTTATAAAGGGTCAACCATTGACACTTGACACGTCTAATCGAGACATTTAATGCGTCGCTGTTTTGACATATTAAGTCGATTCACCTACACATATCACGTATTGACGAACTGTCTACACTGGATATTTAAAAAACAAAAAGGAAGTGCAACGTTCGTTTGGTGAAACAATTAATGTTCTTCGAAACTGAGAGATTTATTTTTTCCTATAAAATTGATCGACAACGAGGTCTTCTGCTTGTATCATTTCACGTAATGTGATCAACTATGAATTTGATTACAACATTTCGCCAATCATCTGAAATCGATTGCTTGAGTGAACATCTGTTCACCATCGATGTAAATTCTTGTCGATAATCTTTAGACGAAAACGTAACGACTCATTTTCTTTAAACATTTTCGACATATTTTATGCAAAATGTGTCGAGCAAGATTCTTTGATCTGTCATAAATCAATTGGCGCAATTTCAATAGTGAATAAAATTTTTATTTGTAATGTCAAATTATGAATAAGAAAGAGAAAAACGAAAGAGAAAAAAAAGAAAAACATGTCTATGCCTCGATGGTATATTTTCATGCATTGATTTTTTTGATGAGAAAGAAAAAAAACACATTGATATTTACAATCGATTATAGTACACTCAGTTTTGTGTTTTTCCAAACCGTTCGTCTATGTCTAGTTCGATTGTTTCCCTACACGATAACATGAACTATTCACAAATAGATCAAATACGGACTCATCAATGAAAAAAAAACAAGATAGATATGTAACAGAGGACAAGAAAAAAAAACAAAGAAACAATTGTTGAAATCATCAGCGAAGTAAGATAAGGAATGTTCTTCTGAACATGTGAAGGAGAACTGAAGACTTTTCCCGTGTAAATATGTATGTACAGAAATGCTGTTGTTATTTGCAAATAAAAGGAAACTTAAAAAGCAGAAAAAATTGTTTTTTCTTGTAAATATGCGAGTAGGAGAAATGTTTTATGTACAAAATCAAACGACATTGATTGAATTGTTTAATCCAATGTATAGAAGTAGGGTGTTTTCATACGAAGATAGCGACGTAAACATAAGTACATACTTAAAAGAAGCAAAGTTCACATGCATGAATGAAATAGTTTTCTAAAGCTGAAGTGAACTTACATTCCCATGCCAAGAAGAAAACTGGCACAATTGCTTAAGAGAACATAACGCATACGTTTTTTTTCGATTAAAGCTTTGGCTGCCTCTTCGGCTGCGCGTTCTTCTTCGTCTTCGTCGAGTAATTGATCACGGACGCTTCGATTGATCGGATGAAGAAATTTCCATTCTCTAGACAAAAAAAAATCAATTACATTCAAAGAAAAACAATAGCAAAGATTCTACTTTGGTGGTTCAGATTCAACACGCGACCAATATAACATCCAGTTAGCGACATTTTCATCCGTTTGAATTGGACTCTTCGGACTCTTCGGTGATGAGCTAGAAAGAATCGTGAAATCTGTAGGAAATGAACGATGTGAATAAATACCTATCACTATGTGAACTTTTCGAGCCAACACGTGATGATTCCTTTTGTGCTTCTAATAATAAGTTTTCATTGATGTGCATACTGGACAAAAGATCTCGATCGGCGAATGAACTCGTAGTTGTTTCTGGAGTTAGAGTTTGTTTTTCTTCTGATTGAATATCAATCCAGGATTCTAAAGACAAAAAGATTTTACGTTGTTTTTCTTTTCCATCGTTTGTATACAAACCTGATGTATAATGTTGCATTGATTTATTCATTATTTACTAAGACGTTCTTCGTTTTATTGTGTGTAGAAAAATCTAAAACTTCTAATCGATGTCGATTGAAATTCGCGTGTACGTAATGAGAAAAAAAACGATTATGTGTTATGTCTCCGTTAGAAACGTCAAAGACGAAAAAAAAAGTCCCTTCGTCTCGCGCTGACTCATCGTGTAATCTTCATAGCCATGTGATGATGTTGTTTTACTATGCACATATATTTATATATATATCGACGTATCACACGTGATTCGTTGACCTATCGATATATATCAAAAAGAAATCAAAACTATTCTACTGTTGTTCAATTAGATCTCAGCATGCGCAATCGTAGCCATGAACTTTTATCTAAGTGCATTTAGTAGCTCTACTGCCAAACACATGATCATGTAAACACGTGCAAACATAGAATGTAACGCACTTTCCCAGTTGATTATTCAAAGTGCATTCGTGTGCTAAAGACATGTACAACAAGAATGATAGAGGACGTTGCTTGACATCGATTTTTCAACATGGATAATTGTTCCTATCGACCAAAATTTAATCACAAGAAAAACACTGTATCATTTTGAAAGAAAAATGCGTTATAAAGATCTTTTGGTGGTCGTTGAACCGAATGAAATTAGATTTGCTCATACGATACAGAACAATCTCTATCGACGGACGATTCATGTCAAAAATGTCGATACAAGAAGCAAACGAATTCAAATATTTCGTCCATCAAACAAAGTAATTCGAAAAATTCTTTCGTCAGACAATGTTTTATCAGTATTTTTCTTTGAGGATTTTCAATTGATTGTCGAAAATCCTGATCAACCTGTTCCACCTGGTCTGGAAGTAACCGGTGTTATCGAATATGTTGCTAAAATTAACGAAGAACGACGTGACACGATTGTAGTTGATATCGATGGACGAGAAATTAAAATTCCTCTCTACGCTTTTCCCGCCCGATCGGAAGTTTCTGTTGACGGTACGTACTTTTTTTGATTTTCTCATGACTAATGTCTCCTTTCGTTGATTTCAATTTAGAAATGGTTGATTTCGGCATTCATGTTGCTGATAATAAAACTGTCTTCAAGAAGGTCATGGTCAGAAACACAGGCCGTACACCAGCAACATATCAAATTCATTACAAAGGCGGACATCCAATTGCATTTACACCCCAATCGGCAGTTGTTCAACCAAACTCCTCTCTATCCGTCGAAGTATCGCTATTAACATCATCATTAATGTTAATTGATGATGTTGCAACGTATGTTCATCAAGAACCTATTTCGTAAGGAAAATAACGAAGAGCTTTCGTGTTGATCTTTTTTTAGATTAGAAGCATGTCATGAGACACATGCAATAAAATTGAGAGGAAAGATTATGAATCGTCGATTGTGTTTACTTCATCCAGAAAATGATGAAGAATTACGAAAGCTTAATTTTGGTTCGTGTTATTACGGGTGTGATTTAACAGCTGTGGCTATTCTCTACAATGATTCGCCTGAACCTGTTGCTTATTCAGCATTAATTGATGATTCAAAACAATCGGTAAATACATCCTGTTTTCCTGTACTTATCGTCTTATCTCTCTTCTTTAGGATCATGATGAAAAAGAAACCAAAGATACCGAATATACATTGAATCCACTGAATTCAATGATTACTGTTTTTCCTAACCAAGGCATTCTCAATCCATTCGAAAGACGTCCTTTATTTTTCCGCTTTAGTCCACGGTAAAAGCTAATCTCCCTTCAAGGTATTTCAACGTATCATTCCTATCCATTTCGATTAGAGCTTATTCACCTAAACAAGCGTTTGCTACCACGCTTGACTTGCCACCTCGACGAGATGTTGCTGCTTTTATGTACTTCGAATTATTAGGCGCAAGTCCTGGTCTATCAAAAATCGAACAAAGTAAAACAAAACTTGAAATAGCTGTCGCAGGAACAGCGCTGCCCGTTGTTTTATCACTCGAACCTCATGAGTTACATTTCCCAACGACATATATCGGACAAAAGCATGAGCAAATTATTCATATATACAATCAATCGGATTTTAAACCGATCGACTTTCGTTTTCCATCGGTGGCGAATTTCGCAGCTTATCCTGCAAGTGGCCGATTAAAACCAAGAGAAAAATTGAAAATTACAGTTACATTTATTCCTCATCAGATGGGTTTGTTCATTTTATTTTTAGTTTTACATTATTTTCTGAGTTTCTTTTTCAGGTAACATTAATAAAACACTCGTATGTGAAGTAGTAGGCTCAGCAATTCATTCACGCTCTCCTATTCACACACAATCAAAAGCGATTCATCAAGCTCAATGTTTCTTAACTGGTCATGCGTCGATAATTACGGAAATTCCACCGGAAAAGTTCAATATGGGTAAGAGAATCGAGATAAAGTGAATCTTCTACTATATTTGCTTCTCACCCAGGCTTAAAACCATTAATTGCCAATGAAGTTGGTATCAATGTCAATACAACACATGATTCGTTAAAACCATTTCATCCCCGTGCCGCTGTATTGAACAGTACACACGATAGAACACATGTG
The DNA here is from genome assembly GCA_905250025.1 of Adineta ricciae. Taxonomy (NCBI): domain Eukaryota; kingdom Metazoa; phylum Rotifera; class Eurotatoria; order Adinetida; family Adinetidae; genus Adineta; species Adineta ricciae. The sequence goes on along the minus strand of CAJNOJ010000149.1, from coordinate 209,496 downwards.
AAACGAACATCATCTACCTATTTGGATAATTTCAAGAAGCACAAAGTTTCGTTTCCTAATGATCGAGCACGGAGCATAGGTCCATTCAATCGTGATGATAGCTTCACGTACGTTAATCAGATAGACAAAAATAGAAATGAAGAAATTCTATTTAAAACACATTTCCACGTTTTAGAACACCTTTTACAAGAGAAGAACGGTATAATTATGTTGATCCTGATTATGCGTACACAGATCAAGAAAGAAAATTAATTACACAACATAACAGTTCTTACAATAACTTATTTACTGAACAACGATATCAACGAACAGAAGCGAAACGAACGAAGTAACATCTTTCGAAGAGTTTACCTTCGCAAGACAAACGCATTTTTCTTCTAGAGAATTGCAGAAATATGACAATAACACTGATCTTGGAATGAAACCCGGCAATGATCTAGAATCGCCTCGAATCGCCCTAGCTGAAGTAGAGAAAAATGTCAGCAAAGCAGCAGGTAAATATCATTGAGAGTACTCACATTGTTACCTACGGTCCAACAAACATACCAACAGATTCCGGTGCAGCAGAGTATCATTCAAAAATAGTCTTTTTCGGTTTATACGACTTCATGTTCAGTCAAGTATCACATAGAGCGAAACATCTAGTGAAAGAATCTATTTCCCATATAGATGAATGATAAGTTCCTTTTCACCATCACTTATTATGATGAAAGCTTCGCTGATTTTTCTGCTCGTCTTTTCTCCATTTGTTTTCTTTATTAAAAATGTCAGAAACTGATGAATATTATCTTATTAGAAGATTTTTTTCTGCCTATAAAAATAAGTAAGAAGCAGAAAAACGCGTCAAAGAAGATATGCGTGATTCTTTTCTGCGAAGAAGAAAAAAAAAAGAAAAATAAAAGGAAAAAGGATACGGATGTAAGCAGATTTTTGCATCAGTTTTTTTTCTTCTTCTTTTCCAGTTCCGTCGTATCCTAATTGGAAATTTCGTGTGCCGACGACATCGGAATTAGCTGAACAAGAGCAAACGTTGTTGCATAAGCCAGTTAAAGAAGGTCTCAATTCTGTTCCGACAACTTTCAAAGAAAAAAAAGAATGTGCCGTGCATTTATCGCCAAGTCAACTTTTCAAAGTCGTCGTTGGTAATTAAAAATGATTTACTTCGTTTTTTCAAGCTTGTGAATTTGTGTTTTCAGGACCGGCAGAGTTAGATTTTGGGGAAGTCTGTGTCAATGCACCAGTCACGAAATTTCTATCAGTTTTGAACAATCTCGATCAGTTTATTGTCGTTCAAATCGAAGTAAAACTTTCGCAACGAAAGAAATGTGACTTCAACGAATCTTTAGGTCGATTCGGCTGCTCTGAAAATGACCTCACCACTATGTCAAGTCATTCCGGGCAAATCTCACGTTCAATTTCCAATAACATTCGAGCCATCACAAATCGGTCTTTATCAACGCTCGCTTTCGTACGTAATCAACAATTTCTATCGACATTATGTCAAAATTATTGCTGATGTTCGTTTGCCAACGGTTCAATTATCAACAGAAAAACTTGTTATCAAATCATTGCCACATCTTTTAGCTGAGGATTCCTTCCGGCGAGTGGTCAATCTGTACAATCCATTGAATGCACCAGCAGAATTTCGTTGGGAACCAGTTATAGGGCCTAAAGGCACAGCGTTTTCCATTCGACCAGCGACAGGTACACATTCTTTTCTCATCCTCGAGATAAGAAATCATTCGGTTCTTATAGGAATCATTGAGCCTTATCAAACGATCGATTGCGAAGTTGTTTGGTATGGTAGTACACAGGCACCATTGGAGAACTTTTTTACATTATACGTTTCATCAACGAACGATTCGCGAAAAATCTCTGGTTATGATCAATCAGCAAAAGGACACAACGAAACGACATTGTCACTTCAGTGTGTAGCGCAAATTGGAAAGGGTAAATTTCGAATTCCAGAAAAACGAGTTAACTTCGGTACCATTCCAATCAATATGACATCGAAACAAACATTTACAATTATTAACGAAGGATCGAATCATTTATTTTACGAAGTAAGACCATATCTGTTTTCATTCCAAAGATTATCTTTTTTTCCTCGAAGATTGTCGAACCAAATCCATGCCCTGGCGTCGTGATCAATCCACCGAGTGGTCTCGTCACCGCTGGTTCACAATCAAGCGTTACTATAGAAGTAACACCAATCGAATTAATCAAATTCGATATTAAATTCGGTTTGAAAGTTCTTGGACAACGCGAACAAGAAATTCGTATGACAGGCGAAGTTATCGAGCCTGATATCACCATTCCCGAAGGAGAATTCAATTTCAGCGGAGTACCGATCTTGATGAAAGCCTCGAAGCAATTCCACATTGAAAATAAGGTATGCGAAAGTATATCGATTGGGCGTTATGTTTTCATTTTATTTAATTCAATGGATAAAACACAGCAAACAGATCGAATTTCATTGGAGAGAAGAAAAAGACTGAGATTAGGTTTTTAATATTTAACACGAAGACACTTATCCGTTCGAAAACGTCGTTTGACACAGATGTTTGGCGCACAGCAACGTGCCAGACTGAATTTGCACCGAACGCATCGTCCAGATATCGATGGATCTTGATTATGATGATGATGATGCTTGTGACCGAAAATACTTCGTTTTGAAACCGCATTATTTTCATTCTCGACTTGTAAATCGCCATTGAAATCGATTTCTGATAGAACAGAGGTTAACAGAAGGGTAAAAAGAATAAGAAAAGTTAAGAAACGCATCGCTTGCATGTTTGTAAATAATGAATATTGTGAAGGAAAACACGGCGAGTATTTATATACAAGATTGAGAGAAAATTAACTGTTAACATGTCGACATCTGATGATAGGTTAGATTGCAGAGAGGAAAATATAACGAGAAGAAAATCAACTATTTGCCCTTACCGAACTCGAAATGTAATTATTTTATTTCGATGACATAATTTGCTTCTACGTATCAGTCAACATTGATCAACGATAAGAAATGAGAAGATTATTTATAGAACAGCTTATTCATTTAATCTAACCGAAAGCGAAGATTTCTCCATGTTTGTGAATGAGTATAAGAAGTTCTTAGTTTGCACTCATCTTGATTTAATTTTTATTAGTATCGTATGATCTGTTTAGAACTGTAGAATGAAATCTGATTTGTATGATTATCACTTTTGATACTTGTTTTTTTCGTTTATCCAAATACCAATAACACATGTAGGTGTAGATAAGTCGGAGAAAATTGCCATCTGGTATGTCGCGAAAGCGCAATAAATACTGAATTTGTACTTTGAAAACATCATTCGTTTTCTGACGAAATTCCACTAGCAATGCGCACTCAAATCATCGCCATTCTTGTCTCTTTTCTTCTCTGCGCAACATTTTTGGTTTCCGCCAAACCTGCTGCCCCAGTTGAAGAACAACGCCGTGCTATTTCTTTTCCAATCAAGTTTCCCAATCCACTTTGTATGCCAATGTTATGTTTCGCTCCATGCAACTGTGGTAGCCAACTTGATATACGCGGCTGTGATACTTGCAGCTGTCTTCCATGCCACGGTGATTGGTGGTGATTGGTTAAATCTTTTATTTTCATTAAATAAAATGAATTAAGAAAACTCACACGAAATTCGATTGTTTTTTTTTGCGAATAATTCATATGGAAAATAAGATCGATCAGTGTAGAAGAAACTTTTTTAGCTTTATCATGAAGAAATGTTCGACGAATGAAATGAATGAGAAAGTTAACGTTTGTTTTTGTTCATAGGGAAGTGTAAAAGGTATCGTGGAAATCAATCTATCGAAATATCCAGATTTCAGTATCGATACACACCCACCTATCGGTAAATTTCAATAAATATCCTATCGAAATTTTTCTAATGTCACGTTGTCAATAGGTAACGAAGAATGTTGCACTAAAAATGGTCAAATCTATAGTATAACGGTTCAACCAAATGAATCTATCAAAGCAGAATTAATTCTCATTCCATCCGAAGTTTGTGTCCTTCTCTCATAACAAAAAACTTCTCCTAATTTGATTCTCTTTTACTAAAAGATCGCATTTTATGAATTCTTTCTGCCAATTCGCACTTGTCCACCACTACTGAATGTCGAAGGTTTATCTCAAGCATCTAAACCACGATCGGCTTCACATCCTCAACGTGAATTGAGCGCAACTGAACGACAATCTCTCCAACCATCGCATCCTCCCATACGTCGTCGAGTTCACGCTACTGCCTTATCCGATTGCCTCCAGTTATCAACAAAAGATTTATATTTTCAAATGTATCCAACTCAATTCAATGCTATGAAACAAGGTGCCTATCTAGATTGTCAAGAAATCATGTTAATGAATAATAGCAAAAAGCGAATACATTGGCAATTGGATCTACGTAATGATGTCACTCTAGAAAACGACATTTTTCGTATTGTACATTCAACGTTGACTGCATTTATCGGCTCAGCATCAAGTATTGGACCTGAAGGTGAAATAGATCCGAAAGGAATCTTTTCATTCAAAGTCAATTTCTCTCCGAATAAACCTGGAACATATAAAACACGTATACCACTTTATGTCAATCATAATCAGCAAACACCTTATACATATATCGATTTGACCGGAGAATTTTTAGTACCAAGTTTAATTTTTGAACCTAAACGTTTAATTCTTCCACCAGTACCATTGGACATCGAATGTGCTGGAACAGTTCGTATACGACCAAAAGGTTTTGAAAGGTAAATTTGAATCCGAAATGATCAGTTCTGGTCATTAATACTTTTGATACTCATTTGTTAAGAAATACACGATTGATCATATTAGCAAATGAAAAACCAGTTGATGCTCCGTATCAATTTCGTGCATCATTTCCTGAACCTGCGATAATCAATGTTGATAAACCACAAGATTTCGTCATGAAAGTAACGTTTAATAGTCACCAGCCATTTTCCGAACAAATCGTTGTGAAGATTATCGATGAAGAAAAGAATTGGTTCGTTTGTTCGTCTCTTTCACGCACCCATTTGTTGCTTTTTCTTTCGGATGTTTAGTTTTGAATACGAAGTTTTTGTTACTGCCGACAATTCAATATTCACATGCTATTCGTTTCTGTGGAAATCAGAAAATGATTATCAGATCGTCGTTCAACCAGGTCAAATTATGAAGGGAAGTCGAATTAAATCGGATGAAAGTAATTCCAGCGGTATGTGAGAGCAAAATTCGATATACAATCAATATTAATGGAATTATATACTTCTAGGAGAACCTTTGTTGGTACAAAAACGAATAGCTACAAGTTCGAATTCACGACCAAATACAAGTACGAGTGCAACATTTGATCAAACAGATCAAGCTTCCGATGGAGTATCTTTGGATGGAACTACACCTGGACAAAATCGAAATGAACGTTCGCCGGTAGGGTCCTTTTATTTCGAATTGCCGTATTCATTTAAGAAAAATATTTAAGACGCCTTATGATCGACTTCGTTCGAGTTTGTCGCATACATTTCATGGCACCAATAATTTTCAACAAGAATTAAATGCAACTTCAGTTCCTTCGTTAGATATCGATTCTAAAACATTCCAATGGCTGATTATAACTCTCGAGCGATGGTTTGCCAATCAAGGTTGGCCAAAAGATATCAATCCCGTGAAAATTCCTCAATCGTTCCGAAAGTAAATCCATTTATCTAAAGATTCATTGAATCGATTCGTTGCTTTCATTTCTAGCGGATTGTTTCGACGACAATTCGAAACTGTTGGAGCAAAACAAACAGCCAAAGAAGAACAAAAGACTATCTACGATATGATTACACATTTAAGTGGACATTCCTTACCCGGTATACCACAAAATTCTGTCCCACCGAAAAAGAAGGATGAAGCAACTAAACAGTATCTCTGGCAGCATCGTTTATTATTATTATTTTTAAAGTAAATTCTTCTTGTATATCTCATCAATCATCTTTGTCTTTTGTCATTTAATAGAACACAAGGTTCATGTACAGCTTACATCCGTCCGGAATTTCTTCTCCCACCGGATCTCTACAAAGTCTATGTACAAATGCGCGAAACTGCTCTATCACCAAGCACACCAGCTGATCAGAAAGACAGCGAATTTGCTCAAGAACGCACTGAACCTATTCATTTATCCAATGACGTTTTTGAAACTGTTTCCAAAAAGACATGGATCGATGTTCTGATGCAAATTTTAAAAGTAATTTTTTATTCATACATTCATTTTGATTTAACTTTTCATTTGTCCGATCAAATAGAGTCTGGTACTCGGTCGTATAACTCCGAAATCTTATGAACAATTAGGTATACCCGATCGAAACAAAGCCATGCCAGATATCAATACCGATCCAGCATCAAGTAATATCTATGGCGTTAGTGAACGAATTTTATTGACATGGCTTAACTACTGTTATTCAAACTATCGCGAACAAGTCTGGACACATCGTGATCAATGTAAGTTCGATCGAATTGAATTTTTCTCTTGCTATTAGAAACTAATCTTCTTTTAACAATGAATAAGACATGTTTTTGATTATTTTCTTCTTTTGATTATAGCTGATATGCCATCTGGACGATGGATTGTTAATTTCGATATTGATCTTGTTGATAGTATCGTTCTCGCTACTGTTTTGGGTGCTTATTGCCCATTTTTAGTACGTAGAATTCTTTCATAGCGAGAAAAAAAACAATCTCAATATTTTCTTCTTAGATTGAGTCTCAATTGCATCGCATGTACGTCCATCCCAAGAGCGGTGAACAGTATTTACAAAATGCTCTGATCCTCGTTTCGTGTTTACTCCAACTCGGTTTTGAATACGATCTTCAAGCATTAGATATCACCCGTGCTGATCCAATATGCATGTGTTTACTTGTTTGTCATCTGTACGAACGTTTACCTGATTATCTTTCGCGAGGCACCATACAATTTACGGGTATTTTACACGAACCATCGACATCACAAGTGAAAATAAGTAATCCAAGTCCTCAAACTTTGATTTATACCATGAGTGTCATCGGTCGCGATGCTGATGAATTTCAACTTGTCAAAGGTTCAACCATTTCAATTCCTGGTAAATCCTCCTTATTAGTCAATCTTCAATGTAAAAACAAACGTCTTCGACCAACGGACGCTGTTCTCTTATTAAACAGCAAACGAATCAACGCGTATTCAGGTTCCCCTCTGGTCTTTAACTTACAAGGCTCAATACAAACAATTACAGCCAAAGTAAGATATTCCGTGTACAAAAGATATCTACCTTTTCCTATCGATATTTATGTCTTCTATGCATGTCATTCAATTGATTTGTAGCCTTCTAAATCTACTTTTTCTTCTTCTTCTCCTCCCATAGTGTGTCTATGCAACCAAGGTAAAATGAGCCCGCGTACATTTGAAATTTAACTGTTGTTCTTTGTTGTAACATTTCTAATCGTTGTTGAATTGATTTCTAAAGACTTCTGCTATAATTTGACGAACTTCATCTTTCTTTCGTTAGAAAACACATCGTATCGAAGCGCCGATCTACAAAATAGCGAAATCCACGATCGATGTCACTAATCCATTTGATCAAGGTGGCGTTTTTCAAATAGCAATTGTCAATTCATCAGAAAATGAACAGGAAATGAAAAATCCATTGGCTGTAACAACCGAAGAGTAAGTCAAACTCTTCCGTTTTCTCTTTCACAGACTAAATACGCAACATTATTCTTCATAGAAACAAAAAAGAAACAGTAGAAGAATTGTTTCGTAATTTAAAGAAAAATAAGAAACTCTCCAGTCAAGAAAATGATTGTTTCTTCATCGAACAAACTTCTATCGAACTCAAAGCCCATGAAACGACCCAATATGAAGTTCAGTACATAGCAACGACGACCAAACGTCGCGAAGCATTGCTTGTCTTCATGAATGAAACAATCGGAGAATTTCTTTTCCTTATTGAAGGAATTCCAAAGAAACCTGAGTATGTTTAATTAAATATTTATATATTGATTACACAAACATGTCTATTTTCTTTTTATAGACTATTTCCCGTGTCAGGTGAAAAGGCGATTAAGGTCGATCAAAAGAAAGGAGGTACAAAGAGCGTCTATCTGATATTTGGAGAAGAATTTCATTTATTTATTCTTTCAGTCAAGCCAGGTAAAGTACGATTTCGAGCAATTGTCGGCGTACCGTGTCAATTCGACGTGGATGTACCTGTTCAAAATGCTCAACGACATAATGCTTTAGTTGCCGTTCGATGGCAGGTATGTTTTTGAAAATAAAATCCTTCTAAAAAAATGAATCACTTCTATCTGTCAATTAATTAAAGGGCATGTCAGAACGTGAACGACAAAAGCAAACTCTACTTGGTTTGACTGATCAATTACCTGATTCGTCGAAGAAATCTTTACATCCATTTTCACGCTTACCTGAATATAAAGTTCAATCATCCTCAACAACGACAAATTTCGTTGTTCCAAGTGTTTTACCATTTCCATTAGAAGAATTAACAGTAAAATTACCGTTTCGTTTTCAAGCTGATAAACCTGGTATTTATTCAACGAGAATTATTTTATCATGCGGCGATGACATGCGCGAGTTCGAAATTGAAGTTAATTGTATGACGCAGAGTGAAAATGAAAAACAACCAGCGACGTTATACATGAGAACGAGCGTATTTACTCCTGTACAACAACATATTCCTATTGTAAATAAGGTTTCTCCCGAAATATTCGTGTTATTTACACTTTGTTCGTTTAGGCAAACGCGACTGAAGATGATTGGAATATGGTTGTCACTTTATCAGGTAACAAAGCATTTTCCGGACCCAAAGCATTTCGTGTCGAAGCTAAATCGGTGTATCAATATCCGTTGACATTTAATCCTCAAATTGAAGATGATAAATTCCAAGGACAAATGATCATCGATAATACCGATCTAGGTTTTCAACAAACATATAAACTACGCGGCAAAGCAGATCGTGGACCACCTGTACGTTGATTCTCTCGATATCATCTTCATCTCATTGTCTTGTCTTTTGTTTACAGGTTGGTCATTTACAAATCGAAAGTAAAGTTGGTAGAGTGTAAGTTGACAATGTTTACTTCTCACCAGATCTTCATGGATATTTTGTTTTAGAACAACACATTCAATTGAGATAGCCAATAAACGAGCGAAACGAACAGCATACTTTGTAACATGCAATCTTCCGTTCGTGCAAGGACCAGCCTATGTTTGTATTGCACAAAAGAAAACTGCGCGATATGAGTTTCAAATATGTTCACCAAAACGAGGCAATTACAAAGGTGTGGTTGTGTTTCAACCTGGACCGTGGCCAATTAAGTATGTTTGAGATAACTGCTAAAGACAATACTGATTTTTAAATAGGGATGTTGATTCCGATGGCGATGAAATTCCAGCATTAGAACCTGATGAACCTACAGATTTTCAATATTCACTCTGGTTTACTATTGATATTAACGTTGAACCACCTGATCCACAATCAACTGTGGAATTAACCGCACCTTGCTTAGTATGTTCGATTTAGCGTTGGTTCAGAATATAAACAACTTGTTGTTTCACTGTCTGTAGAGTTCAAACTCATTGATTGTTCCATTACGGAATCCGCTTGATCATCGAATACGTTTAGAAGTAGAATTTCAATCATTACCTGATGTTTCCGTGAGCAACTGATTTCGATAATAAGACATTAATTCCATTCTTTCCTCAGGGTAATGACACAATCGAGATTGATGCGAATGGTGAAGCTCGTTATGAACTTATCTACAAACCTAAAACTGTCGGTTGTTGGAATGGAGGGTAAGCAATGTTATACTACAAGAACCTCTCCTAGAAAGTGCATCATTCATTAATAAACGTCATGTGTTCAGACAAGCGGAATGGCAATTGACCTTCTAGTCGGATGCGTTTGTGCGCTCCTTTTTAAAAAGAAAAATCTAATAATGAGTAATCGAGCATATAGGATACCATAGTTATTATTATTTATATCATTCGTAACGAAGAGAAATGTTTGAATAATCTTGATCCATAAAGATCTTTGAAATTGTTTTAGTCTGGTGTTTTTCAATGAAGAGATCGGTGAATTTTGGTATAACTTAAATTTAACAAGTACCAATCCACGAAAAGTTGATCTACAACCAATGAATGCGCCACTCGGAGGGTAAATATCTTTCGATAGTAGACCATTCACCTGTACAGTCTTATTTTCAGTTATACAACTCAAGAAATAACTCTCGAAAATCCATTAGACGAACAAATTACTTTTCAAACGATGTCTTCGAATAATAACAACTTTTCACTAAATACTGATCAAGATACGATAACAATACCAGCGCAAAGTCAAACTAAAGTGAATGTGATCTTTAATCCTTCATCCATTGGCAGTGGTACTGAGCAACAACCACATCAATCGATAATTTCATTCAGCAACGATAAGGTTAGTATATCGAAACGAGAAACTCGATTCGATTTCCGTGCACATGTATTAGATTCAAACCAATCGAGTCTTTTTTGCGAGTATCGATCAAGTAAAACAAAGCTTTATCTTGCTTATGCTATCTGCTACTCCTAATTTGGAAAATCATATCATTCTTCCGAAAGAAATCTTCTCTTTTGATTATAATCGCGAAAAACTGCTTTGTTTGACTGATGTCTACGGTTTTCTATTTTAGGTGGGCACATTGACCTATAGCGTTAAAGGTGTGGGTACAAAACCTCAAAAACTCCAGGCGCCAGTGATTATAAAAACCGAAATCGGAGTCAGTGCGACTACAAATATCAGTTTTCAAAATCCATCGAACCACACCATCCGATGTGATCTGTCTCTTTCAACAGGTAAAAGAACAATTTCATTTAACTTGACATTGACTAATTTTTTCTTCTCTATAGGCACAAGTAATTCGTTCCGTGTCGTACTTGATAAGCTAGAAAATATCACATTGGGACCACGTGAACGATTTCCAATTCCGATTGCTTTCTGTCCGGAAATGTTGGCGCGACACGAAGCACAATTACGTATCATTGGACGATTATCACCAGGCAAAACATGGTCGCCAGACAAGTAAAACTTCTTTCCTTTCCTTTCCTTTCGTGTTCTAAATTTCATCTTTCTATTGATTAAAGCGCGGATGCATCGGAACTTTCGTGGACTTATCCATTACAAGGTATTGCATTTAACTGGATCGCACAACGACGAGAAACTGATAATGAATTGAAAACAATTGAATGTGTATGTGGCGAACGAATTGAAGAACAACTTGAATTTGAATTAAATCAAAACTTATTCCGTTTCGACGAACGATATCTGATTAACAGTAAGGATTTCCGTTAGTTTTGTTTCGTGTAAGAACGAAAGTTTATTTTTAGTGAAAAAAAATGCGACAGCGATTGAAGATTATTCCATTGTAAATGAAAATAGTCCAAATCAAACATTTATCCAAAACTCCGTTGGTATTCAACTGCTGAAACGTGATAACGAAAAAACCAATATTGCTCGATTCAATGTTGTTTATTCTCCGACGAAATTAATCACGTATGAAGATCTTTCGTTTGTATTGTGATATTTCACATGTTTCGTTTTTTTCAAGAATGGACTGCGTACTTGTGTTGACACTTGGAAGTGGTGGCCAATTGAAATATCCCATTCGTTTTGTTACACGCGATGCTCCGCCTGATGATGAAATAGTAGTAGAAACTGTTGGCTTGAACCGAACATCTACGATTGGTTTCCGTCTATACAGTCCAACAGAGTATGTTTATCTTCACTTTTTTCATCGATTGTCAATCGTATTGCTTTTTAAAACTAGTTCACCGATTCCGTTTGAAGCGTATTTAACATCGAACAGTGATCGATCATTTAGTATCACACCTGAGCGTGGAGATTTATTACCAGCCAGTGCGAATGGAACTTTATTGAAATTATCATTCTGTCCAACTGTTTACGGACGAACATTCACCGGAATGTTAATAATTGATGTATGTAGAACAATTATTTATTTCAGAATTCAAATGAAAACTGGCTAGTTTTCCTTTCTTGTTCATTACAAAGAACATCAATCACGTTTGAGACATGACTTATCACCTACTATCTAGCATATGTCAGAAAATTTCAATGAAAACGAGTTTGGAAAGGAAAATATCAATTTTGATAAAACAGCATTCTCTGAGAACATCTTGTATCAAATATCATTCTCTATCATTAATGGAATTTAAAATACTTCATCAGATGACGAGATTTTCTCTCTCTCTCTTTTCTACTCAACAAAAAGTTTATTAATGAATTGAGCGTTCTCCCACGACATCAGATGTTGAAAACATCTCGAGTTGACTGCTTCATAGACGCATAGACGACCGGCAATGTCGACGTTAACAAATATTCTACAAGACTTTTTCTTCATTCTCAAATTTGATTGGGGAAGTTTGCATTCAATCGATTAATCAATCTGTTTCCTTTTAGGCCAAAGATAATCAATGGAAGTATGTCGTTCGGGGTTTATTACCACAGTACGAAGCACCGAAAACACATTCAAGTTTGCCATCTGTTAACAGTGATGACTATGCTAGTCGACGTGGATACAAGAAACGAAATTTTATCCTCGAAAATCTTCAACTTCATCAAACAGCGATCTCATCACCGATTAAAGGCGCATCTGTATTAACAAAGCCAAACGAAACCACCAGTGTTTGATAAACTTGACCTTCTTTTTCCACATCGATTTTTTACGTCTGTCTTCCTTTCCAGTGATTGTTTCTTCACATAAAGAGAAACGTCGATCTGCCGCTTAGGTTAATTGGAAAGTTCGACGGTTTTATTTGTTTTGTTTTTTTTTCGTTGGACATTTTTGTGATCACATAAACAGAATTCTTTTCAATCTTATTTTCAGATGACATCAGCATTGAAAACAAGTGAAGATCCGGTCACTGAACGAAAGAAACTTTACATAACCGAACGGCAAATTCCCGCTTTGTTCGAGGTAGAAATCTTTTTGGGAATATATCAATATGTTTTCCAAAAACTTTTTAGGCATTGATCGCTGGATTGATGAATAACGAACCGGATGATCATTTGGATTTCATCATCGAAAGTCTAAATGAAGTTTGTTTGATGAATTATGCTTCGATAAAGTTTTGTTAATCTGTTTATTTAGATGAAAAAGGAGAAAATACCATTACGATGGGACACTTTCATTGAAATGCATGATAAGAAGAAGAAGAATTAGATTTGTGTATTTTGATTAGTTTTCATATACAAATGAAAATCGTTTTGAGAATCGAAATAGACGCGTGTTTTGTATTTCTTTTTTAGACAATCATTTTAAAATCTTAAGTTCAGTTAATATTGTGTAATTCGGTGAATCTCGTTCGAACAATCATGGCGTCCAAACCTCATGGAATATACAATAACCAAAACGCGGTGAATTATATAAATAAAAAAGGAATCGATGAACTATTCGAGGTAGAGTCATTGCCAGAAGTCTTCTTCTTAATTTTTATCTTCATTTTCCAGGCGATTATGACGGCGTTGATGGTTCATAAACCAGATGATCACATAGCTTTTATTCGTGAATGTTTAGATAAGGTTAATTTACCATGAATGTCGTTTTCGTATAAAATTCGGTGTTGTTTTTGCATTATTTAGGTGCAAAACAATCCACATCGTGTTCGTTGGGATTTGTTCGTGACGAATAACAAAGGTGCCTTACCATCCCGACCACCAACTCTTCGTAATCGACAAAAAATCTTACCGCCAATGCGTTCAACAAACTCAACACCGCGAACAAGTCAATCATTAGACCGAAAAGCTCCAGTAAAAGCGCCAACATTGCCACCGATTGACCACAACAAGCGTCTTTCTCAAAATTTACCTCTATTACTTCTTCTAAGTAAATTTAGTGCTCTGAAAAATGAAAACAAAACACTTATTTTCCGTCCAGGTTCATCGAATTCAACGAAATTATGTGCACGATTATTAGAACGATACAATCAAGTATCATTTCTATCCATCGAAGATATTGCTAATATCGACTACGATAGTCCTTTAGGTAAAACGACAATTTCAAATATGCAAATAATGGAATCATCTTTAATGTTTAGACCTTAGCAAGCAAGAACATCGATATCAATGTATACAAAACGCCATCGAACAGTACCGTTCGACTTCTCATGGTTTTATCATAGCAGGTCATCTAGACGAGAAACATTTCTATCGAAAATGGCTCGAAAAAGTATTGTTCGACTCTATTCGCTTTAATTTTCATGAATTATTTTGTAGCTTGGACGTATTGACGCCATGATTATTTTATCCAGCGATCGACTCAATGTAGCCAATCGAAATCTGAATATAACTCAAGTAATTTCATTCAGTCATATATATACTGAACATGATTGAATTGTTTCAGATCAACCCAAACAATGATTTCGACGTTATTCTTGCCGAAGCCGCTCGTGTCACAGATGAGATTTTCCCATTGAATGTAAGGAATGTGTCCGAAATCACCCTCAAACGAAGAGTATTTTTGTTTGTAGATATCTAAGACAAAATCATCTGAATTGACTCAACCAACCAGCAATGGTCAGCGTGTGCCGATCATATTTTGTATTGACAATTATCAGTTACCGGTGAAAGAAGCGAAACATCCGAGAATTAGTGCACGATTATCCTTAGATGCCGAATTCGAAAACATTGAAGATGAAAATGAGGAGGAAATCAACAATTCATTTGTACATGCATTAGCAGAACAAATAGCGGAAGATTTTTCGTATAAATCGATTCATTATACTGATTTCAAGCAATCATTTCTCCGTTTCGATCAATTAAAAACAACTATGATCGATTCGATGAGTACATGTACTGGTTATGTTATTGATGGTTTTCCAACATCATCGGATGAACTTCGAAAATTTCAAACTGAAGTAGGAATTGTTCGGTCGTTTTTTGCAAAATGAAATACGTTTTGTTTCTAACAAAGATTGGACCTTGTTCTGCGTTGATTTACATTGGTGAAGAGCAACCGGAGACGAATAATGAGGAATTTAATGCAATTATTGACAAGTTCAAAGCAGAAAACAAAGCTATCTATGTAAATTTTCCATTTTTTCATTCGGACAATTTCTTTTTCGTTTGTTTAAAGGTCGATGGTCGAGTCGAAGTCGATGAAATTTATGAAGATCTAAAAAAAGATATTCTCAAACGTATCTAACGAACTACACTCATCTATATTTCATGTTTTACTAAAATAGTCCATATATATTTTTCTAGTCGTTGTTTTTTTTCTCTCTCTCTCTTTACATCTAGTCTTCGCGTGATGTAACATGTGCAATATAGCGGGTCAGACTTCTTTTCCTTCTCTCTTGCTTTCATTCTGCTGTGCTCTTCCTCCATTCCCATTATGGTCTTATATATATTTTTTGGTGTGTATGTGAAAAAAAAGTCTATACGTCAACCAATGAAGCGAGAGCCGTGTTGGTGATCAAAAGCATTTTTCTCCTTTTCTGTCTGTCGTTTTTTTTTATATCCTCGTTCTCTACAAACTATTTTTGTGAAGAGAATTATAGTGTGGCATGTTCAGTTGTTCGTCGTACTATGTTGTCTATCGAAGAAAGAAAAATGTGGAGTAATACAAGAAGAAACACAGTTTCGATCTCATTGTTGTCTTATTTCTAGATTTTCTTTTTATTTTGTTAATTAAGTCAAATAAGTTCGTTTGAAAATGACATGTACACATGGAAATGCTAATACTGAATTAGCAAAAGAATACATTTCCAAGCGAAAAATTCCACAATTATTTGAAGTAACTCTTTCCTCTAAGCTAATCGATCAATTCAATCTGATCCGATTCCTATCTCTCTAGGCGTTAATCACTGGCCTTATGGTTCATAAACCAGAAGATCATATCGAGTTTATCATAAATTCATTAAAACGAGTAAGTTGTTTTCTGATCGAGCCCTTTTCATCATTGCTATATAGTACAAAGATGGAAATCAACAATTGAAATGGGATGAATTCATCGAACGTAAAGGTGGAATGCACAATATATTAGCACCGATTACTAAATCGACGGATTTGAATACAGCACTTGAAATCGACAACCGTCTATCGAAACTTGATGCTATACCTGCCGGTAAACATGAAGAAAAACCGAAAATTCAAGAACGACCGCAATCCCCAACTCCTGATCAGCAACTCAAACACGAACAAGAAAGAGCACAAGCACCGAAGTCCGATCAACAACACACAAGTAATGACGATAAGACTAAATATCAACCACAACAGATGGCAAATGCTCAAGTAACTGAACACAAACGTTTATTGCAAGGCAAACCAATAATTTTCGTTGGTGGTGGACCAGGTAACAATTCAACTACAACAAAATCGTTTTCGAATAGCTCGTTTAGGTAGTGGTAAAGGTACACAATGTGAGAAAATGATTGAAAAATATGGTTTTACACATCTATCAACTGGTGATTTGATTCGCGCTGTTGTCAAAGATTCAACGTCAGAAAAGGGTCGTTATTTCAATGAAATCATGTCTCAAGGAAAACTCATTTCTACTGTAAATATACAATCTAAATAATTCTCCGTTAATAAGTCGTTTCTATGCTGCTAGGAAGACATTCTCGGTTTACTTAAAGACGTAATTTATGAAAGAGCTAATCAAGCATCGGGATTTCTAATCGATGGATTTCCACGTCGAGTGGATCAAGGTAAATAATAGAAATTAACTTTTTATACAATATTTCTCCGTATTGATCAACTTCTAAAATTGCACTTCCTCCTTTTTCTTTTCCAGTATTTTCAATACTTTCCTCGTAAGTTATCGATTAGCACTTCTTCGATTTGAACTGCTCTCTTTCTCTCTTTGATTAATCATTCGATTGTGTCTCTTAAAAACTCACCGTATGTTTCATATTGTATTTAGGCATTCATTTTGAAAAAGATGTGGCTGTATGTGACCTATTCATCTACTTCGATGTACCTGACAATGTGATGATCGAACGATTACTGAAACGTGGAGAAATTAGTGGACGAGTTGATGATAACCGAGAAACGATCGCAAAACGTCTGCATACATTCAATGAAGAAACTACGCCCATCTTAGATTATTACAGCAAACAGGGTAAACTCGTCAAAATTGATGCGAATAGAAAGCCAGATGAAGTGTTTACGGACGTATCAAAAGTATCAGATCGATTATTGTCACATTATCAAGTAGGTAAACAAGAAGAGAATCCTCCTCAAATATTTTCTCGTTTATTCCATTTTCGGTGATCAATCTAAAAACTTCTTTTTCTCTCATTTTAGACAAACGACCATTCTGATTCATCCAGTAAAGGTACGTCCATATGTATTCTCAACACATTGCTGATACCCAAATCAGTTCGTTAGAATGGAAATTTGGTTTTCGATAAGCCTATGTCTCTTTCATAGATAGTAAAGAAGATACTAACTCTTCTGTTAATCAATAGATATATTTTTGTTGGGTATTTATCCCGAAAAGTCCTCTGAGTCGATCTGACATTAACTCGTATTGCTGTTGTTTTTTGTCTTGTACGCAAGTCGAGCAACAAAAGCAATAAGGCAATGCCTAAAAGGTTATTTCTCGATGGGTAAGCAGAGAACGGGTTTGTACATTTTCCAGTTACGATAGTTTCTTCTTCGTTTACCACAATATATTATTCAGGAAGCTCCGTTGCCTAACATGCTTTTTTCTTCGCGTTCTCACTACCTACGCCTATCGTCTTCTTTTGCTTTCTTCCATTCTCGTCTGTTTTTTTTTCGCTGGTACCAATACACTTTATACGGATCTTTCCTCCTTTTCTTCGGCATCTCATCTTGTGTTAGGAGTTATTTTCGAGAGTCTATAGTCAGCAAGAAACAATAAAAATGACACAAGGTGAGCAGACGATTTGATATTTCTTTCGTCCGCTCCAATCGATGTATTTTGTATTGATTGTTTTTCTCTCATAGTTATCGAACGCAAACCGGGCTTAGACAATTTGAAAAATTCGAAGATTATCTTCGTTGTTGGTGGACCGGGATCAGGAAAAGGTACCCAATGTGAACGCATTGTTCAAAAATATGGATTTACACATTTGAGCACGGGGTATGTCAATGATTGAGAATGACAAAAATCTGATTGATTGATCGTCTCTTCAGAGATCTTCTTCGTGAAGCTGTTCAATCGAAATCGGAACGTGGTGAACAACTCAATGCCTTGATGAAAGAAGGCAAATTAGTTCCAATGGTAGGTGATCCTCAATGTCAAAGTGTTTAATAAACAATTATTTGTAGGAAGTCGTTCTCGATTTGCTCAAGGAAAACATGATTAAAAATGCTGACAAATCAAAAGGTTTTCTCATCGACGGCTATCCGCGTGAAGTTCCTCAAGCTCAAAAATTCGAAGAAATGGTAAGTTTTTTTTTCTTGAGATCTCCTTTTCAAAACCCGTCTCTCTCGATTACTTTCAGATTGCTCCATGCAATCTCGTTCTCTACGTCAAAGCAAGCGATGACACAATGACAAAACGCTTATTACACCGTGGTCAAACATCTGGTCGAGTCGATGATAACGAAGCAACGATTAAGAATCGTTTACAAACCTTTCATAACCAAACTTTACCGGTCTTAGATCTTTATCAAAAGCAAGGCAAAGTAGCTGAGGTATTTACTCACATTCTCTTTTCGTTAATCCATTTTTCCCTTCGATCTTTACTTCATAGGTCAACTCAGAATTGGCACCGGATGATGTTTTTGGCGAAGTACGCAATGTACTTGATAAACTTGCATAATAAATTAACAAATGAATACATCAACGAACTGAATAATTAGATGAGCTTTAATTTTAACGAACAAAATCTATCAGTGTGAACTATTTTAGTTACTTTGTTAATAGATATTTTTCTTTTGAATTTTCTATTTTTTATGCCTTTATTTTTTTAGTGTCGATTTCCTTCCCTTCACCAACACTCCATTATTTTCAATAAGGTCAACAAATCCTTTACCCTCATTTTTCTGTATAAATAAATAGCAATCAAATAATTATTCGAAGGGTGAAAACGAAAAACGATTTTTGTTCGGCAAAATGCGAGAATGTAAATATTATTATTTATTTTTATGCATTCGAAAGCAACTTTCCTTGAGACTATTACGGTTAACGTGCCTTTACGTTGAAAACGTCGATCAATCACGAGACGATATGAATAGAGGGTCATTTTGCGTTCGATACAATTATTCTCATTATATATTAGAAAAATTTTATCATTTCTTTAGAGATATAAAAACATATTATGAAAACGACTTATCTTGCGCACTTTCGACATCCAGCTGTCCGATTGCTCTAAGTAAATAAGAAAAATAAATAATAATAATTATTATTGATCGTACATGCACGAAAAAGTATGTCGCCCACAGACACATTGATCGTGAAGGTTTTTTTAATTTCGTTATTGAGTACACGAATGGCTGTAGAACGGATATAAATACGGGAGAAGTTACCTGCACAAGCTTATTTCATATTGTCTAGTGACAGCCAATCCTATCGTATATTGTTTGTATACCAGCGTTTTTTTTCAAAAAAAAAGCATGTTGAGTGTACCAAACGAGATTCCAACGTTCGAAGCTGATTCGGATAAACTAGAAAATATATCAAGTTTTTTGTACCTGCACGAACACGTTCTGAAAGAATATGGTGGATTGAAAATTCAGCTGAACGAAAACTGTCAACTAGCTTTGAAAAAGCGTCTTTTACACCCATTATCACTACAAGTACAAAGAGTGCAGCAAAATGTCAAGGACTACGGAGTATATTCAATCCAAAGTGAAGTGGGATACCAACAACCCAACTCAGATGGTCTTCACATTGAAAACGAAACTAACTTCTGGTCTTATCTCTCAAATGGCAATGAAAAAAGAACTTTACAATCAAATATCTCCATCATTCGAAATAAAAGCTTATTTTATAAAAAATGGAATAAGAAATACTTCTCCATCCACCGAGTGTTGCAGCAATGTTTATTAAAATTAGCCGGAAAGAGATTTATCGACAACATGCATTCGAACTTACTTTATACAGATGGAAACTGCGCGATATTTCCATTAGAAACTCATCCAAATAAACTTTCAACGATGATTTATCACCATCAAGGCGGACCGAGATATTGGTACATAATTCCTTCATCGCAAGAACATCTATTACAAAGATACTTTCTATCCAACAAATGTGTCTATCATCAACAGCACTTAATCGATCCAAATGTATTGGATCGATTTAACATTCGTTATCATCGAATCGTTCAACAGTCGAATGAAATTATTGTCTTAGCATCGGGCAGTTATCACGAAAGTTTCTCGTTAGGAGGTTTATTAAATGAATCGATTGATTTTGCGTTACCACACTGGATTAATGATGATCATATTTTGAATCAATATGATTCATGTCAATGTCCAGCTGAACAAACAAAATTTGATCAAAGAATTCCTTCGTATTTGTTTGATAAAAATGACGTGAAAAGATGTATTGAGAGATATTTGCAAGAATTTTCGCAAAAAGGTTTGTGCTTTGATTATTACAATGATAGTGGAATTGATTTTATTGATTTAGGTGAAAAAAATTCCTCAATGGAAAAGAAGCGATCATCTGAATGTCCAGAAGAAAGCCCGACTTTATTTTTCAATCAGAATTTTCAAGTTCAAAACATCGAGGAGGAGAAAGATTTCGATAGGTTTGTTTTGTTTGAGATTTTCCTTAAGAAATCGATTTCTTTTCATTTAGAATAAATACCTTCTCAAATATCCCAATTAATAACTATGAATATCTATCAGACTATGAAAATCTATTAACAAATGAATGTGTACAACCATCATCATTGTTAAGTAGAACAATAAGGAATTCGTATGAGGAATTGGATTCAATCGACGACCTTTTCAATGTTATTTTGAATGATTCATCAACGGATACTGAGCAGCAGAATTTACTTGTAAGAAAAGAAAAGAAGATTTATAACCATTAGCAAAACACTTTTATCTTTAGACGAACACTGATGAAAAACACGATCGAAAAATCAGCAAAGCAGACTTGGGCTTCCTAAAACATTCAAATTGCTATCGAACATTACTTTTATGTAATATATCTTTGGATATCACTAAAAATCATCTGTATAAACACTTTCCTGCAGCAGTCAAAATCACCATCAAACCATGTCAAACATCTTCATCAACAAAGTAAGCAAAATACGAAGAAATCTTTTGCATTCGAATTTATTTCCATTTAGTTATGCGATTATTCGATACAAAAAAGCCAAAGATGCAAAGAGAGATTTTCTTTCCCCACCTAACTTAGCATCGTTTGGTTCGAAATGTTCACTGACATACGAAAACGAATTTGCGTTCGGCGTAAGTGTAGATCAAACATACAATGACCGGAAAATCGTTGTTCAAAACATTCCACAATATGTCACAGAGACCGATTTCCAGAATTTGTTTCCCAACTGTGTCGTATCTCGTTATTGTCCTGCAAAAACAATCATTCGACCAGATAATTCCATAAAGAAACACTTCACGGGGTAAGAGTTTGTAAAGAAAAATGAGAGAGAATTGTTTTTATGAAGACTATTTCTATATAGATATGCTTTTCTTCTCTGTGATACAATTGAAGACAGAATAAACATTATGAAAAATCCTGAGCAATACAAACTCGATGGACAACCATTGAAGATTTCTTTGTATAGAGAAAAAGGTGTAATTTCCAGTGAGGGATGTTCATAATAAAACTATTTTTTTTGTACTGACATATTTTTCTCGACAAAATCGAACGAATATTTTCTTTCGATAAACGGCGACCTCTGTTGACTAGCCTCAAGTGTGGTTATAAAATATATCCGAATGCATAGCATAGCACTTTATATCATATACTAGATTAAGTTTTTTAATTTGTTGGAAAAAGTGAAAGAACAGCTGATCTATTTTTTCTTCATTTGAGACAAAGAAACATTTTATTCATTGAGAAAGATAAGAATATGGACCGCATCGTATGTTATGTTTTTCTTAGTGGTTTTTCAGTACTTATTCGCTTGTTTCTTTCAAGGCATTCGAAAAAGATCTTATTGCAATTTTACTTGTCGTGGAGAGTGCACATGATAAAAATAAACTTTTGTATAAATATGAACAAGCGAATACGAATATACGGGAACGTATGTACTTTCATCTTCGTTAATTGATTTCCAAAATTCACGATCGATCATTTTTGTGTAGCCGAACCAGTTAATTTCCATACAAGCTATTCAATTGTCATTGCTAAAGATTTCGATCCGCCGAGGTAGGTGGTTTATCCATGAAACAATATTGAATGGGAGTCTATGGGAATATTTAGCGTGAAAGATGATGATGCACCTCGAACAACATTTCAAAAGTAAAGACTTGCTTCGAATTGATGATTTTATTCCATGACGATTTTTCATTCTTTTAGTTTCGATGAAACAACTATTGCAATTTTAACAAGTCCGAATAGTTATGGAAGTCATGTGGAAGTTCAAGTCGATGATGTCATTTTTGTTGGCCATACCCTTGGCTTAGAACAAAGTACAGATCTGAAATCATTCGCTATTTTCTTCGTTCTACGAGTATTGATACTCTTAAAGATTTTTGACAGAGATTTCCGATTGAAATTTATTAGGCTATTGCAAAAGCATCAGTTATCATATCCTATCAAGAAATGAGTCAACGTATTGGAACAGCTATTCGTTGTGAAGAGCAGCGTGTGCACTATTTGAAAAACGAATATGATAAATTATTAACGTTTATTCAACCACATGAGATCGCAGCATCCGATTCTTGTAAAGTATTAAAAGAAGTTTGTCTTGAATATCTCATGTCATGTTTGTTTAGCAAATCGACGGCAAAACGAAGACGATAAAGCGAGAGAAATCAGAGAACAAGCTTATTCAACGATGGCTGAAGAAAGTCAACTAGCAGCAACATTAAAACAAATCTTTACTGAGTACGTCAAAGCTGAATAGATTATAAAGAATATATTTCTTTTTTTCGTTAGTTTACAAGTTTCCGGTGAAATTAACATAACAATTAATAATTGGTTGAATGTTTCTTGTTGTCTACCACATCGATCTATTGCTTTAAACTGTTCATTAGAACCAGATTTCGCGTTTAATGTCCTTTCAAATGCCGAGCAAATTCTGAAGTAAGTCAACACAACTGATTACGTTTTGAATTATTTCTTTTTCTTTCATTTCATCCACCAGACCATACTATGGCATATTACTTGTTATTGATCCATCAGCTTTACTTGCTTCGCTACCAATAGATAGTTCATCGACACTGAGTACACTCGTTCGACATTTACGTTCATCATATTCAATGTCTCGATTATCACTCGAAACGGGTCTTCCGCTCCCTCAAGTAAATCAAATACAAATTTTACTTATTCATTAAAAAGAATGATATTATAGATCTATCGTCTTGCATCTCATTTGCTATATTGGGGCCGAGCTAAACTTATCTATCCGATCTATGATGATAATGTTTATATAATCTCACCCGATGCAGATATATCAAAGTATATTGAAGCTTTGAATGTTCTTTTTGTTCTTGAACTTTTGTTTCATTAGGCACGGTTCTTTATCTAAACTTTACAAAGAAACATTTCGAAATACGACGAATTACCCAACATTACAGGAAGCATTAGCCGAATATTCCGATGCCGTACCCTTCTATGATCATACAAATCGTAGTGATAATGATTCTGAATTGGTACGAGCACGTCTTTTTCTCTGACTGAAATCACCACCAAGTTTTCTGTTCTTCAGCAAGAACGCCTTCAATGTGTTGAATGGTTACTTCGTCATCGTCTACTTGTCCAGGTTCACTATTACTACTACCTTGTTTTACCGAATGATAATCGAAGCGATTTCAAAGACGAATATAAACAAACACGTTTGCCGCGACCACGTGTACCCCTTGTGAGACTTTTGTCTGAAGTGCCAACTTTGCGTAAGTGAAGAACGAATTCGTTTTGTCTTGTTTTCTAGCGACGTAATCAGTATTCGTCGAACCTTTTTGAATCGTCATCTAAAAACGAACGTTTTCATTTAACGAGTGAAAATATTGATATTCGGGGAAATCTATTGAGTGTCAATAGTTATGATTACAATATGGGTAATAGGTTTTGTCTTGAATATTTTATGTTTCGTGCTCTATTGTGTGTTATGCTGCTCTTTCGATTTCTCTAATTCAGTCAATACTTTCAAATTGAATGAAACTATGCCTTTTCTTTTGATTTCAATGTTCAAATCCGGGTTACGTTGTTTCATCTCTCGTCGAAAACACCTTTGTTCGACTATGCGATATGTTTTTCTTCTTAGCTTCATCGCCGTCGACCAATCAATTCTCGTACTCATCCACTCATCATTCCAGATCAACAGATACATTGAAAACAATGACGGGCACCAGCCAAGATGACGTGTTTGCTTCAAGTTCAGTCAATAGTAATACCACGACAGATACCGGTCGTTATGCTTCACATTATCTTACAAAAGTATCACAAGCACTACCAAATGAACAACTTGAATATCAAAAGAGTCTTGCGATTGCCATCAAAGATGCAAAAGAACAACATGTGACTGATTTTCTCCGGTAAATGGTCTAGTTTTTCTGTATAATTTCACATTTTCCATTCTTCGCTATTGTAGATTGATTAAATATTTTAACGGAACTTATCATCTCGAAGAAATCACAATTATGGAAAATATGACGCGTTTACAAGTGCTGACGATCATTGAGAAATTTCAGTCGATTGTTGCTCGAGCACTTCATCCAGACCCTAATCCAATTTTGCAGATATAATTCTACAAAACATCGAACATTTTATGTATTTCATCCGGTTTTTCTCTCTAATTCAAAAGTTTTTCATGTATCTGTATTTATATGAACAGTGATTTTGTTGTGTTTTTATCAAGTATTTTCTTCGTTTCAGATCATTTCGTAAAGAACAATGAATTTCACAATCAAATTAAATAGTTATTTCTGTTGCAAATAAACTACATATTCTGTGAACAGAAAAGTTCATAACGAAAGTTTGATTTCACTTGTGCTTCATGTGATACTTATAATCAGGTAAGTTTTTCTGAAGAAGACAAGAATTCGAAATATGGAATTGTATTTTGATCGATGAGAGGAGATTGTTCATTTTTAGATAGCTAGTATTCATGAATAACCCAAAACTTACACCTCGAGAAAAAGATGATGTGACCATTGAAGAGGAAGGTGGTGTGTTCGAACGTAAAATTGAACATGTTCCTTCGTCAGTACAAGGCAAACGCCGACGAGATGATTACCATTCTGTTGACTCACAGAATAAGTATAGACAACATTCGGATGGTAGTCGTTTTGCTACGACAACTACAGAACAAGATGCGTTACCTGTTCCATTTTGGAAACATATCAATCGTGGACAAATTGCATTTGAAACTCGTGACGTCGGTTGTTTTTCGTTACTCAATCGAGCAGATGATAAAGAATGTTTCGATGACAAACGATATCTTCGTGGTAAATCTCTCTTTTTTCATTTTTCATTCATGCTTTTGTTCGTTTCAGTGTACAAATATCCACTTCAGACATTGAACGTCAATTTCGATTTGAAAATTGGCGAAGCTGATTTTGTTACTGAAGGTCAAAGTAAAAATATCAATGCCATGCTTTGGTGGTTGTTGCAACGTAAACAAGATATTTACAAAAACAATCGGTTGAGATCTCGAGTTACAGACGATATGTGTCAATCATGTAGTATTTTTCCTTTCTAGATTTACTTTCGATTTTTTGTCATGGCGCGGTGTTCTTCGTCTAATCATGTTCTCAATATTTGAAAAACAGTCCGACTGGTTATTAGCAGTTGTGAAGTTTAAAAATGCATATTTTCTGTGTGAGTATGTCACGGAAAAGCAATTGAAAGAGGAAGAAAATATGACACCGGAACATCGATCGTTCTGCTATTACGGGCATAAATTTGAAGAGTATGTCACTAAGAGTAAGTTTCATTTCGAAGTTTTACTGAGAAATGTTTGAATTAAATTCTTAGATAATCTTTCTACGGAAACACTCAATCCTTCGAAACAATTCTCGGGAGTGTTTCAATCAACTATAGGTTCCTATCGGTTGTTATACGGTGCTGAAATGGATTGTGTGATCGAACAATCATCATCTGTAACTGAACACATCGAACTTAAAGTTTGTGCTGGAAAAACACTTGATGATTTACCATTTCGTTAGTGAGTATCACATCGAATATTGTCGTACTGATTTCTCTACTCTTCGTAGTAATCGTAAATTCGCTAAATGGTGGATTCAATGTTTTCTTGTTGGTAAGAACTATTTTTGTTTGTTTTTTTGATCTGTTATGAATACTTTTGTAAATTGCTTTCCAGGTATCAAAATGATGATCATTGGTTTACGTGATAATAATGGTATTGTGAATACTGTTTGTCCATTGGATATCTCTTCGATCGAACGAGCAGCAGTAATCTATTTTCAATGAAGTTTTATGCATTTAATCTTTATATGCATCTAGGAAACGTGGAATCGTTCATCGTTTTTTAATTTCTTTCTGATTTTTGCGGATTTTCTCCGGAAACACGTCATCACCGATTATACACACGATTATAAGTACGTATTCAAGTTTGTTTGAATCAAAAGAATAAACTTCTGTTTATTGAATACTTTTCAGAGACGTTGTCTTATTTCGTTTTCTCCCATCGTTACAAAAAATAACTGTCGAACAATCTTCGGATTCAAAATATCATTTTATTCCTGATTGGTTTTCCAAAGAATTTCTCTAGTCGATCTCAATTTGTATAGATTTATTCAATAAACTCAATTATACGTAAAGAAATGTTTGTCACTTAACCATTCTTTTTCTTGCCATATTGAAAATGACTGCCATCTTTTCGAATGTTACCATTCTTGTCCGAAGGATGATAATGAGACTTTTGACCGCGTTCATTGTGATGAATTGGAGGTCGACCACCACCTTGTCGTCGTGCCGCTTCTTCCGCTTCTTTTCGAGTATTTTTATGTATGAAATGCTGACGTGGTTTACCACTTCCACCAGCACCTCGACCCGGGATACGGATAGGACCTTGTTCACTGTCTACATAGAACGAATGGATTAGAAAACGACTGTAATTTCGCATGAAACATACTTGAAACAAGGCAAAGTAATGCAAGACCAATGGCGAGAAAAATGGCAAATAGTTTCATTTTGTTGTACAATAATGGCCATAGAACTGAATATATTGCACAGTTTTATACCAGTGCTACATGTGGACTTAGATAGTTGTACCTTGTCTTATGACAAAGTTATTCTTGGAAATGTCCAATAAGATCAGATGACAAAAAGATATTTCCAGAATATTCTCTCTGAAGGGAAGAATTCTTTTCCGTCCCATCTCATCCTACACAAAATTTGATGATTCATGCCAATGACAATAGCACAGAGCTTCGTCTTATTCACACGCGACAGGTCAAAGAAATAAGTGATATGCACTTTTCCAAGATACTGTACAAATAAAACTTAAGTAAAATTCAGACGTGCCTGAACGGTTAATTCATGTCGCTTTTACAAACGAAAAACAATGAACAATCAAAGATTCTTTTGTCGTCTATGTAACGATATATAAACACGAATTAGAATCCATGTCATTTGTTTGTTTTGATTTCCAAATGATCGATAGATGCAGACGCACATTAGTGTGACATTACCTGTAAGAAGATTGTCAATCTAATCAATCTCTCACTCTTCAACTGAAGAATGATGTACATAGAATATGAAAGCGACCGGTCGATTGATGTTTTTCCCCTCTGAATAATTACCGAAAATTTTGTTGGTGGTAGAAAACATTTTCTTACCTAGATATGTGTCGCGCCATCGTAAATTTCTATCGAGGGCATTCTTAGGGCTATAGGGGCCACGACACTTCTCTATTTTCGAAAACTTTGCTCGTCGATTTGTAAAATTTTCTTGGAACTTCAGAAATCCGGAAGAAAACTCAAAAAGCTTGTTAAACTGCTGCAATATTTTGAAATGTTCCCAAAAAAAAATTGCAAATACCCTCGACGCTCCGCCGATTTCTCCATCTTTCAAACACGCTTAATTTTTCTTATTAAACTCGTATATGAAAGAAAAGTATACATTCATTCACGTCGATTTTTTTTCTTTCCTCGTGTTTTTATCCATATCTTCGAACTAAATAACAATACCAAAATCACTTTTGATTATTTCACTGCGTTTGTCGGTCACGCTTACTTTCACTTATCGGATCACGCACTATTATTGGTGACGACATGCCTTCTATTGATGACACAGTCATTTTATCAACTACTGCTCTATCATTAAGTGCAAAAATGTCCAATCAACATTGTAATGGGGATCATCAATCAATAACTCCTCAAGGTATTCTCGAACAGCAAGCAGAGAAATGGCAAGTTCCACTAACAAGTAAAGCATTCGCTCATAAACTTGATGAAATTGATCCGTTAAAACATATGCGAGATGAATTTGTGATTCCAACAGTTGGTGATCTCCCAAATGGTACGGTTTAAATGAATCTGATTTGTCTTTTCATGTTATTCAAAATCAATTTCTTGATTTATTTAGCGGATACAACACGATTCGATTCGAATAGTGAATCAATCTATTTATGTGGTCATTCGTTAGGTTTACTACCCAAACGAGTGCGAACAGCCATTAATGGATGGCTTGAGGACTGGGCAAAACTGTAAATCTCTAACAAAGAAAAACAGGATTTCCTAGTGGACGGAAGCTTGTTTATTTAGAGGAGTTCATGGACACGTTCACGGTAGAAATCCATTTGCAAAGTGTGATTATCCATGTATTCCAACACTGAAGAAACTGCTTGGTTTGTTCGATTGTTTTTATTCAGAGATTCATAGTAATTCTCGTCACTGTTCTAGGTGCACAAGATAATGAAGTGATGGTGATGAATCAACTAACATCAAATATTCATATTATGATGGTTAGAAGCACAAAATTCGATCAGAATTTTCTCATCTTGTTTTTTGTAGATCTCATTCTATCGACCGACAAAAGAACGTTTTAAAATTCTATACGAAGAACGAGCATTTCCCAGCGATGAATATGCACTTCATTCACAAATGCATTTGCACGGATATGATCCAAATATAGCATCGATTAAAGTCTCACCGAGAAAAGTACATTCGATGATGATTTTTCGTTTCTACACATATTTTTATTCATGAATAGAATGAAACCTATGTGAGAACGGAAGATATACTCGATGTCTTAGAGAAACAAGGTCAATCTATCGCACTGTTATTCCTTAGTGGTGTGCAATATTACACGGGTCAATTATTTGACATGGAAACCATAACACGTGCCGGTCAAAAACAAGTAAGGCATCATATCTACTGACTTGGATCATATTTTGATACGAATATTTAGGGATGCGTGGTTGGTTGGGATTTAGCTCATGCACTTGGCAATGTTCCGCTGCATCTGCATGATTGGAATGTTGACTTTGGTGTTTTTTGTTCGTACAAATATTTGAACGGTGGTGCTGGTGGTATTGGCGGTATCTTTATTCATTCGAATCAATTTGATAAAGATTACCCACGTTTGGATGGATGGTGGGGTAATCGATACGATACACGATTTCAGATGAGAAGTGAAATCGATCGAGATATTGGTGCTGATGGCTTTCGAATGAGCAATCCATCAATCCATCAATGTACCACATTGGCTGCAAGTCTAGAAGTAAATTGATTGTCTTGATTGCCACGAATACGATCGATTTGTTTGTTATAAATAGGTTTTCAAAGAAAGTGGTATAGAAAAGATCCGAGCGAAGTCGAAACTACTTACTCAATACATGCAATATCTGATTGAAACTGAAATTAATCGTACGAAACATTGTTCTTTTTTTCTTTCGTTATACATCAAAGTCTACGTTTACTTTAGAACCATCAAGTAAATATCAAATCAAATTTCTAACTCCATCAGATCCCGAGCAAAGAGGTGCTCAACTCTCATTACATATCGTCGGCGCAGATGCCAAACAAATATTCAATGAACTTGAGCGATGTGGTGTTTCCGTAAGACAAAAAAATCATTTATTTTTCGCACTAACGAATAACTCAACCGATTCTTCTCCCATATCATTCTAGCTGGATGTTCGTGGTAATGTCATTCGTGTAGCAGCTGTGCCGCTTTACAATTCATTTCTGGACGTCTATCAATTTGTGATGTTGCTGAAAAATGTTCGAATCTGAATCTAAGCATTTCGCAATATGATTTGCTAACATCAAACAATACAGCTTTCGTCTTTTTCTTCTTCCGTTGATGTTTACTTGCTTGAATTAAAATCTAATCAGCATATTCTTTCCACGTAATTCTTTCTTATTCGGCAATAAATCTTTCAAAACACATTCTGGGATTCATTCTCACGAATGATCATATCGATTTTTTGTAGAATTAAATGAGAAGATGTGCACGTTCTTTGGTTTGTTTCGTTTTGATGAGCACAAAACAGTTTAGTTTTAAAGTAAAAACAACAACGATATAACAATGATAAGGTTTATGTGAAAGAAGAAAGAGTGAGAGTTCAAAACAAAACATACAACTAGAAAGGAGGAGAAGAAGAAGAAAGTATGTCACCAACTAGAAACTACAATATGTATAAACATACACATTTCATTTTGTCATCCGGAATAATTCGAAATGCTTGTTTTCTGTCTCCCTCATTTCCCTCATTGCAAAAGGTTTTAAACTCAGGAAAAGAGGTACTTCCTAAGCTCTCTTTCTCAAATCACGTAACAAATCAACACACACACACGACATAAATAGAAACGGTCAGTGTGAGAGAAGCGAAAGGAAAATCAAACAGAACGAATGTGACAGTCAAATATAGAGATGTAAGAAAAACAAGAAAACAAATGAAGACTTTCCTCTTAAAATAAAAGTGTGCCCATTCCACCTAATTCATTCTGTTCTTTGACAAAGATTTCAAAATATTGATAAATAATCGTCACAGCTAAGAGAATACCGGTACCGGAACCAATTGCACCTAGAAGATCGGCTAACACTGACAAAGCACCGATACACAAACCACCAAAGGCAGCAGCTGTGGGAATATATCGATTTAATTCGTGAATCATTGATTTTTCTCGGTGACCGTGCATAACCCTAGAAAAACACAAAACAATTCACTTCGCTTCAAGGCTTTTATCTCCATTCCACCTACATTTGTTGTTCTTTTAATTGTTTAGCAACATCCTTGGCACTTGAACCAGATATATCAATCCATGTCTTCGAGAAGAATGCACATGAGCCAAGCATAAACGCGATGTAGAGAATAGCATGTATAGGATCAGTTAACATCGCTTGAAACGATTCTGGTGGTGATAAATAATAGCATAAACCACCGATGGGATACGAACGTTGTGGTCCATTGTCGGCCCAAACGCCTAGTAAATTAATGATGGCATAACCGGCGAATCTTGTTGATAACATTTGAGAAATGACGTATAAGTTTGAAACAAGTGCAGATTGGAGAATAATCGGAATATTCGATGTGTAAAACAATTTGATTGGATAAGATGATGTTTGTCCACGATAACGAGCGGATTTAATTGGAAGATCAACACGGAAACCCTAAAGACATATTTTTCTAAGAAAATGATTCTCATTTGTAATTTGCATACTTGGAAGTAGATGACAATAGCGAAGACAAGAACTGTTGCAAGTAAATTCATTAAATTTGGTAAATTTTGGCGATAGAATGCTTCGCGTAATGCTCGAACTTTATCATGTCGTGTTGCCAAAAGATGAAACAATGCAATAATACCACCTTCGAATTCCGTACCACGTCCGGTATTGATTGTTGCTGGACTGAATGCTTTCCAAACGATGGTTTCACAGATGTTCGTAGCAATAAATAACGAAATACCAGAACCAAGACCATAACCTTTTTGAAGCAATTCATCAAGTAATAAGACGATTAAACCAGCAACAAACAACTGAATGATGATCAAAAGGCAAACACCGGCACCGATATCTGATGGATTGCCATACATGCCAGTCATGACATAAACAATTGCTTGGCCAATGGTAATAATCATACCAAAGAGTTTTTGTGCTCCATTGAATAGAGCACGATCTTTGGGTGTATCGCCGACTTCAATAATTTTTGCACCGGCTAATAATTGCATGATTAAACCTGATGTGACGATTGGCGAAATACCTAATTCCATGAGAGTACCACGATTTGATGCAAGAATAACTCGAATCCTGAACGAACGAGCATTTGTCAATGATTTCTCATCTGACTTTTGAGATTTGACTTACCAGTAGAATGGATCGGCTGAGTCGGATGACATGATACCGAAAAGTGGAATTTGACAACATACCAAAAAGATAAATAAGGTGATCGCTGTCCAGAGAACTTTTTCTCGGAATTGAATTTTACGTTCAGGTTTTTGAATCTCCGGTATCAATTGGCAGAATGGTTTAACAAATTCAAGAAATTTAATACCCATTTTTCTATGATTGTAAAATCGACTCGAGTTGTTCTATGAAATCTTCAAAATGAAATGCAAATGACGGTGGGAAGCTGCTATTAATCGTCACCAATCGTTGCTTCTTTCTATCCCACGTACATGCACACGTACAAATAGATGCTTTCCACATAATACCAACCGAAAACCAACGCAACGTTGCAATGCATCACCGTGCCATCAGCGGAAAACGCTATTGTCCATCAAAGAGGTCGCTCATCATCACAGACGTGAGAGTATAACATTTACTAATAGATAGATCCTATGTACACGAATCTATGAGAAAACATGATGGATAATTTGGGTCTTGCCTATGGGCTTACCTTTTTCTTTTCTACTAATTTGATTACGTACTTCTCCCATCAGTATATTGAAACTCGTTGCATAATCTTATAGATGACAATATTGACGTCTAATTTGGCTTATTCTCACCTACATATATATGAGATATATACATTTGAATAGAAGGAAACATCATCACTGATCAACTTGATTAGTGTTCGCGATAAATTGCTTACCGAACAACAATCGCCTTCCTGCAGTGCATGGCAAAAAAAGAAACTAAGAACATATATTTCTTCCCCCTCCCCTCTCTCTCTCTCTCTCTACTCTTTATATAAATAGACTCGATTGAAACTATTTTTCATTAAACTAAACAGTACGATCAGTTTTGTATAAAATAATATTTAAAAAAAACATGAATCTCTCACCATTACAATTAGACACCAATTGTTTCAACGCCGCCTCGCATTATCATTCTTCTTATTATACTGAGAATCCATCAGTGTGGTCAGCATCGTCTTCTTTATTATGTCCATCAGTCATAACACCAATGACTTATCCAGCAGCATTTGCACCAACTACTCTTCAACCGATTGAAAACTATTGTACAATTGAACCATTTTATTCATCAGGCTCAGAGCCAATCGCTTCTTCATCCGACATGCCCTTTTATTCTTCATCAGTTCCGCTTCCTCCTGCTCCTTCATCTGCTTTTCAACCGTCGGATAATTTTATCGTTTCATCATCATCATCCTCAACACCATCGTCCATGATGTTACCACAAAATCGCGCTAATTACACGCGTCATCAACTAGTTATGCTCAATGAAATTTTCAAGAAACACAAATATCCGAATAGTTTGCAGAAAACATTGATTGCCCAATACATTGGCGTTTCGCGTGATCAAATTCGTATTTGGTTTCAAAATAAACGACGAAAAGTACAATTAATCACTAAAGGTCAAGCTAAACAAACGAAAACCGATATAGAATGTGAATATGGCGAATATCGACGACATTTACCAAACAATTTTCTCGATGATCTCTATCAAGAACTATACAAAGCACGTGCTGCACCAGCACGATTGCCAGTTAAACGTGATACCAATGCAAAGATTAGTAATATCGACCAAGAACAACAATTCCTATATCATCCAGCAATGAATTCTAATTATTATTATCATCCAAATCAAATCATTGAACATGACAGTTCATCATCGGAGAAAAATGAACAACAATATTTAAATAATTATAATCATCCTGTCTACTCAGATCATTTGTAAAGTGTTTTTTTTTCTGATAAATAAATAATTACCAGCGAATACAAATCGGAATTTTGAAAAGAGAAAATTTAGACTTTGACTTTCCCAATAACGTATTCATTTCTATGTCATCGTGTGATAATGGAAAGGGAAAGTTTCTCATCACAACAGTTGTAGTGAATTTTCAATTTCATTCTAGATCAATTTCCATTGTATTTATGGAAGAATGTTGGATTGGTCGAATGTTCCTGATTGATTTCTAATTAGAAGTATTTCACACGAGTCAGAATGACATATTCATGTAGGATAAAACCTCATTTTTCCTTTTCAATATGGATGATAGTTTGAATATGAATTTAACAACGAAAATCAGCAAAACCTCTCCCACGAAACAGAATACTCTTCATTTGAATACATTCGTACTGATTGATTGTACACGATAAACTTCTTTCTATCACATTTATTATACAGATCATTTGAACACACATGAATATATTTCATCTAAACATCTTGCTTTCATAAAATGAATTCACCTGTCTCTATTACTCCATGGAAATGTTGAACATCACGTCTCTCTTCTTGACAAAGCAAAACAACAAAAAAATGTACATACAAGTCATCTAATAATAATCGTTGTCTAATTCAAAGATTATGTGCAAGTTGAAACAGATGGTGTCGATGCCAAAATTGCTTTTAATCGAATGATACATTTAGCTAAATCCGTTTTCTTGATTAAATTATATAATTGAAGTGTCGCTAAGTGAAGATAGAAGTTCTTAATGAGATTTTTCTCTCGCAAATCCTTTGCATGTTTCTCAACAAAAAGTTCACAGGCGTAGGGCATTTGACTATCAGCGATGAAACTAAAAGAACAGAAGAGACATGTAACAATTTGACAATAAAGTTCTCTTACTTATATTTCATAACATGATGATTCCACATAATCATCATTTCTTTTTCACCTTCATTTACATCTTGAAAATCTTCCATCATTCGACGTGATAATTGCTGAGTCCATTCAGGATAAATTTCATCATCACTATCGATTTGTATGTGTTCTGGTTGAATCGGTTGGGCACCGGTCGTATGACGATAAACTCGAGTTAATGCTGCTCGACGACAGACAAATGGCGCATCATCCATCGCCAATCGACGATAACGTGGTGGTCTAAAATGATACAAATATTCGACTGAATTTCTATTCTTCGTTGATAATTACCGCCAAAGAATCAGTTCACTCGTAATACGTCGCTTTCGTGGATAATATTCAGCAAACATATCAAATGTATCGAGTGATCCATCATAGAACGCATTTAAACGCAATTCAATGTTCGGTCGATCGCTGTTTTTCTAAGTAAACATCAATTTGACTTGAATACGATGAAAATTCAACTCGAAAACATACTTTGATCGAGGCTGTAAATCTTGGATGACAATATGATAAATGTTTGATCAGAACATCTAAATCATTATTAATCGCCGTAAATTGACAAAGACAACAATGTCCTTTCGATGACATGTAACTCGATGCTAAACATTGTTTATTGTCTGTTACAAAACTATAGTAAAGTGGTAAATTTATCGAGGAACTATGTTCGTTGTTAGCTGAATTATCACGCCATAATGATAAGCTATTATTAGGAGTTTTGTCTAATAGGAGAGACTAAATGGATGACATTCGATTTGGAGAAGTAAAATTTACTTGTCTTTTGTGTTGTTCGCATTCGTTTAGCATTTGGATCTTGATATTGTTGTTCCTTTTGATGTGATACTGGGATTTTGCTTGGCGAGATGGGCTGTCGTTTTCTTGTTGATGCTCCACTTCTGACCATTTCTACTGCTTCTCTTGTTAAATCGAAACATATGGTAAATGTTGCTGGAAATTGTGACGAAATCGTTTTCGACTAAAATATTCCGAATTGACCAAATATTTCAGATACAAATAAAATCATTTACAATCTCTTGTCCATCAATTAGTACAGGTGTTAGAAGAAGTTCAATCGATTGAACTGTCGACATGGGTTGTCGGGGATCGAATAACGAATCGAGTTGTACACGTTTTCCAAAAGACATGGAGATTTTATTTCCATCGCCTAAAGCATTTACATATGCGTTCATGTTCACATTGAAACATCGTCTTACCACGACTTGCTGTAATCGTACTGGAAAATGTTAATGTATACACATATTTTGTCGAAACATGAAATGATATTGTCGATGATTCGTCCAGTTCGTCATCGTTCATTGATGAAGACAACTCATTCGGTGATATTGAGTCTATACGACCGAGTTTCATCGTTCGAGATACATTCGATGTTTGATTAAATAATTTTTCTAGACATGAAGCTGATAAATCAAAGGCAACATTGTATTTGACACCACGTCGATCTTGTAAACAATCTGTTCAAAGAAAACAAAGCAAAATGGAACGTTCAATATCAATTCATATGCATTTACTTGGATCGTATGACCAGCCACGTAAATGTAGATTGAAAGCTTCACCACGTAATAATGAGGATGAAGTTGATTTATGAGAAATTTCATTCAGACGTGATTTGAAGATTTCTTCGATTGAACGATTCGAATTCGAACTATTTTAAGGAAAGATTTGTAGTCAGTTGCAAAAATGATCACAAGTTCGTTGTCTTTACCGATTGGGATGAGATGATGTTCGAGCAATATGTACATATTTTAAATTTCGATGTAAAAAACTTGGCTACAACGACAAAATCAGCGAGGTTTCAGTAGCAAACATTCGCTTACATTGATTTGCCATCGAAGAGCTAACGTCTTGTAAATTTGTATATGTTCTATGAAAAAAAAACGTCAGTTCATATCAATCGTTACTGCTTCAATTTATCTTACTAGCGAATGTTTCGATATTTTCATTCCAATTTTTCGACATATTTATCTGAAAATAAACAAACTGGAAGATACACACTGTTTTTGTCCTATAAAAACGAAAATTAGAAACAAAATTAAATCGATTTTCTCATTTGACCAGAATTTGTTTTAAACAATGTCGCATCACTAAATTTTCCCTCTTCCCTTGCATCAAGAATATCTTGATCAAACGTTATTCGACCTACAAACAAAGAATCCTCGTCAAACAATACAAATCTTCATCAATCTTTACCAAATGTTCCTTTGTTAAGTTCATTAACAAAGTGTAGCGCTGCTCCCGTTAAATCATAACCTCGTTTATCGCCATACGTTTGTGTACAATGTTTAATCTTTGCTAATGAAAGTAATAACGCTACTATATCATCAGTCGGTCGATCTAGTTCGCAATATTTCATATATTCTTGTTGTTTACCATACTTATTCAGTAGGAATAAGCCATAATCAGCGATAATATCTGATAATTGACGTTGTTGGATTGGTATCGAATTGGTTAGAAGTAAGCGAAAGCTTTCATCGGCTGATTTTAAACGTGGTTCGAGTATACCGGGCGAATCACGAATGTAAACTTTAGGTCGATTGGAGATTTTCACTTTTTCACTCATCGTTCGCGTGACTCCGGGACTTGCACCTACTTGTTCACAGCTTGACTTATTTATAAACAGATTCCGGAGTTTATTAACTGAAGAAAAAAGTCAAACAATGATAGAGACCTTGGAAGAATGATTCAAAGTGACATACTGAATGTCGATTTGCCAACATTTGGTATTCCACAAACGATGATGTTGTATTCGGATTTGGAACTACGACTATAGCGCGGCATTTCGACGATTTGTTGCAGAAGATGACCGAACATTTTGGTCATTTCTTTTAAATCAATAGATGTTAAACTTGTTTGAACAACTTGAACATTCGGTTGTTCTGTTTGAATATATTCAATTGACTTATTGAGATACTTCGGATCAGCCATATCAGACTTATTCAATATCAATATATGCGGCTTGTGACCAGCAATCAATCGCTGATAAAATTGTGGATTACGACCAGAATGCGGAATACGAGCATCATGTATTTCGATAATACCATCGACACGTGGTAACGACTGTTCAAGATCTTTCATACCTTTGTGCATATGACCAGGGAACCATCTGAATTGAAAATAAAAATGAATTGGATAATGAGTTATAATGATCAAACCTACCGAATCATATCTTTCCATCGTATAGACTGGAAATCGAATTGATTTCGAAATGTTGTCAACTGTCTCATGTTCAATTTCTTTCCCAAATCGAATTAGACTAGTTCGTTCTTCTCTCGGCGCAACAAATGATTGATCGTAGTTAGCTAACCAATCAAAATCGCACCATTCGTTGTTGTTGCACTGCTTGTGGCGCTGATAACCAATTGATTTGTTGAAACAATCTACATCGTATTAACAATGTAAAGTCGAGTTCCTTCTAGTTCCGTCAAATAATTCTTTCGAAAAATAATTATCGTGCTTTGTTTCTTGTTCTTTTTATATTTATTTGTAATTGATTATGCGCGATGAATCTCTACTAATGGCATCGACAACAAATCCAACAACATCTCCTTCGAATCCTATATCAAATAATAACAATGTCGAAGGATTGAAACTGACAGAAGCGGTAGTGAAAACATTTCGTAATGCGCGTGTTTTCCATGAAAATACAGATCGAATCAATGCATTAGACTTCTCTGCCAATGGTGAAACATTGATCACCAGCAGTGACGACGATTCAATCGTGATCTATGATTGCCAAGCTGGCTCGTATGATTTGAAAAACACATAACCTCAATTTCGACTTCATCTTTCTCTCTATCTTTCTTTAGATCAAAGAAAACATTGAATAGCAAAAAATATGGTGTTGATCTTATTCGTTTTACTCATGCAACGAATACGGTTATTCATAGTTCAACAAAAATTGATGGTAAATCAGAATGGCTTATCAGTTCAACAATGACATCGATTTACTTTATTTAGATACAATTCGCTTTTTGTCTTTACATGATAATAAATATATTCGATATTTTCCTGGTCATGTTCGAAAGTATGTGAAGTTATCGAAAAGAAAATTAGATAGGAATTGTTTTACTTCGTAGAGTTATTACATTATCAATGTCGCCTGTTGATGACATTTTCTTATCAGGTTCACTTGATAATACCATAAGATTGTGGGATTTGAAATCAGCCAATTGTGCAGTAAGAATGTGTTTATTTATAGGGAAAGTTTTCTTATCTGAATCTTTTTCTTAACAGGGCTTAATGCACTTAAATGGCCGTCCCGTGGCTAATTTTGATCCTGAAGTATGTTGAAAACAAAATCATTCGAAATGAAAAGAAAAACATTCATTTAAATGTAGGGTCTCATCTTCGGAGCTGGCGTCACTTCTGAAATGATCAAACTTTATGATTTACGTTCATTTGACAAGGTTAGCTTTTTTTTCTTTGCGTAGGGTTTGTCGATGATGTTTATTTTTCCTTAGGGTCCTTTCTCGACGTTTCAATTGCCCAAGGAGAAAGATTGTGAATGGACAGGTCTAAAATTTAGTGCAGATGGAAAAACCATTATGTTAACAACCAATGGAAATATAATTCGTTTAATCGATGCCTTTAATGGTCAACTCAAATATACTTTATCGGTATGAATAGAACAAAATTAATTCATATGAACATCCTCGAGTTTGTTCCTTTGTTGTAGGGTTTTACTAATACTAAGAATATGCCTATTGAAGCATCATTCAGTCCCGATGCGCAATTTGTCTTCTGCGGTATGTTTGAGTCCGATGAATGATCAATGTTTGTATGAGAATGGTTTTAGGTGCGAGTGACGGACGTATCCATTGTTGGAATGCTGAAACTGGTAATCGTGTGTGTACACTTCTTTGTGATTCTATGACTGGTCCAACAATTGTTTCCATGAATCCTAAATTTATGTTACTTGTTAGTGCATCGAATCAATTAGTAAGTTTAGTTTGAATAATTTTGATGATATTTTTCTCTGTTTTAATTAGATCTTCTGGTTACCACATTTGGATGATT
Source organism: Adineta ricciae (assembly GCA_905250025.1). Taxonomy (NCBI): domain Eukaryota; kingdom Metazoa; phylum Rotifera; class Eurotatoria; order Adinetida; family Adinetidae; genus Adineta; species Adineta ricciae. The sequence continues at coordinate 169,361 of CAJNOJ010000149.1, read as the reverse complement.
TATAAAAATGAATTAGGACATATGAAAAGGTTGTTATCGATGTTGTTTTGGTTTTTCTTTTTCAATGTATATTGTTCTATTCTGTGTCTCTTTGTTTCTTTTCTTTTCTGCAAATTTGAAGATTAAAACAGAATAAAATGTTCTCTAGGCAAACAACACAGATAAAGTCAAGAAAAGTTTTATTTGAAAAAAATGTCGTCTCTATTTCGGTGAAGGTTCAGCAAATAATTGTGCCATGTCAAGTCTTGTATGAGCACGATTGAAAGCTTCCAAAGGTCCTTGCGGATCATCAGGTGCACTATAGGCGATATAAGCAGCATTTTCAGCGTAATCCATAATTAAATTGAGCGCATCACCAGTTTCCGAAAGACTGGTGATATTTTGGATAATATTTGCAGCATTAAGATGACCATATTGACCAACTAGCAAACTACCTAAACATGGATCATTTGATGGTTGAACATGTTTGTCCCAGTAGACGACATCTTTCAAAATTGGATGATTAGGCGTATTGTACATATCTTGCCAATTGAAAATATTCAATTCTTTCGCACTATATTCAATACCACGGAATCCAACATTTTGATCACCATGGAAAGTTACATTACGTTCATAAGCACCGAGACCAAGATGAATGGAACAAGTTCGGTGAGCGTTGGCAATCATGGTTAAAGCTGTATCAATAGAATCAGCGAATTGAACGACATCACGAAGAACATAGGTCCATGGATTTCCGAAACGTGTAGTAATATCAGTTTCTTTAGTGATCCAGACTTTCTCACCTAAGCCGATAGACGCTTCGCTGTAAGCACTAAGTGATCCGATGAGACCGAGATAACCAAAATTAGCAAATGCATGAGATTTGTAATTTTCCTGTTTGTAATATTTATGAAAATTTTGTGCGTAACCTTCATAAGAGGCATTTGGATGATAAACAACGACTGTTGCATATTTAGCAATAGGTGCTTTATCATCCCAATCAAGTGCTCTTAAATGGAGTAGAGTTGATGAAATAGTCGATTCACCCCAAGCACCCAAAACAGTACATGCCGCTTTGATCAATTCTGGAAGCAAATTCATTCGTCGAAGATTCTCATACGAAATACCACTGCCAGCCGCTAAACCGCGCAATTCTTCATCATACCATGGTGGAGTATAAAAACGTGTAAGTTCATATGTGAGATCAAGAGCACCGGGTAAACCTAATTCTGCAATCCATTTTGCAACAAACTATAGGCAAAAATACAAGTCGCATCTATATAGAAGATATTTTCATATACTTACAGGTGGAAGCTTTTTCAAAGCATCTTCAATTGTTTTATCGAGATATTCATAATATTCCGGAATAAGTGCTTGTATTTCTTTGCTCATCAATTTGCCGTATGCATAACCCATATCATAAGGTGTACCGCCATAAAGATGCACTATATGGATCTTGTCGTAGCCGGATCCAACAATGAAACGTTTTCCGTTCGATATCGAACTCACAAGAACAGGTGCACTGCGTACAATTGCATTTGTATTAGGTTTACCTTTACAATTTGGATCAGCAAGTTGAACGACACTGATCAGAGTGAAGAGAGAAAATAATAGAAGACAAACGCTATTCATGATTACGAAGACAAAATAGAATGATGTTTATCGTTTAAAAATATGCGAAAGCAAGTAACAGAAGGTTTCGTCCCATATCAGTGTCGTTTTTATGGAGAAACGCGCAAATGTTATCAGAAAACTTGGTCATCATGATAACCTTATTACTGCATCATAAAAATTATCTCAATCTAGGTTAAGTATATTCTAAAGAAACAACTAAAATCCTTCCTACATATGCATGATCTTTATTTATTTATAATCACTTAGTCTTACGTGAAAAAAGATGTTTCTTATTTTGGTGCGGGCTCTACGAACAATTTAGTCATGTCAATTCTTGTGTGAACACGATTGAAAGCTTCTAGAGGTCCCTGTGGATCATCCGGTGCACTATATGCCAAGTAGGCAGCATTTTCAGCATAATCAAGAACTAAATTAAGTGTATTGCCTGTTCTTAACAAACTGGTGATATTTCGAATGATTGTCGGCGGATCAAGTTTACCATAATGTTCGATTAGTAAACTACCCAAGCATTTATTATTCGATGGTTGAACGTATGGATCCCAATAGACAACATCATTCAGAATTGGATGATTAGGTGTATTGTACATATCTTTCCATGAGAAAACATTGAATTCTTTCGCACTGTATTCAATACCGAGAAAATCGACTGTTCGTTCACTAGCCGACGATGTATTTCGATGGTATTCGCCAAGACCAAGGTGAACGGAACAAGTTCGCTTGGCATTTAAAAGCATTGTTAATGCTGTATCAATCGAATCAGAGAATTGAATAACATCCCGAAGCACATAAGTCCATGGATTTCCTAAACGCGTTGTAATATCTTGTTCTTTCGTAATCCAGACTTTTTGACCTAAACCAACTGACACATCGTTATAAGCTCCAATGGATCCAATAAGGCCAGTATATCCAAAGTTAGCAAATGTATGCGATGTCGAATAGTTCTGTTTGTAATAATTGTGATAATGTTCAGCATAACCTTCATAAGATGCATTTGGATGGTAGACAGTGACTGCTGCATATTTGGCAATAGGAGCATTTTCATCCCAATCTAATGAACGGAGATGAAGCAAAGTTGTAGTCGTTACTGTCGATTCACCCCAAGCACCTAAAACAGTACATGCAGCTTTAATAAGCTCGGGAAGTAGGTTAAGTCGACGAATATCTTGATATGAAATACCACTACCGGCCGCCAATCCTCGTAACTCTTCGTCGTACCATGGTGGAGTATAAATACGAGTGATATCATAATTAAGATCGAGGGCACCTTTTAGACCTAATTCAGCAATCCACTTTGCCACTAACTAACCGAATAGAAAGCAAAAGTAAATTAATGAATGTGAAACAAAACATTGTCATTCTCACCGGTGGCAATTCTTTGATCAAAGATTCGACTTTACTTTCCAGATAAGTGAAATACTCGGGAACAAGTTGCTTCAATTCTTTACTCATTAGTTTTCCGTATGCATAACCCATGTCATAGGGTGTGCCACCATAAACATGCAATATATGAATCTTGTCGTAGCCTGACCCAACAACATAACGCTTTCCATTTGTAACGGAACTTACGAATTTAGGTTCATCCCGTAAGATTTCATTTGTATTTAAGACGCCTTTACAACTCGGATCCGTCGATTGAACTTCAAGAACAAAGGCCAAAACGCAAATTGATATGAATCGATAGCCGGTCATCATCAGAGTCATCCGATATAATTAACAAATGTCGAATGACTTTAAAAAAAGAAACCTTTCATCCAGCTGGCTTTATTCTCAAATTGATCTAATTGTTTTATTTAGAAATGCAAGTAAATGCTTCGATAAAAGAAAGAGAAAAAAAATACGAAATTTTCTTTTCATCAACTTAATATTCACATCAAGCATTTATATTTTTCGAGTATAAGAAGTTAAATCTAGTTTTCACACTGATGAAAAAACAATCAACCGGGCCTACAAGAGCCATCGATAGAGAAACAAAAACAGTTGATGTGCAATTGGAAGAAGCGATCATAAGAGCGTATGTACACTTGCACAAGAAAAAAGAAACGCATGCGTCAATGAAGGATGTTCTAGCTATCATAGGAGAAATTCAATTCAAAAGACAAAAGATGTGAGCAAATATAAATAAATTAATTAAAAATACGTAATGGATATTCAATTGCACAACTCGACAAAACGTTCATGTGCAAAAGTTCTTTTTTTAGTTAATTATCAGTTGTCAATGGGTGGCTGATCTTGTATTGGTTGTTAATTGATCAATAACAGCAGGTGCAAACACACGACGCGCTGCTTTCAAAACGGCTTCTCTTGTCACGAGATTTGGTTGCGAAGTCCAATGATTAGTTTTCGTTAAACTTGATTGATATGGGCTTAACGTTGGATACATCGATAACGAATTGACATTATTACCCAGTGTTGATACTAAACTATTTGACCATCGACCTGAATCAGTTAATAGGTGATTCGATGTTGTTTCGACCGAATCGTATAATCTTGGAGTATTTCGCTGAATCGTTCGAATATTTCGTATAACGGGACCGACATCTGCAACCGACAGTTTACTGAAGTCAACTGTTGCAGCTGGGCTCGGTTTCACCGACGAACGTTGTTTAGTTTCATCGAGATTTGCTATCGGAAGTAGGGACATGTATTCAAGTTGAGTTAGTCGTAATTGTTTTAAAGTTTGTTCCATTTCCATAACATCACTATCAGTATCACTTAGTCGATCAATATCATCTTCATCGTGATGAAAGCCATTGTGATGTCTCGTGGAGATTTTGTTCGATTTCGACTTTTCACTATCACGATGGTTATCGTCATCATCGTCGTCAGTTTCGTTATCACTAACAGTTCGTAACGATTTACGATTATTAGATGATTGAGTTTTATGATGGCTGTTGTCAATCGCTTTTAGTTGGAATTCCGCATCTTGTAATTTACGTTCGAGGGATCCTTTATCAGCACTTAATTGATCGATTGTTCGTTGCATTGTCAGATTGAGATTATCCTTCTACTTAGCGATGATAAATGTAGGTTTTTTCTCTAATGACAGTTTACCTCTCTGATATGCTTTTCTAATTTTTCTTTATCTGATTTCGCTTGTTCGAGACGTCGTGTTAGATCATCTGTTTCCGTCTTATGCCGAGTTTCTAGCTGACGGATTTTCTGTAAACGCAGAAGACAAATATTGAAATTTCACGATTACTCTAAATCAAACCTCTTCGAAATCACGTTTTTCCTGCGCAAGTTTATCATTTAACGATCGAATTTGAGCATTCGTATTACTTTGTTGTTCAAGTGATCCTTTGTACACATCCAAATCTATCTGCATACTTGTGCTAAATTTGTATAGATCTTATTATTTGATTTTCCTTATTCGTAGAAATTACCGTAGTTTTTTCTTCAAATCTTCCTTTTCCTTTTCGATTGCTTCTTTGATATGATTGATTTCATCTTGTTTACGACTTTCTAACAATTTTCTCTCACGAGCTACTGTTTCACGTACTTCACTTTCGATTGAACTAAATTGGAATAATAATGGACAATCTTGAAAAGTTTCCTCAAACTTATCTTACGCAAGATCTGTTTTCATTTTATCACGCAATGCCCTTTCTTCTTTATCTTTTTCTTGCCGTTGTTCAGCTTTTATTTTTTCGATCTGTGCTCGATGTTCTTCTAAGATTTGCAGCTTCTCGTCATTGGTAGATCTAAATAAGTAACAAATCTTAATGAATAGACAGCTAGACATGAATCCTTACTGTTCAATTCGTAATCGAAATTTCGTCACATCCGGATCTTCACGTGGAGTTATAAAATTATCGTCCTAAGAAGAGCGTCGAAAATAGAAGATACCATAGAAAGTCAAATGTCTCTTTACATGAACTTCTGATTTAGCTGTGTACACATGAGACGAACGTCTTTCAGCAGCGTCTGCAAGTCTCTTCCGTTTAGTTTCGTTATTTTCTAAATCATCATGGTCTAGACTTTCTTGAACACTTGATCTTCGATCTGCAAGAAAAAAGATGCAATTCATTGGAGAAAACTCTGTGTTGGGAAAAGTACTAGTGTTTTCGAGAGAGTTGATCGAACGAGATTGAGTAAGTGCCGATCTTGCAAGTGTCTTCTTTTCATCATCTTCAATGCGTGCGGAAAGCGACGGATCGATACCTAAAACAAGTCTTTCAGTAAATCTCATATAGATCAATGGATGACTACTAACCAAAATCCACTTTTCCTCGAAAATCATCACTGCTTTGTTCCTCATCATCGTCGACACTGTTCATTAGTTCTTCTTCAATTTCATTGTCACTATATTCATACGCTGCATCTAAAAGAGACTTTATTTCGACATTGATCCAACGAAAATCTGTTTCTACCAGGTTTATTCGTTTGAACAACATTTCTCGATACTACAGCTGTATCACCCAGAGTAGCCGCAACTTTTCCACCAATTAGATAATCCGTTACCGTTGATGTACTTCTCCCAGTCTGGGTCAATATACCTTCAACATATTCATTCTCGGAAGGCAATCTTTCCAATTGAAAAATCTTACCGCGTAGATTGGTTCCTTGTAAATTGGATGTTAGATTATTTCTAACAGCAAACAATAAAGACAATTGTCAAAAAAGAATGCTTATCTAATTACCTTTCTTCGATCACACGTGCTTTGTAAATTTCATCACATGGATGATCCCATGATGATGTGCCCGTGTCAAAATTGAAGTAGTATAATTCTCCGTGTTCTTCTTGACAAGGTTTCCAACCTGGCGGTAATGGTTTCAAAATTCCTTCTTTTGCCAACCAAAGTAAATGAGGCTCCTAAATTTCAGATCGAAGTGAATCATCTATTTTGCGTTCGAAAGTTACTTTATCGGGGTCGATTCCAATGTAAATAGCATATTCACGAATTTCTTCAGGAGTTGGTTCATAATTTTCATCGATATGTTCTTGGAGAATCGTTTGATTATTAACTTTACTTTCCGTACTTGTGTGCATGATTGCTGATGAAGTGTCTTTTGATTCTTGTTGCAATGACAAAACTTTCTTTTATTCAATTCAACTTATTACTTTTCTTCTTTCGCGTCGATGCTTTGTTAAACCATCAAATTGAAGGCCTTCATATTTTCATCTAACTCGATTCTCTTCCTTTCTCTCCGACTTCATCGTTCTCATTGTTGTCAACAGAAACTAACTCTTTCAATCCGCCCGTGCACAGCAGGTCAATAGATGTCAGTAAAAAACGTACAATGTCTAGTTCATTTTTATTCTGCTGATGACATGAACAATGAAAGTGTGCATAAAATGAAAATCTTTTATTCAGTTTAATGAGATTTAACCATGAACGAAGCGTTTGCCATGAACGAAGCGTTTGCCATGAACGAAACGTTTGCCATGAACAAAACGTTTGTCCAAAAGGTCATCGCTACTGTCAGTTTCTTCATTAACTGATCGGCCATGAACAAAACCTTTCAAAGGAGCTCTAAAACAACAAGAAATTCTCGTCGTGCTTGAAATTCAAAGAATTCATTGTTTGGATTACCTTTTAGTAAAGAAATGGCTATTCGCACAGAAATATTGGCAGAGTTTACTTAAATCTTCATCTGGTTCGTTTATTGTTGATTGTGTTTCTTCAACATTGGCTCTACAAAAATCGACTTCGACGAATTTCATTAAAAACGCACAATCTTTGATCTTACTCAGTTTTTACGTCCGATGTCTAAATGAAAACGGCATGAACGTATGATTTAAAATTAAAACTTGAAAGTAAAACTTACACTCGTTGCAGAGAGAACAGTTGTGAAGAGAAGGAAGGCAAGGCACATGGCCATAGCTAATCGGACAAGAGTATTAGATAGCATGATAAAGTTGAGTTTCGTCGAGATAAATGAGAGAATAAATGTCGTCTGAACGATTACTTTCCACTTATAAAAATAGCAGTACATAGCAAGATGAGAGAAAAAGAGATCGATACGCGTGGGACGTGTTATTTTTCCTTTGATGGAATCATCGGGAAATGCGAATTAGTTTGCTACGTTGAAATGATTAATAATCATTAATCTTATTAACATATTCTTCACTCCGGTCGAGAAATAATTCGATTCATCCGTTCGATATCGATGTTTTCGTATCAATTTCGGAACTTGTTTAATTATTCGATCAACGCAATGAGATCTAAATACCGAATTTCTTTTCATATTCTTGCATTCATTAAGATCGCCTTTTTTCTGGAAGAAAATTTTCACAAACAATTTATTTTGCAAGAAGAGAAAAGAAAAACTACATTGAAATTGCTTGTATAAAAATTTGATTAAATGAAAGCACTAAAATATTGCGACTTTGCTTGATTAAAATTATAAATGCGTTACCTTTACGAATTCAAAATGACCTTCTTGTTTTCACCAGCTAAAGTGGAATGATCGCCAAGAATCGATGCTTTTGCAAAACCATATAATTTCTTCATAATCGACGCCGACGCGTCCCAATATTCACATCGTTTGTTCGTGCTAGCTTCACGGTGATGTTGGATATACACTGATATTGAAAATCTTATAGAATATTGGATAGAGAAAGAAAACCCTGTTTCCTGTTATATAAGCAATCAATAGTTGAAAAGGATTATAGTTTTGCCAACTAAGTGATCAGCTTAATATTTGAACGCATAAATTGATCATTTGAAATACATATCCATTTATTTCACAAAAATATTTCGACTGACCAATGATGAGCAACAATATGCAAGATATTGAAGAGTACCCAGTTCGAACAATCACATACTCGGATCCAATATAGGATTTTATCAGATCCTACAGGAATTCGACGAATCCGATGAAATCCGGGTGACGGAATCGCATTGGATTCCGACGGTCTCGGGTCCGATCGGACCCCTCGTCGGATCCGAAACATGGATTTTCTAAGGGTCATCGTAGAACATAGCTAAAAAGATCGCTCATAAAATTTGCAACAACCGACGGGATTTTTCTAGTCGGATTCCAATGCAATTCCGTTTTCAGGAATCCGATCGGATTTGTTGACGTGGGTATGTCAGTGAGCAGTAAAGAAAAATAATTGATATACATAAAAATAACTATTTACATATATGAAAAAATAGTTATTGACATGAACGAAAAGAATAATTTTTTAGAAAGTTTTAAAGACTTTTAAACATTATTAATATTTATTGCAATATTATTTGGGTTAGTTGGATCACTTTTGTTGCTATGACGATTACAAACATTCGATCCCCCACGACTAAGACGAATTTTTGTAGATTTTCTGTGACTATAGGCATTCTCTTTCACCCATTCTAAAGAGTAAAAGTAAGCATAGATTACACTATATTATGATGTTAACATTATTGATGCTTACTGTGTCGTTTTAATCGATAAATTTCGTTGCGTAACAATTTCTCCTGCCGTTGACTAGCATCTTGTTGTTGCTTCAGTTGTCTTTCAAACATTTCCAGTTGCACTATCTGTTGTTGGAATCGTGTGCTCACTTTTTCGAGTTGTTGTTTGAGTGTTCGAATTTCTGCAGTTGCATCATTTGAGTAGTGTAGAAATCGTTAATTCGATTCGAGTATTAAAACTTTCATTTGAATTCTGAATCTGTTATTTTAGAATTCGAGTACTCGAGTTTTGAACTATTCAACTTCCACCCTCACCCACACCCTCATGTTACGTAAAAACGTTTTTACTAAATATGTCCCGTCCATAAAAACCACACCATTCTTTTTGTTCGTTTCCTTTAGGTCTATTTAAAATCCAGAACGAATTTTTTCAAAGTTTGTCCGGTGAATAAAAGTATCATCATTCGATGGAGAATTAAATTCTGAGCCGAATGGTGTAGTTTTCATGGACGGGACATATTTAGTAAAAACGTTTTAACCTAACATATCGTTTGTTCATGCTAGCTCCTTCGTGCTAGCTTCACACTGATACTTTTTCGCCTATGATTCATCAGGATTGTCTCATGCTACTATGTAAAAAGCTACTTTTGAGCCTTAAAGGATTTCAAAACGTTCCGCCGCCCTTGACTATACATATTAACTCATAATCAATATCAATAATATGGTAAACAGTATTGCCAGTACCAATACCAATATCATCATAAGAATGAATATGAATACTTATAAAGTTTTATCTCTTACAATATTGAAGTTTGAATAGGTAAGTATCAAACGTTCTGAACAATCCTCAACATGTAGGTATCTTCATTCATGGTAGTTACAATAACATTCTCAGAATATTTTATTCATAAATTTTTCAAAAAATGAACAGAAATTTTCATTCGCGGGATTAAAATTTAAAGGCAAAAAAACTGTTTTTGCAAAGCTATTTGGTAATTCAATTCTCTAATGCATCTGCTTTTTTCAAAATCTTCTCCAGTTCGCCTTGCTTGTCCAATCGTTCGGTATCATCACCACCGCCAATGCATTCTCCAGCAATAAAAACTCGAGGAACAGTATCTGCATCGGTCATTTCTCCAAGAATATCTTGGTATTCATCGCCATCGTCGATCTTGTCAAGTTCAATGACTTTGTAACTCTTTAGTTTATATTTACCAAGAACTTTTTTTGCCTTTGTGCAATATGGGCCTTGGAAAAAGAGAATTGAATCGCGAAGAAGATATGAATCACTTACAGTAAACCTTGGAAAAGACCATTACTGTGTTATCTTTGATTAATTGGTTAATTTTTTCCTTGATGTTTTCTTTTGACGATTTTTCGTTAGAATCAGCAGACGTCATGATCAGTCGACGAGGCGAAGCAAAAAATATGAATCAAAACAATCTAAAAGAACAATGATAAATAAATTGCGTGCATCAAACGAAGGAGAATGGAAGATATCCGATGTCCTGGTATGTAACACGAACGAAAAGAGTAGAACACTCGAATATGATTCTCTGAAACAAAAACCGATGTCTTTGGTGTTTCGATTTGCACTGTTCTGATAGATATTGTCGATGGAAATTAAGTTTTTCTTTGTGTAACAAAACAGCTTACTGTTCTTTTGAATAACTATGAGAAAAAACAATAACAAAGAACATTTTGTTTTAGTTTAACGACTCAGACATTGATTATTCTCAAGAGCTAATTGATCAAAGGATGACTCGAGTGTATGAATTTTGAGATAATCAATTTCAAGTGGATGTAGCTGTCCAACAATGACAAGCGAATGTAACGGACGACCTAAATCCACTTCATCTGCCATGCGACGTAAAGTTGTTGTAACGAATTTCTCGTCCGACCAACCAATCCGTGCTGCACCAATGCATAGCGTTTTATCATTGATGACTAAAAGCGTACGAATAACATCGAAGTTTTTCAACAGAGTAAATAGACATACGATCTTCGACTTGTAATTGCTTAGCTGATTCGAGTATTTGCGAGGCTGCTTGCGCTGTTGTCATAAAGCGAGGCGGTAAATATGTTTTAGTTTTTCTAAATCCATTCGTATATAACCTCGCTGAAAGCAATTTGTAAATCCTACTTCATATAACTAGCTTCATCTTGTTCTTTAACCTTAATATCTAAAATATTCATTTTTGTAAAACTCATTCTCTTCGTAAAATTTCGATTTTACCCAATAAACAAAGTGTGTGTAACCCACGTCGCCGATTAGCAATTATCTTCTCGCAGAAGCTTGTTGGTCGCCACGTATCTGTCCAGAATACAATGGAAACCGTTTCACCGAAATGATATAACTTTTCATGCAATAACATAAATAGAATCTTGTCAATGGAATGAAACGAACCTTACCTGTAATCCACAGCTACCGATAGCATTCATAATTGATGCATTATGAATAATTTTATAAGGGATATTCAATTCCACAGCACGTAGAATCAAATCTGTATGTGTCGTTGCAGAAAGTGGATCTCCACCGACAAGGAATGCTACATCGTATTCACCAGCGTTCTTTAAAATCTTATCTTTGAATAAAACAGAAGTTTTCCAGCAAAGACTTTTCTTTGTGTTTTACCAGCTGAAAGTTCAACGAGTTCTCTATCGGCCGGAATGAGTTGGATGCCTAAAAATTCTTCTAGGGTCTTCTGATCGACTTGTAAAATCGTTGTATATGTCTCCAAATATACTTCTTTACAATTTTTAATTATCCGTAAGCCTTTGACAGTCAAATCGTCAACATCAGCTAAGCCAAGACCAATAAAGTAAAGCATGATCTAAAAATAGTGATATTTCGAAGAAGTTCAGTTTACAATTTGCTTCTTCGTTAGTACAAAATACAGATAAGATCGTAGATTAAGTATTTCTTTCTATCTTCGAACTGAATAATCATATCTTTAAACTTAAACGAAACAAAAAAAAAGAATACGATTTTATCTTTCATTTCAATCAGATTTCGTAACTACATTCATCATATAAACAGATCTTTTTTTACAAACAAGAAAGAAAACCACTGATTACTGTCTATTAAATTATGTCTAAGAAAACTCCTTCACAGTATTTGTGTCGATGCACTTTGACTTTGATAGATAATCGCGCCAACAAAATTAACACCGCTTGCAAGAATAAATACTGGAAACCAACGACCATGACTAGCTTGTACTAGTTCAGCTGTTACAGGACCGGCTAAGATGCCAGGAATTGTCGCTAGTGTATTCGATATAGCAAATGTTATGCCGGCATGATTAGGCGCTATATCAGCATGATTCGATAAGTGACCGGCAGAGTTACATGCGCTTAGGCCCATACTGATTGATATGAAACTAGAATAATAGAAGATTAGTATGGAGATGATAGTGAAGCGAATGGGCATTACACAACAGCTAGAAGAAGATTGTCTACTGATATGAAGAGAAGCATGAAGAGGCCAGGACCGAGTAGACCAATAGCTGTCATCAATCGACGAACGGATAAGACAGTCCATCGATTTTGAATGAGCGAATCTGCAAAATGGCCTGCGGCTGAAAAAATAAATTCAATGTGTAAAATTCTTGAAGAACATTCTTGTCGGTTAAATCAAATCTTCTCGTGTACTCAATTCCGAGATACATTTACTTACCAACACCAGACAAACAATTCATAACATATGGAAATGCTGTAAATGATAAATTTGTTGGATCAGCATCAAATGTTGTTGTTAGGTACGATGGTAACCATACCATAACAATGTATGACGACCAATTCATAGCAAAATGTGCTATATAAATGGCCCATAGTGGCCAATGCGACATAAATTCGATCCATCGATAGTTTTTATTTCCTACCTAAAAGAATCATAAAATAAAAGTTTAACCAAGGAACATTCCCTATCTTTTCATTACTTTAGATGATGGATGAATGAAAGCTTCTTCATCTCCCGCATTTCCCAGAGATATATTAAAATCACGATAAGTTACAATCCACATAAATGACCACAAAAAACCCATTAAACCGAAAATAAAGAAAACTATACGCCATGCCATGTGTGGACACACCTAAATGAAAAACAACAATTCTCTGGTTGTTCTCCTCAGCTTCCGTTCGTACCACAGCTGCAAACGTTTGTCCAACTGATCCTAAGGCAATTAAATAACTAAATGATCTCGATCGTTCTTCCATTGGTACATAATTACTGAATATATGAAATATTGTTGGTAATGCTGAACAAAGAAAAACATTTTACAACATCTTAGTTTCGAATTTCTTACTTTTGACTTACCCAAACCTTCACCAAAGCCTAGCGCAATTCTAGAACATATCAATAGGAACGGTAAAGGTGCCAAAAATGGTGTTGCAAAGGTGACTAATGACCATGTAAATACCGCGAAGGCAAGAACACTTTTTGTGCCAAAACGCCGTACGAACATATGAGCAAAGATTTGACTTGTTAAGTATCCGATCGGAAACGATGATAAAACATAACCTTGTAATCGTAAATTCCAACTGAATTCCTTCGCCATTGGGATAATGGCAACTGAAAGTACCATGTATCGATGTTTGAAATGTCATAGAAGAAAACATTAAAATCAACTCACTGGGCATGATTGCTCGATCAGCAGCATTGATGAAATTCGCCAAGGAACAAAGAGTAACTGTACGAGATTTGCCGAACGACATTTATTTGAAAAAAAGTCATGTACTTCGTTTTGTTATTCCATAGTATATTTTAAATTCTCCGATTGGCTCGCTTCGATTCCAAAAGGTAAAATCATTTCGTTAGATGTCGTACTAAAAAATAATCTAAACTGGAAAACACCGAAATTCTACGGACATTTTCGATCAAAAAAGGAAAATATTTCTTTGCAAAGAAAATTTCTCTAGTCAAAAAATCTTTGCACTACAACTATCCTCCTTTATTGCATTTCAATGAGGCGATTTGGACTGGTAAACTAACGAGAAAAATGGATTCTAAATGGTATACAATAAACGACAAAGACAAACATACTTGTTGTGTTTTTTTTCTTGAAAAAATATATTTTCTCAAAAGAACTCGTCTTATGTGTTGTTTTAGATCAGTTTTATAATACCTTTAAGAGAAAACAATGGGTATTAGCCGTGACCATTGGCATAAACGACGAAAGACCGGTGGTAAACGTCCACAACCACATAAAAAACGAAAATTCGAATTAGGTCGACCAGCGGCTCTTACCAAATTAGGTGCAAAACGTATTCACACTGTTCGAACACGCGGTGGTAATAAGAAATACCGTGCACTTCGTTTGGATATCGGAAACTTCTCATGGGGTTCAGAAGGTATTGCCAAGAAAACTCGTGTCATCGATGTTATGTATCATCCATCGAATAACGTACGTCGCCTTCATTTGTTTCTTGATGAGTCCGCAGATTTTTACTTGTAATCTCCTTTTTCTTTAGGAATTAGTACGTACGAAAACTTTAACAAAATCAACCATCGTACAAATCGATGCTGTGCCATTCCGACAATGGTATGAATCACACTATGGCCTTCCACTCGGTCGTAAGAAAGGTGTGAAATTAACCGAAGCTGAAGAAGCTGTTCTCAACCGTAAACGCTCTGCAAAATCGCAAAAGAAACTCGCTGTTAAACAACGTCGTGCTAAAGTTGAACAAGGACTTGAAGAACAATTTCAAGCCGGACGTGTTCTCGCTTGTGTTGCTTCTCGACCAGGTCAATGTGGTCGATGCGATGGCTATGTTCTCGAAGGCAAAGAACTCGATTTCTACATGAAAAAAATCAAACAAAAGAAATCGAAATAAACAACGCACAAATTCGAAGAAACAACTGTGTCAAGCAAAACCAACAATTGTTTCTTTTTTTTTGTATCTTGTATCACCATCATTGTCTTGTTCGAAAAGAGAAAACAAAGAAATACAAATATCTATTTATAAAAGAAGAACGTTTTGAATAAAGATAACAAAACAAAAGCACGAAAACTTTCTGTTTTCTAGATAGATTATAAATCATGGCTGGTTCAGAATCAGTTGAACAAACCAAACAACAAGAAACACCCAAAGAAGATCCAAAAAAACCAATTGAAATTAAAGAAGAAGATTTAGTATGTTCAACCCATTCTCTATTCCGTCGTTATTACTTTTCTCTTTTACTCTAGTCGGAAGAAGATAAACAGTTGAAAGAAGAACTTGAATTGTGCGTCGAACGTTTGAAAGAGAATGACAAGAACTTGTATCGACCCGCTTTGGAAACACTCCGACAAAAGATTCGCGAATCAACTAGTTCAATGACAAGTGTACCGAAACCATTGAAGTTCATGAGACCATTCTACAACGATATGATCGCTATTTACGAAAAAATCCAAGATGTTCAAAACAAAGTAAACACTTTCTTTTTCATTAAAAGACATTTATAACGAGAATGTTTTAGACATTATGTGCTGATATTGTTTCAGTTCTTGCTATGACTACAATCGATACAAAGGAAGTTTTGAAATATCGTTTATTAGGTTCAAGTCAAGATATTGGCATGTGGGGTCATGAATATATCAGGTAGGGAAGGATTTTCCGAAGCGTTATGTATGTTGATCATGAATATGTGTAGACATTTATCGGCTGATGTCGCTTCCGAGTGGGAATCGACGGAAAATAATGCCGAACTTCGTCAACGTCTTCTCTCGTTAACTAATGAAATTATTCCATTTCTGATGCGACATAATGCTGAAGCTGATGCATGTGATTTATTAATGGAAATAGAACAATTAGATCTAATCGAAACATTTGTTGATAAAGACACTTTTCCACGTGTTTGTCTTTATTTAACCAGGTAAATTCATTCTATTCTATCAAAATGAATCTCAATGATCATGTTTAGTTGTGTACCATATGTACCTGAACCAGATGACACAAAATTATTACGTACAGCATGTAAACTTTATCGTCATTATGATCAATATCCATTAGCATTACGTTGTGCAATACAATTGAATGACATGGATCTTATACGTGATTTAGTTAATACATGTCCAACTAGGTAAATTGAACAATGAAATATGAAACTGAATTGATTATGTGTGTTTTGTTTTATTTTTAGTTTAATTAAAAAACAATTGGCATTTCTCTTAGGCCGACAGCAAATCATTTGGAATGTTGCTGAAGTTAACGGTGAAGATCCGGATGAACTGACGAACATTATGTCAAATTCACATTTAACAACAAACTTTTTGTCATTAGCTCGTGAATTGGATATTATGGAGGCGAAATTACCCGAAGATATCTATAAAACATACCTAGATAATACCAATCGTTCGAATTACAATCAACCGGATTCAAGTAAACAAAATCTAGCATCAGCTTTTGTCAATGGATTCGTCAATGCTGCATTTGGACAAGATAAAATCGTCACGCAAGACACAAAATGGTTGGCCAAATATAAAGACAATGGCCTTTTAAGTGCAACCGCATCACTCGGTCTTATTGTACTTTGGGATGTCGACGGTGGTCTCAGTTTAATCGATAAATACCTTTATAGTGTTGATGACAACATGAAAGCTGGAGCACTTCTAGCCTGTGGTATCGTAAACTGTGGTGTCCAAAACGATTGTGATCCAGCATTAGCTCTTCTTGGTGATTATGTATCACATAAAGATGCACCATTCCGCGTCGGTTCAATCGTTGGGTATGATTGTTTGATTTTGTTGATAGATCAGCATCTTAGTGGTCTTTTCTTTTAGTTTGGGTCTTGCGTACGCAGGTACAAATCGGGATGATGTCATTGAAATGATCAGCAATGCATTACGTGAAGGCAATCCATCTATGGAAGTAAGATGAAGACGTCATAATGCTTCTCTTCTTATCAATTTCGTTTGTAGATTATTTCTCTCGCATGTCTTTCAATTGGTATCATTGCTGTCGGTTCATGCAATGCTGATGTTTCAACGACATTGTTAAGCGTTCTCCTTGAACGAAGTGAAATTGAACTCAAAGAACACTTCGCTAAATTCATCGCCCTTGCTATCGGCCTTCTTTTTCTTAGTATGTTTTCTTCGTTTAGTGGACATGAGCAAGATTTCGATATATGCACTTTTTAGGCAAAGGTGAAGCAGTTGAACCCATGCTTGAATCTCTGAAAGTAATCAGCGAACCATTACGTTCATTTGCTACTGTACTTGTCGAATGTTGTGCATACGCTGGAACCGGAAACGTATTGAAAATTCAACATATGTTACATATCTGTAGCGAACATTTCGATAACAAAGACGAGAAGAAAGTAAGTTTCATTGGACAATTGTAGTCATCGAAGAAAAAACTGTTTGATTGTAGGAAGGTGAAAAAGAATCATCGAAAGATAAAGACAAGGATAAAAAGAAAGATGATGAAGCTGCATCTCAAAACGCTGCCCATCAAGGTTTGATTTGCAATAAAATTATTGTTACATTAATGAAAAACATTATATTCTTTCAGCTGCCGCCGTACTTGGTATTGCAATGATCGCCATGGGCGAAGAAATTGGTTCTGAAATGGCATTACGTACATTTGGACATTTAGTAAGAATGACTGTTTTCTTTCTTCTGACTTCTTATAACTTGTTACTTTCCATAGTTACGCTATGGTGAACCAGTTATCAAACGAGCTGTTCCACTTGCTCTTGCTCTCTTGTCTGTATCAAATCCCAAATTGAACATCATTGATACATTGAGCAAATTCTCTCATGATGCTGACCATGAAGTTTCATACAACTCGATCTTTGCGATGGGTATCGTTGGTGCTGGTATGTCAAAAACCAATGAATAGAGAGATTTGTCAAACTGACACTTGATCTTTTCTTCAGGTACGAATAATGCTCGTTTAGCTGCCATGCTTCGACAATTAGCTATTTATCATGGAAAAGACATGAACAACTTGTTCATGGTTCGTCTTGCACAAGGTCTTACACATCTTGGCAAAGGTACCATGACATTGAATCCATATCACAGTGACCGTATGCTTCTCTGTCGTGTGGCATTGGCTGGTTTACTTACTGTCTTAGTTTCACTTTTCGACGTTAAACAAAGTAAAAGCACGACAAGTACGTTTTGATCATTGACATATCTCTTGTCATTTAGCAATTATCGGTAAATATCACTATTTACTATATTTCCTTGCATTGGCTATTCAACCACGTATGCTTGTAACATTCGATGAATCACTTCGACCATTACCCGTTCCTGTTCGTGTTGGTCAAGTAAGTTCCCCTGAAATACGGACCTAACAAATGAAACCATTCAAAAATCTACTTTAGGCAGTGGATGTTGTCGGTCAAGCTGGTAAACCAAAAACCATCACTGGCTTTCAAACACATACAACACCTGTCTTGTTGGCATATGGCGAACGTGCGGAATTAGCAACTGAAGAATACGTTACGTTAACACCAGTCTTAGAAGGCTTTGTTATCTTACAAAAAAATCCTAATTATGTACCATGATCTTCTTCTTTTTCTCTTCTCTTCTTTTCTTTCTTGCAAAAAATGTTCGTCTTACTCTACATAATCGAGAGACCTTTTGTTTATTAAAGCAAGCAAAGCCAAGCCAGAATTGAGTCTTTCTCCTTGTTGTCGTCTGTTCTCTATTTTACTGTTTTTTTCTTTCTTCTCCCTTTCGGTTTTTTTTATAGTTGAAAATATATGATCAAATCATGCGATCGACAACAGTCCAATTGTAGATGAATAGTTCCTTTCATGACTCAACAGAAATACGTTTATAAGTCAGTCTTTTCACGTCTATTACATTTCATATCAACCAACTTGATTCAACATGAATAGAATTCTTGAAGGAACAAATTAAATGAAGACTGTTGGAGGAGTTTTCACAGGTAAATAATTTTGTAGGAAAATTTTTGTCATGATTACGAAAGGATGTGGTCATGAACAGTCATCAGTAGAAGTATCTATTCAAGCATTCTACAATGAACTAAATCACGAAAAGGTCATCTGTAAATTATGAAAGGAATAGCTATTCTCTTATAAAGTAGATAGTGATTAAATATTATAATGAGCAGCTAAGCCTTCTTATTTTACTCTGATTATTTGAGTATTCCGTAATTAAATTTAATGTTCTTGGCAATTAGAACACTTCAGGCTGTACATTCATCAAAATCTGAGAGGAAAATTAGTTGCAACGTAACCCACTCATATGCATAAATAATTCAAATATTTTTGGAAGGAGAAAGGCTCTGCAAAAGAGCGATATGTCAGACTGAATGAAAATGACGTATTGAAAAATAAGAAAATCAGCACTGTTTGTCCTACAAGAACTCGAATAAATGAATAATGAGCGCAGCCATCGAAAGGAAGGAAACCTCGTCATCCGTCTTCTCTTGAATAAATATTAGGAAAGTCATGTTCAATGTAAGATCTCATTTCACCAATGTGAAAATTAACCGTTTCTGTCACCTGACATCTTTCTCTCTGTTTCCTTTCAACCGGCAAATGAATTTTCAAGCGAAATGTTGCTTTCATGTATTCAACTCGGATAGCAATGCGACTTGCGTAGACGCAAATAGTGTTTTGCTTCAAAGCTCTCCGCATGTGTCACAACGAATTTGTTACAATCAAAAACATTTCTGCTTTGTATCTTTTCAAAGACATTTACCGGTCGAGACGAGTCTTATTATTTGCAAACAAAGGCCTGCTTTGTGTATGCCGATTCGAATATTGACAATGATATTTATGTTGAGAAAGGAAGGACCACAATTCGATGCACTGTGAACACAGAGGAGGTCTTTTTTTTGTTGACATATATAATTATCAGTTTGTTGAGATGACTTTCTTTGGGATGAAATTTAATCTTCTAGGCAAACATAGTTGATTAATATTCAACTCGGAAGTTGACTTCGTCTTATCTGTCATTATAAGTATTTTCGTCTGTGATCTAGACGTCAAACACACGTTCAACCTCTTTGAAAGGAAACATGTCATCTGCAGAATAAATTTGACCGTAAAAGCAAGTTCACTGATTAATCCAACATAAACAGGAGAAATTGTGAACTATAGTTAGTATTCTTGTCAACAATTGCTTTTGAATAGAAGAATAAGTCGAATGGTTGAATGATTTAGCACCCTGTATTATTTTTACTTTCAGCAGACATATACTCAGAAATTAACAGAACAAAGAAACATGAATGCGTCTATTTTCATTGGTCGTCGTCGTTGTTGTTGTTGCTCGTGAATGTTAAGATTTGCTGCCGTCGGTAACATTGGCACGTGCAGATATATTTTTGCTTGAAATAATACTTACGTCGTTTAGTTTGTTGCATTTTCATGCACTTTATTCCTATCAACTGGTTAAGAACGACTGCAATCCGTTTATCAAAAATAAAGTACGGAAGAAACCGAACGGACAAGCAAAACAGATGACCAGTGTGTTGTAACAATTGTAGGAA
This sequence comes from Adineta ricciae, assembly GCA_905250025.1. NCBI lineage: Eukaryota > Metazoa > Rotifera > Eurotatoria > Adinetida > Adinetidae > Adineta > Adineta ricciae. The sequence continues at coordinate 148,962 of CAJNOJ010000149.1, read as the reverse complement.
ATACGCTTGCTCATCGGTTAGTAGAGCGCGTTCACGATAAACAAAATACATCGTCGAATATTTATTAATCATAATTGGTAAATAAAATATAATTGAAATGAAGCTTATTGACAGAGTAATCAATAATACATCCTGATGCCGTTGTTTGTTGGTTAAAATAGGTTCATTCGATAGATTCAACATGTCTGGTAATTCCATTGTTACTGCGACGGAATTTGGTTCTTGATTGATAAGATTATTCTGTTGAACTAATAATGTAGCAAATGAGTACGGTTTGACCATTGCTGACAGATTCGCTTCTGTCTGGTTGCAAAAGCAACTCTTCTTACAACAAATCAAACTGATTGTGTACATTAATAAGGCAATAATCCATCCGATATAGACGAGAATGTCTGTGACTTCGGCAAAAACCTGATTGATATTCTGTACAGCTGTGACTATGGGTGATGTATTCATATCGATTGTACAATAACGGATGTCGGTGGCATTCTCATCAGGAGTGATCAATTCGATGGATGTCGAGCTGAGAACACTTCGAATAATGATGAATGCAAGGACAAACACAATTGATAAACGTCCACCGATTTGACCTAAAACTGTGTCATATTTTCGAACATAATTTGTTAGACCGTGTAGAAGGCAAATAAGAAGAAGTAGAGTTGAGCCAGTAAAAGTAAACGGGGTTAGAAAGAATGATAATGGACAAAGAATTTCATGATTTATTAGATTAACGTAATGATCGACGGTAAGAACAATACTAACATAAACTGTACAATATAATAGATCACATAAAGTCATTAGCATTAATAGGAAATATGTTGTACATTGTTGTCGACCGATAAGAGACAGGAAGATGATAAGGAGGAAATTAAAGAGAAGACCCGTGCATGATAAAACGAAGTTTGTTGATCGGATGTATCTGATAAACAAATCATAATTTTCCGGCGCGAGATTGATCACGCTTGTATTCGTATTCATCTAGAAAAGAAAGTTTCCTTGTTTAGAATGTATCTAGTCGAGAGTTGGAATCGGAAGAAAGACAAATCGGCCTGTCAATATGTTTTTCAAATTAGAAAACATTTCTTCTCTCTCTCTCGTGTCATTTCCTACCTTTGACAAGCACTTCTGACATATATATTTGATTGATTAAAAGTAAAGTTTTCGAGAGAATTAACTACGTTGAACTCAGATGTATTTTTCTTCTCTTTCTCTCTCTCTCTCTATCTCGAAAGGATGTGATGTAGAAAGGAAAGACTTCGTTTTCTTCCTCTCTTTCTATCCTTTTCTTTGTCACTTGGGTGTTGTCATCAAGTTTATAGTTGTTTTGCTGGAGCTGTGTAAACGTTCACATATGATATTTGGCAAATTTAAAGGTTTTCATATATTTCCTGATGTGAATAAAAGCAAAGAAACATTTCTGTCTGACAGAGGAAATTGAATGGATCTCTTCATGACAATTCAATGAATGTGACTGATGACGATAAAAAAGTTATCTTTATTAATGTTTTTTAAAATAGAAAAAAAACTTTGTTTACTCACTTTACTTTTAACGATCTATGACGAAGACGCGAGAAACTTTCTGTTCTTTTTGTTCTCTGAAGAACTATTCGCAGACGGAAATCGCTCGATGAATAGAATGATTTTATGTGAGAAAATCACTCGATAAGTTTGCCTATTATAGAATAAACAATGCAATTTCTATCGATGACGAATGCAAAAGCTTGAATGTATATATAATAGCTCATAATAATGAAATTTACAAAGGATCGTACCCGTTACAGCTCAGATAATTGAATGAGAACAATACTAGTGATCCCGTTGTTCGCTTCTTTCATTTTCTTTCGAAGAAAGACATTCATACGGTTAACAACAATGAAATTAACTTACAAAACAAGTCAACTTGTCTAGAAGCTTTGTCATTTATGTTTGTTCGCCCTTTTTTAATCGCATTATTAACTGTATACGGTTAATTATACCGTTTTTCATCACTTGCCGTTGCACAAAAGAAAACAAGTCATCTGTACTGAATTAGTTTAGTCCGTATGAACACTGTACCGCAGCGGAAAGACATTGCACCTTAACAACGTCTCATGATGGATTGGGTTTAAGACGGTGAGGAAAAGCTGGTTTTGAAGATTAGAAAGATTGTGTTTTGCCGGCGGTAAGTACCTTGTCAAATTGATGCTTTCGTTCATTACGAGAAAAACACGATCTTGTAGATGATACCGTGAAATCAAAGGGGTTCAAAAGATGCAAAATCTCATCTTCTCTGAGACAATCTGATCTGTTAATCTAATGTTATTTTAATGGGAAAAAATATTGCTAAAGGCCCTGTACCGACGTTTAAGACGTGTTGTCGATCTCATGTAAACACATCACAATTATGTACTTCGTCGACATCAGGATATCTATAAATACTTTCTTGGATGAAACTGGCAATTAAATGCAATATTGATTGATTCATTCTAATCCATCCCATAATGCATGTCTTAATTTCAGTAAACAGGGAAAGAGAAGCTAAAGGTTAACTTACACTGACATTGCCTAATTTGATCTAACAATGGATAATAGCCGTGCAACATGTTGAGAAGACAGCTGTGATCAAATGAAATGGTTTCAGTGGTCGTTTCATGACAATATATGAAATCACATCCTTGTGCTCGTTGCATGCTTAGGCACGTCTTATTTTCCGTATGGTAAAATCTAATCTTTGAGTATCAACATGCACAATCTAAAAGACTTTTCATTTTGACCTTGATACGCATCCCAGGAGAAAATTATTTTCATGCAACATATGCGTACACAGACCACTGAAATGATCACATGAATGAATATGATATGGAGCAGACGAACGAGATGATTCTGATGGGAAGTCTCTTCTAATTAATTAGCAATTTTTTGTTGGAAAACTCGTTTCGAATAAAGTATCAATTGTACTGTGAAATTTGTATACATTATCCTATACAATTACAATCATTTGGAAAGCGAATAGCGTATCTCAACCTTAAAATATGCTCTAAAAACCCAATCATGCAAGCAAAATTATTCATAATAGTCGACATGCTGCTTTGCTTTCTAATTTTAACGTAAAGATAGAGAATATCTACGGATAATCTTTCTTATTCGGCATCGATACTCTCCAGGAACATTTTCTCTCTGACGTTCGAAGCAAAATCATGATTTTCTGGAGACAAAAAGCATTCTCTTATCACTTTACTTACTTTTAAAAAAACTTTATTCTAAATATCTGATGAATTGTTAAATGTGCACTTATCTCTTGAGGTGGTTGCGTTCTTGATGATCGTGTGCGCTCTTGTAAATGAAGAAAAATTTGTGAATCATCTTCGCAAAGGATTTAATCATATTCTTAAGTCTTACCAGGGTCTCCGAAAATTCAATCTGCACTCCTGTTCATATTAAATGCATCAAATTAATAATAGATAAGTTAATTAATGTCTATTTTTGTCTCACAGTCTAAAATCACGTGAAATGACGTCAACGAAAGTAACTATTGATGTGACATCCGCAAAAATCAATCGACCAGCAATTCATTTACTGCGACGTGAAGGCTAGAATTCTAAAAAACCGGAAGTTCCGGACGGTTCGTCTTTCAATTAACGTACACATTATCTCTACATGTTATATATTGTCGTGAAATTGATAGAAAAAAAAAGTTAATAAATGTCAAGTACTTCGAACGACGACGTTCGCGTCAACTCTAAAAAAAAAGTTCTTATTAGAAGCAAATCAACGTTTTAATAAATCAAACATATTTGTCTAAAACAGAACAAAATCTATCTTCGATATATAGAACATTTCATTGTCGAAAGTCTATCATAAACAATTATCATTGTACCGAATAAAATGTCCTGGATATATTAGCACGAATGGCATAGACCTCATCTTCTGTGATAGATTATTTTGCACTCACTCGCCTTAAAGCAACAAACCATATGTTTGGCCTGAAACTAAGTGACACTAGAACAATAATTTCCTGGAAATTAATTTTCCAATGCTACGCAAAAAACTAGGATATATTTGCATATAAATGAATAATCTTAACTGGAAAAGTGCAGGATATAAAATATGCCTTCGAACCATTCGTATATTACTTTGCATAGGTACACATAGTACAAAGCAAAGCTGAGAACAACGATGAATTGTGCGTTGCACTATAAAAACTACTCAATGAGTAACTGTTAGTAGAGAAAAGGCGCATTAGTGCCTATTAATTTAGTCAAAAAGAGCATTTGTCACGAGTGATACTATGGCGTTGTTCTTATCATAATAATTCAAGTAGTTGGATGTTCGATAAACAAGTTCTGAATGAGTGCATCTTACTAATTCGTCGATATTCACCGTCGTTGTATAGTCTCACCTATTGCTACTGATTAAATACTTATCTATACACGCAAGAATAACATTCATTATATGTTTTATCGAAGGAAGAAGAACTAATGTTGATCGTACTTTCTTCTTCACTAAGAAATTTAACAATGTTCTGGAATGTCAGTCGAAGCCATGACAAAGATATGCTTTTCCTTCTTGTAATTTGATTCCAAAGATCAAGTCGCAAGAAAGTCTCATTGTCTCTGTAATAAAAAGTCATACTGAAAACTTTTTCCATTCATCGAATCGTATGATTAGATATACATGAAAGAATAGATACTTATTACGCTTGATATTCCGATTCCAATGATATGTTCAGATTTCCTAACGAGAAAACCGATCGGATGCCACTTTGTCTTAGAGTAAAAGAACTCTTTCTGTCGTTCAATTCTATCGTTAAAACTAACAGCCAAGAATTCGGCATGTTCTCTCCTTTATCAAATATCAATATTATATTCGCACATCCGAAACGTTAAACCATCAAACCCTGGTCATGCTAAATCGAACATTTCCTTCGCGTGTCAATTCATTTAAGCTGATAATATTTTAAGTCCATTCCATAACAACAACAACAAAATCATGTATTTCTAATTGGAATGATAAAATGTTGAAAACAATCGTTGTTCTTATCAAATAATCTTAACGACAAGAAAAATAAGTTACTAATTTAGGAGGAAAGAAAAACAACCAAATAGTATGTATATAAACTCTTAATCAACAATCGCAAAAGCTTCTCGTAAGAATTGTTTGAAATTAAGAACAAATGTTAATAATCCAAATAAAAATAATGACAAGCCAATCATCATCAAATGCTGGGGCAAACTCGCGCGCAATCGTCGCGTCAATCGATGAAGACGAAACGCAATCCGCATCATATATTGAAAGATTTTCCACACAGTTAATACATGTAAAACACAGAAAAGAAGTCGAATCGCGATGGTGTATTGACCGAAATCGAATCGATAGCGTTCGGAAAGCCACCAGCAGTATGAAAGCCACAAACCGCTGAACACAAATGCTAAGCGAAACTGATTTCGAGAAATAAAATCATTTTCTTCTTCGTCTGTTGTTGTCAATGTTTCAACTCTTGTTGTCGATGGATATGGAATGGCAATGGGTATTTTATTAGATGTTTTATAAATAGGAGTTGTATCCATGCGATGAAAATTTCATTAGAATTTTTTCATCTACAAAATCAAGATAAAAGAGAAACACAAGACAGAACAAAGAACTATCGTTTAGTTTTATTTGACGAAATGACAAAAAAACATGTTAGACACGAATTTGTAGCGATTCTTTAGGATTCCGTCTCGCCGGATTGTTCTTCCGAATTGATTGCCTCCTGTATGGTTTCACGTTCTTGTTGTTTGATTAATTTTTTCAGAATATCAACACGATTTAATATCTTGTGACATTTTAAACGGAGATATTCCTTTGATTGTTCGTTCGCACAGGGACGAGACATGAATTCATCCATTAGATAATCAACACCATCGCGATAATGACGTATAGCTCCGTAATAATCTCGATTATGATCAAGCGTTTTTGCTTGTTCAAGTAATGTTAATCCCTGTTTTAGTTTATCAAAATCACCTGTGCTTGTACAAACGTCCAAACAAACGTTTTCATTAATTGGAGTCATGGCTGCGTAAGCTGAAAAAGCACATGAATATATGAGAGAATTTCGAAGTTTATGGAGCGTTCTTACCACCCGTATTATTGTCCATAAGTGAGCTTTTATGTCGATGTATTCGAACTAGTTGGGAGAAAGAAAGAAGAAAGAAAAAGGACACAGTATAAGGCGAATGTTCGCTCTCATTTCCTTGTCAAACTTAGACAGAAAGAGAAAAGAGAAATAGAAAAAAAAACCTACACCAAACATATATTTAGATTCAGAGTTCATTACTAGCGGACGAGTTGTAAAAGAAAATCCGAGAAGCACGTTCATCATTGAGGAAAGGAGAATGTATGCAACAACTATTATCATAATTCCAACATTCAACGATTCGTTTTCTTTTCCTCTTTCGCCGCTGTCTGGAAAGTTTTCTTTTTCTTCTTTCGTCCTGTTCTCGTGCTGTTGACGCTGCATCGTTCAAAAGAAAAAGTCATCCTCTTGACGCTGTAACCACAACTTCAATCAACTGAATGCCATGACAAGAAAGAGAGAAAATCAATAATAAATATTTCAACCTATGAGAGAAATCCTTTCTTATCCCGAAGCTTTCTAGACGTTAATCAAGTGCCATTTGTGAATACATTCGGTTGCTTCTACTAATGATGATCCTATTAGAATTGCAATGAACATGAACTATTAGTTGAAGAAAAACGGAGATAATAAAATCACATCAGATGACAAATCATCGAAATGACTGCAACGAAAAACTTCGATACGATCGATTTCTCTCGAAAACGAACGTCATATTAAATCAAACTGATGCATTTGTTTTACAATCCCTTGAGAACGTATTTTCAATTCATCTTTATTTTACATATTCACTCCTCTTACTTCTCTAAAGCGCTTTTTTGTCTCTGGAAACTAAGTCTCTCTTCTCGTCATCGAATGACACTCATTAAACAATCAGCCAGCCATTATATTCTCTATTCTTTGAGCTGTTTAGTCATTATAACAGCTTCGATCACATTTATTCTAAGTCTCTATCGATTACAACGTGATGCAAGTCTGTTGAATCGTGAACGTAAACGTGACTATGTTAGTAATAAAATAAATAAATCATTTCCAACGATTGCTATTATCATTAGCATTATTGTATGTCTTTCGTCTATTCTTGCATTTATTGCTGTTCTTCTCGATGGTCGAACGGAAATGTTGATCATTTCCATTGTCTCGAATATTATTCTAGGCATTGGTCTCATTGTTCTGGCGGTTATTATGCTCGGATTCGTGCAGAATATTGTGGACAATTTCTCTATTGATATCGAACGATTGCTCGTCGATTTCATTCTTCACAATAGTAAGTGATCAGCATTTCAAGATGAACAAGTCGACCGAAACTAGGAAATCTAGAGACATCAGCACGAGATGAATTGCTCAAGATTGAAAATAGTAACGATTGTTGTACAACACAAGATTCAACATGGACGAAGCAATACTCTCAAGCAGCAGAATGTAATCGTAATGATAAATATCGATTGTTATATGCTGATCAAGATGAACAACGTGGTTGCGTGAAAATAATCACTCGAGCCGCATTAACATTTGTGCCTATACTCATTTCAGAGATCATATCTGGCTGTCTTTGTCTTCTGTTAGGCTTATGGACAATCTATGTTACATGTCACATGACCGATCAATACGATCATAACAATGAGACTCGTCCAATGCAACCTGAAACGAAATATTCGTATTATCCAGCGAATAAAACAATACAAAACCTCGTCGCTAATATGCCGATAAATGATGAATATCAAATGAATAAATTAACAGATAATCACATGGTTACTCGTTACTCTCATCCAACAAGTCCATTGAATAAAACAGATAAATCTCTATATGTAAATACATACGAAAAATCAAATTTTGAATAAATCTAAGATAATTGCATTTGGACTGCAATTCAGTTCGTTTCATTGCTGACAAATTGATACTTTAGAAAATGAATTCATTATATATGAAAATGCTGATATTGGTTTCAATGAAAATCAGGCTGTTTTCTGTCGACTTAATCACGCAACTGATTTGCAAGATAATAAATAAATGATAAATATTGAAATGCGAAGCGATAATTTATTCTCGAATAAGAAATATTCATTTTCCTACAAATAGAACAACGGTTTTTCATCTTCTACGCACAGATTTACTTTTCAAGTCAATCACATCATCAAAATTACCTTTTTATAGAGCACGTCTTCTTTTCCCCTAATGAATATACATTGATTAAAGATAATTACAATCTCATAAATATCTTCATTCATCAATTACATATTAATCAATAATGTTTTTTTCTGTTTGTCTGCCATTCTTGCTTTGATATTAACTGTCAAATTGAGAGTGCAAACCTTGTATAAACAAATTCGTTGTTTGACGTTGACAAGTTCGATGCTTTTATAAGCATATACAAAATAGAAATTGATTTCATGCGTAGGCGATCGATGATCTCATCAAGGTAACATTAAATATACTTCTATTCGACTAGTCTATGTTCGTTTCTTTTCTCTTTCATTGAAGAAATCTTCCATTATGATTTTCGACATTGATTAATTTATCGATCGCACTATTTATCTTGATTTGTGAGACCATGACTATATTACATGTCGTTTTATCATGTGTCACAGACTCGTCTAGTTAAGATAAATACCGTTTACTTACTTCATTAGACTTCTGTTCAAATCGGAAGTTTTACGAACACAAACAACAATCTTGAACGAACCAGTCAGAACGTGAATGTTACATTTCATGTTTGGTTATCTGAAAGTGAACATTGAGGATTTACTTAATGATGAGCAGTGGAGGTGGTTAGTTAAAGAGATTGTGAGTCGATTACGTTGCCTGATCTCATCGTTTGACAGCTATTTAAATAATTCGGCTGTTATTCGATTGGTAATGGCAAATGTCAATGAGCGATTAGATATTTAGTGATAAAGGTCGAAAAAACAACAAGTTTTTTCTTATCATTAGATTGTGACTTCGCATATATAAGACGATTGATAGTAAGTTTACTGAATAGTAGATGTTCCCGTCGATATGATTTCTAATCTGATTGAACAGATAAATCTTCCAAATCAATATTCGACTAGAATAATCGGCTTTTTCCATAAGATGTTCGATTATGATATATTTTTGTCCTATTAAAGTGATTCTATTATTTTTTTTAGGAAAAGAGCGATTAGATTCTGCTATATTTGATCAGTCTACATAGTTTTTCTTCGTCTACATTTCTCATATTTTTCTTCTCGTGTTCGTTGCGCATTCTAATACGATTAAGGGTGTGTGCAGTTGAAGGAGTATGCTCTATCAGCTAGATTATATAGACAGCGCATGGTCGCTATGCGTTATTAGTGACAAGTAGCATGAAATAGATATAGCGACATGAAGGAAAGCTTTCAGAATATTTTGATTATTGATGATAAGAACTCGACAACGAACGGCACATATAAGATTTTGTTACAATTATTAGATATAGATTGCGAGAAACTCTCGGTATTAGAATGACAAGAAGTTAAACGGAGGAAAGAAACGACAGTTTCGTTCTCTAATATAGGACTTGCAGATAATCGTATTTCTCACTGTAGATAATATGTAAGATGAGGGAAGTAAATCAATGAAAAGTTTACAATTGCTTTTTTTCTCTTTTGTTAGCTTTCCTTGAATGCACTGCGATTCATGATATATTTAGAAAGAAATAAGGATGGAAATAATCGGTTTTTCAACTTCTTTGTTTTCGAGAAAGTCATTGAATGAATGGACATTATCTAATACCTTTTTTTTGAATCGGATGAAACAATTTCCGATGAAACCTGAAGTGAATAAAGAACCAGACGCGAGACAATGACGTAGGAGATATTCCATATCGTGTACTTTTCTCTCCTAGAAAAACAAATTTCATCAGTTCTCGATGCAGAACAATGACGTCTGCGAAGAAGACAGTCAAGTTAAGCAGAGATTCTTCATCATTGCTTTGTTCGCTCGTACTATTGCGTGATTAATCATGAAAAATTCGTTCTGATGCTTGTATTCTGCATCTGCATACATATACATTTGAATGAAAAAATACTTCGGAGAATCATTCATGTATACGACACGCACCATATGGATGCTTCTTTTCTTGATGGTTTTTACTACAGTGACATTCTTTTCGATTGTTGTCGAGAGAGATATCTTTATTTAATGAAAAGAAGACAATAAATTCTTTAACTAACGAGAGAACGTTCCCAAGTATTCAAGACATTTAGGCTACGCCTTTTGACAATAGGTAAAACTCAATGAGATATGAGACATCTCAAAAGGATTCGTGCGCTTAGGCTTTCTATATGGAGTTGTAGGTGTTTTATTGAGATTTTCGTCTATACCAAGGCATCTACTAACAAATCGAACGTCAGTATTTTGAGCTGATGTCTTACTTATAGATAAGTATATTGATAGATAGAAAGTCCTGAAAACTTCAGCTCAAAGCAATGTTTTCTGCCAGAAATATCAAAACCTAAAAATCAGCCTTCTCTTTCTAAAGACGCTTCAGTTGTTCGTTTTTTTAGATTTTGACATTTCTGGAAGAAAACATTGCTTTGAGCTGAAATTGTCAGGACTTTCTATCTACCAATATACGTATGTGTAGGTAAAATCTCAGCTCGAAATGCTGGTATTCGATTTGTTAGTAGATATTTTGGTATACGAGAAAAATTTCAATAAAACACTTACAACTCCAGATAGAAGGTCTAAGCGCATGAACCTTTCCGTAATTTTTCGAATCTCATAGAGATTTACCTATCGCCAAGATGTGGTACTGAAAGGTCTTGAACACCTGAGGAAATTCCCTCGTAAGTTCGATACGAAACAAAAATCCCCGAATGTCATTTTATCTTTTGTTTTCATACAGTTCGGAGTGATGTGTCGAGATCCTACTTTTTCATTACGATCTGATACATGCTGTGCTGTGCAATCATCGTATAAGGCTCGTGTGGAAACACTAATAACACAGTGTGGGCACGTTGTCAAGAAGATTTACTGATAAAAATGGTTAGATGTACTTGTACAGAGTGTTGGCTTCTTAAGGCAGCTTTGTTTGTTTTTTATTCGAAGAGATACTCGAGTAATCTTACGGTTTTTTAAGATGGAGAGAGAAAATGACTCCAGAGAAACATGAATGATTTCGGAAATGAGAAAAAGAGAAAATGAAAGAGAATTTGTCACAATCAGTTCTTATTCCTTCATGTCGAATGTTTTTTTACTCTTATTCACCATCAATTACACTTGCAATCCTTTTCTCTCTTCTGTTCGTCTTGGCTTTTTTTTACGATGTCACTTGTATTCATTTCACTGTCATCTTTCCGATGGCATAATAATGACATGTCAATATCAGCAAAAACGATAGACTTGCCGCTGTTCAATTCATTGCGTTTTTTTCATTTAATCCGGTTCGCTCAATGAAGAAGATTATTCATCGTATACTTTTCTGAGAAAACATTTTGCTTTCGTTTTCACACCTGTTCTCTTCATATAAAGAAAAGATTCCACCATTTCTTCCATCGAGAATGAGCATACTTCTTTTCTTCTTATTCTGATGATCATGCTTATGTGAATCTAGCTTACATGTCAAATGAAATTACACGATGGTTGACGTTTTCTTGCTTAAGTTTCTTTTTTCTCCTAATTCAACTGAATTATAACAAGAAGAACAGAGCATTTTTTCATAATTTGTTTTAAGATCTGAGAAAAACTTCTTTAGATTTTATTTTAAATACTCAGATTAACGAACAACCGATGATAATTCCGTATTTATGTTGATAAATGAGTATGAATGACACGTCACAAGTTATATCATATAATTCGACAATCTTCGTCGAAAAAATTATACAAAAAATCATCCTTGGTGGTCTACTTTCGGGCTTATCAATATTCACTGTCTGTGGTAATCTTCTCGTACTCTATGCAATTCAAACCGAGAAATATCTTCGCACGGTGTCGAATTTATTCATTCTTAGTCTCGCAATAGCCGATCTGGCTGTTGGTTTATTCGTTATGCCTTTAAGTTCGGCAACTGTTATCACAGGTCGATGGCCATTCTCATCGGTAATCTGCAAAATGTGGTTATCGATCGACTATGTAGCCAGGTATAGAGTGACTAATCTCTTTAAATAGTATACAGAGAACATCCGGTTTGTTTTAGCACTGCTAGCATCTTCAATCTTGTCCTGCTCAGTCTTGATCGTTATTGGGCTGTTGTTTATCCTTTACGTTATCTGCAACAGCGAACGCGTAGTCGTGCAACGATATTTATTCTTATAATATGGTTTGTCGCATTATTATGGGCGCCTGCAGTTATCTTTTGGTCATATATTGCACCTAAACACAGTGATATTATTAATCACGATGAATGTGATACATCATTTCGTTTGAACAAAACATTTAAAACGTTGACAGCATTAGTCAATTTCTATGTACCTTTGTTAACTATGATTATTATTTCGTGTCGTATTATGGTGGCAATCCGTTCTCGATCGAATATGGAATTTGGTCGACGTATATCATCAGCCACACAAAAACAAATGAAATCTGATCGGACTCACGCGGCCACCATCTCCCGGAACGACAATGATACCATTCAAAAATTGGATGAGACAAATATTCAGGCAATCGCGACTATTATCGCTGCCAGTTCATTGGATCCATCAGATTGTCAAGAGAATCAATTTGACGACATCAGTGAACCTGGCCAATGCCTTTGTTCGACATGTAAAAGTGTCGGAAAAGAAGAACATGAAAACCTTTGGCAATTACAAAAGAAGCCTATGCTACCATCATTACGACAATGCTATTCTGATCGTCCGATGAAACCAACGGCAATGATACCAAGGAAGACAGCTACATTTTCAATTGAAAAAGATGATAACAGTCGCAATAAAGATCCTCATCAAGTATCAGCACAGAATCACGTCAACAATTTTGTTCATGTCTCGAATCATGTCGAGTATGCCGACTTAATCGATCGATCAAAAGAGGAACTTTCATCGAATCGAAAGAATCAATCACGACAGCGAACATTTTCTATCGGTTCAACCAGCTCTTCTGAACAATCATCTGGAGCTAAATCGTCTCGTTTTTCTCGGAATTTAGTTAAAAATAAGCTTACTTTGTAAGTTTTCCGATGACGTTTCTTATGTTTCTTCTATGTACTTATTTCCTAGATCAAAATCTTTCTCCGACCAATCGTTACCCACTGAAGCTCATCTCAAAATTCCGTCGGCCAACGACAAATCCTCGTTTTCATCAATCAACGGTCGCTCATCAACGAATACCAGTCCACTTAGAACGACGAAAATCAATTTCTTCAATGCCTTACTCAACCCGAGTCGTTCGAACTCATTACAAAAAGAATTAAAAGCAGCCCGCCAATTAGGAATGCTCGTTGGAGTGTTCACCATCACCTGGTTGCCCTATTTCATTCTATTCTTAGTTGTTGCATGGTGTAATCATTGCATCTCGGAAAAGGTTTTCACCGCATCGATATGGTTGGGTTATTTGAATTCCGCCATCAATCCGCTGATCTATCCTCTCTGTAATGCACATTTTCGACGCGCTTTTCAAAAGATTTGTTACTGTAAACACGCGAAAACACAACTACCGAATTTAAATGCCTTACGTGAACTTCATGCACTGCATGCAAGGCGCCGCCAACGATAAAGTCTTCTATGAATATTTGTTTGTTTTCATGCTTTGTTATGTTGATTTTCTATCTCAGTTCGTTTTCTTTCTTGTTTTTCTATTTTGTAAACCAAACAGATGTTTTCTAGTATAAATCTCACATTTGCAAGACGGTGAAAAGGGTAGTTCATGTCTGTAAAACATGAACTAATGCTATAATTGCATCCTATCAAGTATATTTTCACCATTATTATAAATCATTTCAGGTAATCAATGTCATCGAATATGAGATGAATAATGATGATTAATGTCTATTAGATCAAAGAAGTCAGTAACATGTTGAGTTACCTGTCTATTCGCTATTTTTGTCTGACAAACTAGATGAACAAATCGTGTTGTCAATGAGCAATTATGTCAATAGACGAAAATTGTTAAAAAAAATGAATGACATTTTTTAGTTGAGAACAAGTACCCAAAAATTTGCGGAAATTCATTAAGATCAAATGTCTTTAGATTAATCTTATCAATAGCATTCTCATATCCTGATACATTATTACTCGTGAGAAGTAAACGAGTCTTAGATTTCGCAAGAGATTAATATGTGGCTAGCTGTAAAAACGGAATGCTCGGTGAGAGAAAAAATTTCTTTTTGCTATCGAAATGTATATATCTACGATGGTTGAAAATGGCAGCACGAATTCAAGAAATAAATTTCAGCTTAACTTCCTTCATATGTTGCATGATTACCCAATACCGATTTCATTCATGAATGAACTGAAGTAAATTCATACAGAGCACATTAGAAAGAATAAAATAGCAAAAATAATGTTCATTAATTGTCTACTCCTACGTTAGAATTCTTCTTTTAATCATTGTGTCGGCTTGAATAAAACTATTATCTTTAATGCATACATTAAAAAAAATTTTAATGGAAACTCTTCGTGCGAAATGCTCGGCTACAAAGTGCAAAATGTAAATCAGTATTTTTTCTTGCTCGAACAACAATTGCATTTGAAGTTCATTTACATCAGTGATTATTCTTCTAATCGGATTGAGTACAACCTACGAACTGAAACTATTGTTTCGATTTAATCCAAACCTTGAAGGCGTTTATTTTGAACAGTCTGGTTCATTCATCCGAATGGAAAAATCTTATTTACTCTCCCAATGTCAACTGAAATCGAATAATCTCTCTCTTCAATGGACTATACAACGTATAAATAAATCACTAGTCCGATTGACTATGAACCTAATTGTCCTTGTAAAAACAAAGACTTTACTCGTCCAGTTAATCGCCGTCTATTTGCATCGAATATTTTCTCTTTTTCTACCGCTGTATATGTGTGTCTAGTCTATTTGTTCTCGAGCTTTGACTATAGAATAAACAATGGGGAAAATGAAAGAATAGAAGAAATCAGAGACATAAATTTGGGTAAAAACGCATCGAACTATTCATTCGTTTGCTATCTTCGTTGAAAGTCACTCTATCATGTCACATTCGAATACTTCAGCAGATCAACATCATTTACCAGTCGGTCGTTTTCCACGACACTTATTCGATTTCGAAAATTTCTTTGGTAAATCTCAATTTAATATCGATCGTATGATTGACAAATGATTTGTCTTTGTTCAGGTCCTTCACTCGATTTATTCGATCCATTCGATGAAGTTGATTTAGCTTCACACCGTATGCAAAGTGCTCTTCAGTATGTATTGATGACTCTTCAATTTGAAATGATCATTTCGACTATTTTAGATGGTTACAAGATCCACCACGTCTTCAACGGGAACTTTGTCCAGTCACAGGTCACAAAAAACGAGCACATACTGATAAATTTCGTGTAACATTGGATGTAACTGGTTATAAACCCGAAGATTTAAGTGTTAAAGTCGTTGGTCGCAAATTGTTCATCGATGGTAAACAAGAATTTCGCGAAGGTACATTCATTATCAAACATTTGAAAATAAAATCCGCACTAATATCTTTGTCGTCTTAGGTGAAGATTTTTCCACCAAAGAAATGCGCAAAACATACGATATCCCAGAAAATGCCAGCTTTGAACACATGACATCATTTCTTACAGCTAAAGGTTTGATTATTATCTCTGATCAAATGAATTTTAGTAACAACGAATTTAATAACTACTTTAGGTACATTGGTCGTTGAATTTCCATTGATCACACCAGTCAAGGAACGAGGTAAACTTTGTGTCTGTATGAAATCGTTTCTATGATTTTCGTCTTTCTTACAGATGATCATCATCATCAAGTACAACAATACAGTGCTCATGTCAAAGAATTCAACTTCGACGAATTCTTCAAAAGCGCATTCGAACCCAAAATCAGCGATGATGCTGAAAAAAGTGGCAAAAAAATCGATCTATCATTGGACATGACTGGTTTCCGTCCCGATCAAATTCAAATTCACCTTAAAGATCACGATCTGATCGTTCAAGTAAATTAATCTCAAATATCATCATCTACTCCAATACAAATCATCTTTTCCTCCATCTAGGCTGAATCAAGCTCATCAGATAAACAACACACAGCTCGTTCATACATCTACAAAGCTATTACATTACCACCTGTATGTTTTCGATCGAATATTTTTCAGTATTTCATTTCGATCACTTTCTAGAACGTTGATGTCGAACATATGCGATCATTCCTTCATGATGGCAAACGTCTTGTTATTACAGCTCCATACCATGAAGATATGAGTGCTTTGAAACAACGAACTATGGGCGCACTTCCTCATGCCGATCAACCTGCAACGTCAATCAAGCACAGCGATCTTCATATGAACCAATGCCCATCACCAACAAGCTCAACATGTTCGATTGCTGGTTCAGTTAACTCGACACTTGGAAGCACACGTTAAGCAACGAACCTTTATAAAATCTTATCTCTTTTTTTTTATATTTCAAATAAAATATGCTTTTCAGGAATTGCTGATGCATTAAAAGAGAAAAAAATTTCATATAAATAAACTTTATCTAAATCGAAAATCTTATCTATTTACTCATAGAGATACAAAACTATATCAGAAAACTAAAAATCCACACATTTGCCTTTTCTTTCCCAATCACCGTAACGTGTCGGTTCAGGTCCACTTGGTCCACCGATTTCACCAGTGTGCGGATTTGTGTTATTGGGCCACGGTTTTAACGGTTCTCGTTCTGCATCAGGGTGAGCATCTTCATCTAATTTACCCGCGGGTGTTTTTATTTTCTTTGCCGGTTTTTGTGAATTTTTATTAGCTGAACTTGTTGTTGAATGTAAACGTAACGTGTTACACACTGCAAACGAACGTTGAAGATAACCGGAATGGAAAATAGACGAACACAATCGGGTGAGCATATCTGCAATGTGAAGAGATCATGAAAGATGAATTCACTTGTTCTTAGTTCATTTCCAACTTTTAATCCAATGAAAAAGATTCATTTGTACAAAAAAAAACAACAAAATAAGGCGAAAACAACAGATGGATTAATGACGTTTTGAACGATCGTTTTTGGATGACGATGGTGAACGTGTCCGACGACGTTTGCTTGAATGTGATTCTTCTTTATGAGAATGCTTTTTCTTATGTTTCTGTTTGCTTTCGCGTTTTTCATCTTCTGATTCCGATTGAGAAGATGCAGACCGTGAACTATGCTTTTGTTTACGATCTTTTTTATCCCTAAACAAGAAAACTGAAGATAGTTTTCGATATCATTGAATAAACGATGCATACTTCTTTGATTTTAATGCGCGTTGTATTGTTCTCAGTCCGTGTTTCTTAACGAGATCAACAAGAAATTCGTCAAGATCTTTTTCAGTCATCAAATCTGACTGCTCAGTTTCATTTTTCGTATCTTTATCCTGCTCTTCATCACCGTCAGTTTCGCTATCTTCACTTGCTGACCAATCATGTTTATCTTCATCAGAGCCAGCTGCTTTCTGTTGTCGACGTCTTCGTCGATCTTCTTTCTTTTTTTTATCATGACTTTTCTGCTGATCATGATATTTGCCATGACGATTGTCACCATGAATGGCTGGTGTCATCGGTTCGTTTTTCACTGAAGTTGATTGGGGTTCACGTTTAGTCACCGGTTTCTGTTGTTGAATAGGAGTCGCGACAGCAGCAGCAGCAGCGCCTGAAAATTGCTACAAATAAAATTTATATAGCGATATAAAAAACGAACTTGGTAATGGTTTCATGCCTAAAGCGGCCATCAATGCATCTTCTTCCAGCTTTTTAGCTGCGCGAAATTCTGCTGACTTGATTTGGACTTGATTTTGTTGAGTTTTAGAATATCTGTAGTCAAAGAAGCACATAGAAAGATAAGTTGTCTCTCCAAATATACATACTTTGATGCATCTTTTCCATCTTGCCATCGACCGGTTGATGCTTTGCCTGAATGTCCTGAACAGCAATCTCGATCTCTGTCTGATCTAGCTGCATCCCAACTAAATAAACATTCATAGGAAACAAAATCATTCACTATTCTAACTTACTCAAACTGATCCTTTCCACCGCGAGATTTCTGATATGCAGACATCTAAAACATATACACAAACAGTTTAGTTGCTTTTATTTATATACACGAGATAAAACAAGAGGAAGGAAAAAACAAATGATCTTTTTTTCACACTATTAGGATGAACAAGCACATGATGCAGCATGTTCAGCTGAATAGACGAATGCTTCGGTCGCTAATGCTGGATGTTGTTCAACTAAGATTCGCCAATCGTCACTTTCTGTCACTTCGAGGATATTGCGCATAATGAAATTCAAAACACGCTTTTTCAATTCGTGTGCATTGTGTAAATCGGCAACTATGTAGAGCATGGTACAATTCGAAACGGATAAAGAATTCATCATGATTAATTCCGCACGTTGTTTCAACAATTCTAATTCGTATTTATCAGCAGCTTTAAAGATTTCTACAGCATTGTGTTCATCGATCTCTTCGACATTCGATGTATAGATGTATTCGAGCAAAGCACGAACTGTCTCGGGCTGTAAATCAGTTATTTCAATGGTCGAATTTTGATCTTCAAGCATTGAATGAGAAAACATCGCAGCGAACACTGGACTACGAACCTGAAATAAAAATACAATACATTTTGAGAAAACAAAACAACTGAAATAGATCGCACTTACACTCAATATACTCCGATGAGCGTAGAATGTCATTGTTGTTGGTGTTGACGGAATAGCTAATGCTGTAGATGTTGTTTCATCATTATTTGTTTCACCAGATGATTCACCAGCACCATTACTTCCACCTGAGTTTGTACTATATCGTTTACGTTTTGTTCGATTATTTCCTATACTAGAACTACTACTATTATTGCTGTTCGCCTTTTTCGACGACGATTTGGCTCCATCGATAGGTGATGAAGACGCTGACGATGACGAGGGTGTGTCGTGTGATTTGTGTTCGTAGACTAAACTATTGAAATGTTGTGGCCGAACGATAATGGTCACATCATGACAGTTGTCTTTCGTTGAAGTTAATAACGAACCTAAATGTGATGATAGAGAGACCAGACTTTCATAAGTGTTCTTCTTCTCTTCATGAATTATCGACGAGGATGATTCACCGACAATTATCACCCGCGTAAAAATTTTCAAACTTTGATCAGCATTGAGTAATTCAGATTTTCGTTGAGTGGTCAACACCATTCGCATGAGATATTCCGAATAGCCCCAATCACCGCCTGTTGGAAAGATGTGATAGGGAGTTTTACGAACGATATGAAATTCTCCACGGCTGTTGATCAGAGAAAATTCAGCTTTGGCTTGTAGATCCGTACGGCCACGAACGTATTTGACAAACAGACTAATGTATTCAACGGATTTTTCATTAACACCTTTTGGATAGAGTTTCAAGCACCAGCTGAAATGATCAAAGTCAAGAAAATCGGATGAAAATTGGTCATTGACAAACCTTGTATCAGTATGTGGACCGAAATTTGGAGAAAAATAAGAACTGAAAAGAACACGAGGTGATTGCGGATCATCTGAAATTAATAATAACCGAGACTTTATCAACAGAAAATGAACAAATCATACGAACCAAGATACGATTGAAAATGATCAATTGTCCATAAATGTGTAAATGACACAACTTTCCTATCCGTCACACATATGGAATGGGGAGGATTGGACGACAAAGGTCTGTTCCCACGAAAATTTGAACGTTCCACGCCACTGCCTGACATTGACTAGGAATGGATGAGCTAATGATTGACCAAGAACAATAACAATAACGTGTTAACTAACGTTTTGATTGGTTCAGACCATTGCGCCAATGAGATTTCTTCAACGATAGGTTGTACTATGCTGATTTATTGGTTGATTTCATTCTGTTGACATGACCTGAATTGCGTCTAGACTCAAGTCAAATCAATTTTCATTCTTTTTTTTTCAGAATGTAAATAAAACGATTTCGACAACAAAAGAAAACGAGAATATGGATGCCATTCATATTATCATGGCGACTTCAACGTCTGCCAATCCACATAATTCACCACATTTACGAATTGAGAGTTTAGCAAGAAAAAGAAAACTCTCGGCGGTGACTTTTCTTGGTTAGTACTGAAAATAAGCATCACCTTAGTCTTATGTTTCTTTTGTTTGGTTTAGTATTTGGAATTCTACTGATTGTCGCCGGTTCTCTTCTTGCTTCATTTGAAAAACAAAGATTTTCCGTATCATTTATTGTTTTTGGGTACGAAAGATAACGAAAAACTGAAATTTAATCTACCTTCTTTCTTGTGTTCAGTGGAATTGGCATCATATTTGCTTTAATGTATTGGGTATCCGCAGAAAAAATTCTAATTGCCTTACGAAAACTGAATGCTGAACGAATGCGGGTAAGACTTGAACGCAATCTCTTGTTTTTCGAACAATTTAATTCTTAAAAACTTCTTCTTAGCAAACCAGATACTACGCTCAAAATCCTGACGCAGCCGTTTTTGCCACTATGAATAGCAGGTATGTAGTTATACATTGACACAAGGTAATTTTGCTAATGGAATGATTCTCTAGAGAATTTAGTCGATATCCAAATTCATTGCATGTCGGCTTGCCAAGTTATGAGCAAAGTGTTCTACATTTCATTGGTAAATGCTAATTTACCCAAATCGCTCGTATTTTCTTGCTATGTATTGTAGATATTCCACCGTCTTACGACGAAGCAATCAAAATCAAATCATCAAATCATCTACTGAACAATTCTAGTCAACACCTTCCACCTACACCGATTCATTCAATTTCACTTGCAGTCGATCAAGCTGCAACAGCTGCTACCACTCTTCCCACAACAACAACATCTGAACAAATACCAAATCGGAAATGCGCTGCATCCAGACATGCACCTCACGAACCTTAGATAGACATTACACAATCTGTTTTGTTTGTAGTATAACCTTCTCCAAGCATTTCTATATGTAAATAGAAGTGTATTTATTTGTTTACATCTCTCAAATTTCTATCAAAATTTTTTGTTAATTTTATTGTGACAGACCAAGAGAGTATGAGAATATGTTTTGAGTCGCTTTTTCTCTTTCTCATTTCGTATGTATGTGTGTATATATGCTTAGCTCAATCTCTCTTTACATCTTTGCAATGATTTTCTTGTTCTTTTTTTTTTGTGATCTTTATTTTTTATTGTATGCGTTTTGTATCAGTATTTATCAGATGCTATTTGTCATTCGTTAGATTGATAATACAATAAATGTAGACTTTTCATCGACCTTGAAGACTCACGATTAGAAATTTCATCGAATGATCTACGTCTTTCATTATGAAAACGTACGTGATTATGTTTTGCAAACAATAGCACAAGGAAAATGAGCTGCCGTGGGGGGTTTTTGAGTTACTTTTAATGCGAATAATAAAAATGGAAGTAATTAAGTAGTTGATGTTTTCTTTCCGGAATTACGTAAAGTAAACCTTGAGGTGTAAGTAGAGAGTACAAATACAATGTGAAAGAATTTCATTGTTTCTTTCTAATCTGTTCCGTGTTCTGATCAGTTAATGCAAATTCGAAATGAAGTATCAATGAAACATCCCAAAAGAAAAGTCCCTTAATTTTATTAACGTCAAAAGAAAACAAACAGAATGATGAATTCGAGTTTAAATAATTTATAATCGTATCACGAGATTCACAGTATCTTCATTTTTCTCAAAGTTGTTGAACAAATTTGTTCACATCGTATTCATTACTGTAACATTCTTCATCATTGTCCAATTGTTCCGAGAATGTATCAAGTATTGCTTTTAATGTTTGCTTCTTGTTATTATTAGTCAATTTCTTTGACGAGTTGTCCGCTAACAGCGATTGTCCTTTCGCTTCGTCACCTAACGATATAAGATCAATCAAATTTGTTTCTCGATCTAAATTTAATAAACTAGATGAATTATTATCTGAAGCTAAGACAGTATCCGCCAGATTGGTTTTGAATCGTTGAAGACTAAAGAAAGGGAATGAATACATAAATTTAAATCAAACTCTAAGACGAACTTCATAATCTTTTCTTCGATAGTGTTTCGTGTGATTAGTCGATAGACGTTAACAACTTTCTTCTGTCCGATACGATGTGCCCGATCCATTGCTTGCAGATCTTTGCTTGGATTCCAATCATGTTCAACAAAAATAACTGTGTCAGCACCAGTTAAATTTAAACCGAGACCACCGATATGTGTCGTAAGTAAAAGAAGATCAATACTTGGATCTGAATTGAATAAATTAACTGTATTAAAACGATCGACAGCGCTCATTGAACTATCCAAACGAAGAAAACTAACATTTTCCATAGTTCTATAAAAAAAAAGAAACAAATCATCAGTTCCGAACTCCGAAAGATAATATCATACCCAAGAACTTGATTGATAATCACATCAATCATGACTTTCATTTGACAAAAAACTAATGCACGATGAGTTGATACAACAGCATCTTTTGATACACCAATTCCACATTCGATCAAAAGTTCTCTATTGTACAGAAAGACAAATAAACATCCGCGAAAGAATTAGTCAAATGATTTACTTAAGTGCAAGTAATTTGCCGGATAATCGAATGTCATTCAGAGTAATATGGGATTCTTTTAATTCGTTTTGTACATTACCCCATTTGGGATGTTCGGGCGTCAGAATTAGAGCAGGATGATTACACAGTTTTCGTAAATATTGCAAAGCCTAGATGACAAGCAGGAGACTAATGACCTTGTTCGAAACTTTTCCTACCTTAAAGACATGACCTGTTGACGAATTTCCATTTTGATTCTGTGAATCGTTATCAGAATATCTGGCTTGTTCTTTTGTTTTATTAGCGAAATCTTCATAGAGCATACACTGGATAGAACTTAAATCACAATAATAATCTTGTAGGATTTTCGGGGGTAAATCGTCTAAAACATCGCTTTTCAGACGACGTAACATGAATGGTTTGACTTGTTTATGTAAAACATCCATCGCCAGTTGTCCTTAATAAGATTGAATAGGAATAGATTTAGAATTCACTGCGAAATTGATGTTCTTACCGTGCTCAAGATCGCGATCTCGACTAGAGGCAATCAACGGTTTTTGATATCGACGAATGAATTGTTTTTCCGAGCCCAAATAACCCGGCATAAGAAAATCGAATAATTTCCATAGTTCAAGTGCGTTATTTTGTATTGGTGTACCGGATAATATAAGACGATGAGCTAGAAAATAGACATTCTGTTAAATGAATGAAATAGAGTGAAAGTTCATACCTGCTTGTATCTGACGAATAGCTTTTGATAATTTCGTTTTCGAATTTCGAATGACATGACCTTCGTCCAATACACAATAGTTGAATGGCACTGTCCTGTGAAACGAATCTGCTTTAGTATGGTAAAAAACTGCGTCGAACGAAGTTCTTACGAGAAAAACGCAATATCACTACGAACAACATCATAGGACGCCACAATGACAGTGTATTCCTTGAAATTTTGTAAATATTTGTTTCGTAATCTAAATATTGATGCATAGACACTCGAGAAATTGGTAAATAGAAACACGTACCCATCACGTTCAGCTAGATTCTTTCCGGAATAGAGCAATGGTCGTAGAATATCCTCACTAACGAATTTATTCATTTCACTAGTCCAATGTCGTGTTAATGTCGGTGGTGAAACAACAAGTGATGGTCGAATTTCTAGGTTCTATTTCAAATAAATAAGATCTTCATCCTATCGAATCGTTCGTGAAATTCTACAAACCTCCTTCCGTCGTTCAACAATATCTGCAGCAAGAACACAAATCGTTTGTAATGTCTAACAACATCACAATACAGCAAACCAGAGAATAAATGATTCTATTCTTACTTTTCCCAAACCCATATCATCAGCTAAAACACACGAGAGATTATATCGTTTAAGAAACATCAACCAATTGATGCCATCCTACAACAAACACGAGAGGATGTTTGTTGAACGAGCAAATTTCAAATTTCATACATGTTGATATGGTCGAATGTCTACTTTAACTGGCATTGGTAAATGATACACAGGCATTTTTCTGTTATCAAAAAGTTGTTCAAGAAAATCGCCATTATCTGTCCCGTTTTTCTCTCCAGCTGTTTTATCGTCATTCTAAACAATTCCTTCATCTTCATTTTATACAACCTCGAAAGCTGCTTACACTTAAAGCATAATATTTAATCAGAACAGCGAAGCAATTACTGGCCGTGGATCGTATATACCAATCCTGATGTGTCATCGATTGAATACAAGGTATCATTAAGAAACTCGCATATGGAACAATGTTAAGTGCTTGTTTGTCGATTATATCTAGATTATTAGAAAATGAAAAGAACTTGTTTTGTGCGTATTTACAACATACGAAAGAGAGCTTCGATGGGTCCTTGTAAATAATTTGTGTCCATGTTTGTATTTGTTAATTTTGGAAGGATGAATTCGATTACGTGTTTAAATACATGTTCGGTTTTATACATCGAGAAAACACCAAGACAACGTGCTGCGAAATATCGTACAGCTGTGTATTTTGATGATAAGCATCGTGATATATTTGGTAAGAGTTTCAAGTACTAAAACAATGTAATGTGTGTTTACAGATGCTTACAAACAATACTTACATCGTTTAAAATTGTATCATGAAGATGTGGAATAAGAGTCGTGAGGATTTGTAATGTATCTGCCAGATGTTGTGCATCATCAGTCGATTGTGTTTTACACAGTTCTTGAAAATAAAATAAAGCAGTTTTCATTTGGTTAAGATAAAATAGACGTACCATCGGTGAATTGTTCCAGATTGGAGACGATTCGATGATATAGATCAGGTAATTTGCTTTGTAATTCAGTACCAAATCGACGGCAAATTGCAGCTAGAGTAGATTCTCCTCCATGTCTAGAATAATCGTTGTTA
The DNA here is from genome assembly GCA_905250025.1 of Adineta ricciae. Classification (NCBI taxonomy): domain Eukaryota; kingdom Metazoa; phylum Rotifera; class Eurotatoria; order Adinetida; family Adinetidae; genus Adineta; species Adineta ricciae. Next base: position 123,847 of record CAJNOJ010000149.1, on the reverse strand, counting down.
GTCGACGCATCGAAACTCTAGAGAAGATTCAAAAGTTATTTCGATTCTGAATTCTAGAAGAAATTACAAATTTTCTCGCATTGGAACTAGCTGAAGAAGGTGTAGGTGTTGAATCACCAGAAGAATCACGTGTGAATGTATTCTTTGAAGTATCATCCTAAATAATCACCAGAAATGAACGTTCAATTCAAAGGGAAAACGTCTGGGATTAGTTTGCGTATACTTACACTATTCGTTTTTTGCCATGTATAGATACCTTTAAGAGTGGTACAACTATATTCTTCGTTCACATTTGAAGGTGCTTCACCGGATTCTAAAAAGTTTTAATAAACGAGACCTTTTCAAATCAAACGCTGATCTAACCTGTAAAACGTGTCGAGCTGATTACATGCGGAGATTCATCCGAATCAGCGCAGACATAATTGCATAAATTTTTGATGATTTTATTATTAGGATTTGGAGTTGTGGTACGTTGTGTACATTGCCAGATAAGTTCTGCTGCCGCATTCGCTATATCGTCCTAAATCGATACAATCGATGAAATGTTATATCATACATAAGCATTTCCTACTTGAATAGATGGGTCTGATTCTTTTTTAATTGCATCCATCATTGGCCGAATCAATGGATTAAGTTGTTCGCCAAGAAAACGCCAATAAACACACGCCGATGCTAAATAAGCTGTTGATCTGTTCAGAAAAAGAAGCAACAGCAGGGATACCTTATCGATTCGATCATGATTAATTATCGAGAAAATCCTACCTAAGTGAAAGTGTCTCCGATTCTTTCTGTATCCGCTGAGCCTCATCACGAATATTCTGTTTTTGTCCATTCAATTGCGGATGAGTATCAATACTTGAATGAACATTATTACATAACTCAATAATATGATCCACCGAATGCAGCCTACAAGAAAAAAAACTCGCGATGATATTCATGAAGAGAACAAATCGTGTATGAACTGGAACAAAGAATGTATTCGTTAAACTTTCGAATACAACCCAGAGAGGTTCATTGCTTGATTATTTTTTCGAGTTACACAAAACTTTCACGTCTAGTTTATAGGAATATAATCGACGTGAAAGGGAACGTGTCTCGATTGGTGGGGAAAGATTTGTTTGGTAGACTTACTCGATCGAGGCGATTGATTGCTGACTGCACAGATTTTGTCGCGCACATTCATGCATGAATGATGTAAAATCGCGCTTCAACTTCGTAAACGATGGTGCGATTTCATCGAAATAAATCGTCTCATTCAGTGAATGATTTAACCGTTCTTGAAGACCAGTTGTATTCAATGAGCATTCCGTCAAATTCTTTAGTAGATCAAATGAAAATGAATAATCTTTCTGTGATTTCTTTTCGCATCTTACTTTCGCCCATTCGCTGGCAATCATTCCTGCAAGCATCCGTTGCACAGCGGAACGATAGTTCAAATGTTGAGTCAAATAATTTAAAACATCGTGCGCTTGTTGTTGATCGTAGTGAACAAATAGTCGGCCAAGTAATCGAGCGGCTAAACGTCGACACCGGCTAACTGCGCGATCATGTTCTAGAGGTGCTTCCTGATGACATGCTGTGAATCCCATTGCTAAGTATTGCTGATTGTTTGCTGCTGAACTATTCAAATAATGTCGATCATCTCTGTCAACAATCGATGTAGACTATCGAAATGGAAATAAATCGAAATATTAAACAAGCTCAGATTCATTGAATCATCAATTACTTGTTGAGGCTGATCATCATTTATTAACCACAAGGGATTAATCGGTATTTTAGCAGGATGTACAGATAAACATATCCATCGTTGATAAGATGATGCGGTACATTGTTGCACAAGAGTATTGGTCTGACATAGAATAGTCCATGCCTAAAAAGAATTGAATAGGGAAAAGAATCAACCGGATAAGATGTTAGTTACTTGTTCGATTGATGCCAAAACTTTCTCATCTGATTCGAGAATAGCACGTTCGAAAAGTAGACGAAATGTATGTTCTAGCACAGCTAATTCTTCCGGAGAACATGCAGTTAATTTTGACTAGAATGAATGGAAAAAAATCGTAAAATGAAAAGATTCGAGTGTTAGATTACTTGACTAGCTTCGATGATTTTCATCACAGTTTGAATAGCAGCTAAACGAAATGGTAGGGTATGATGACGGCAGAATGGAAAGATTTTTGGTAGGACATGAGCAAACGATAATTTAAATCTTTTGTAAAAAGAAAAACAAGCAGAATATCAACTTGAGAGAGCACAATATGCCTTACTTCTCTGCTGAATTAGATGCGAGCAATTTGGCTAGAAGATTCATGATTGAACTAGCAGCTGCGTTCAAATCATCCATTGTGTCGAGTAATCCAATCAATTCACCGATTAGTCCAGGTGCACAATCGAGAACAACCTGACGAAGATAAAATTGAGTGTGAATCTTTGATTTTTCTATCTCTTACAGATTCATATTGTGCCACAAGAGGTATTAAGGTTGCTGCAGCCGTAGCCACGACATCGTCGGACTCATCTTCAAGACACTTTCGGACACCTTGAACACATTGAGTTCGAATTTGTTCGGGTATTTCCTGCAAAAGAATTCTTTTCATGTCCAATTCCTTTAACATATTTCCACTTACTTTGAGAATGCTGAACACATATTTTAGAGTGACTAAAGCTCCATGTCGAATCTCCCAAGTGCCATCGTATTTCAAGAGATTTAGAAGAATTAAAATTAACGTTGAACATTGCGGTTGGTCATACAAACGATTACAAATAATACTTAATGCTTGGGCGCCTGTCTCTCGTATTGGTGCGACGACCTAGACGAAAACGAAGAACGGAAAGTTTACCTCCGCAACAGTTCGTCAAAGAAAAGAAAAGAAAAGAAAAGAAAGAAAAATAGAGGACATTAAGTGTATCCGATGTACATATCTCAGTGGCAGAACAAGGAAAACCGTACTATTTTTCTTCTTTAATAAGCTTACATCAGCACGTAAGATAACTTATATATACAAATAGATATATAAATAAACACATCTGAACTGCTACTTCTCTCTTCTCTCTTTTCTTATATAAATCATATCTGTACGATGGCAAGATGAAACAGAGATGGTAACTGTAAGATAGAAAACATATGCCGAGATAGATGAAGGTGACAGTCATAGAATTATTCGTCGTCGACGTCGCAAGCATTTGTTCGTATCAACTATCAACGATGGCATGGACTCCGATTCTTATCGTCCTTACTGTCTGTCTTGGTTTTTCAACGATCAATGGTTGTCTCTCGATGGGTGAGGATTTTCCACATTGATTTTCAAGTCAGTATAAAAGTTTAGGCATAGTTTGCTGATCATCTCTAGTCATTCCATCATCGTCAACACCATCGATACCAGATAACTCCTCTAACACTACTACTCTTCCGTCGACTACAGCCAATGCGACGCATCACAACACAACAGCTCCGCCAACACACGTTCTTCGTGTACGGATTCGTGTACACAATTCGCTAATCGAAACGTTAGTTAACAAGAAACAATTGGATTTAATTGAAGTTCAATTGCGACAACGGCATATCCCGTATCGTCAAATTCAGGATAATAAAGATGGAATAACAATCATCATCGGACCGTTTCATAAATCAACGAATCTAACTGCAACAATGATGATGTTTAATCAATCACGTTTTCATACGAATTTTACTAAGATTATCCCGATAAAAACATCAATTGGGGATCAGAAGAATCTAACTAATACAACGATTCAATCCGATGAAAAGAAGACTCCCATGGATCATTTTCGAATATCTGTCGAAGCACATGAATACGATCTCGCACATGATCAAGGTAGTTCATCTTCGTATTCTTCCTATCGCATCTCCTTCGTTTGACTTTTTAGAATCTTTGGAATTTCGGAACTGTTTGGAAGCATGTGAAATTTATGAACGCAATGAATTGAAACCTGATCATGATTGTATTCGAAAGAAATGTCTCAAGGATATAACAGGCATTTGACAAAAACGGTTTTTTCCTAATTTTAAATAAAACTTACCTCATCTGAAACATAATCTGCAAATCGATCAAGGATAATCAGTGTTAGTAACCGAACGCTTAAATCTTCAAGCCATTGAGTATAGAATTCATTCTAAAAATATCAAATCGGTCTTTCAAATGTTCGAAAAAGAAGAACAAACAGAAGTTGATGTTGATTGTTGATCTTTAAGAAAATCACGAAGTGCAGTGACCGCACCATGTCGATGTTCCCAAACTGGCTGAAAAATTTGCTCAATTAACCAATCGTAAAATTCATTCAAGGACCAATCTGGTCGATTCTAAAAACAGACATACATACGAGTTCTTACTTTAGTCAGAACTTGGAGGAAAAAAAACCAGACTCACATCATCGTTGTCTACACTTGTACTCGATGATTTAAGTCGTTTCGATGGTGTTGGCTCAGTGGAGGAATCTTGTTCAAAAATTGCATATTGTTCACCAAAGACAAATCTTTGTAAATCATTTGAAGAGATCTACAAGTAAACATTCATCGGCGTTCGTATATGAACTTCTTCTCTCTTCACATACACATTTCATATTCGAATTACTATCATTAACCGGTTCCATTTTGAAGTCATTTTCTTCGACAGGTAGATCTGTTCCTGTTAGACCTTCTTGTAAACCGAAATTGAATTCTTTTCGAACAAACTTTTTCTGAACGGATACATTTCCATCTAAGAAACAAAACTTTGATGAATAAAAGACGAGAATACAAGTCTTTACGAACCATAATCGCCTATTTCTTCGATTTTTCTCGCACCGAGATACAATGTTGCACTATTAGCAATCACATTATTGAAATCGAATGTAGCTAATTTCAAACCATATCGCGAACTTGGATTGAACAGAACTTAAACAAAAAGAGCTGGGATTCACTGGGATTGAAAATGAAATTTTCAAGATTTACTTGAGAAATCGTCCGAGATATTTTTACTAATAAGTTCAATGGCTAAGCCACATGCAATACGAACATCCCATGTTGAATGAATAACGTGTTTTTTCAACTTAAACCATCAAAAGAATGTTTAATGCAAATAGTCATCCGATCATTTACTTTCTGAAGTATCGGTCCGACTTCTTTGGGTAATGTACTAGCTATTTCACCAATCTGTGTTGCAGCTGATCGTCTGACTGATAAGGAATCGCCATTGCTTAGTAAAGTTAACAGACGATCAAGTCTAGTCGAGAAAAAACGAATATTACAAATGAAAAAAAAACAATGGATCCATGTTTGTCCTTAACACACCTCGAAGTCATTCTTCGCTCGGCAGTTAATTGTTAATAATCTAGAAGAAAACGTTCAAAATCGACGAAAACCAGGCAACAGTTGAATTGCTGTTTGTAAATCAAATTTTGAAGAAGCATTTGAATGATTTGCTTGTGTGTTTTCGTTGGGCTTTTATAGTATGAGAAGAAACTCGTCTATCCAGCGTAGCTTTTTGTCTCGAACAACGTCAATGAATCATACGCAATAAAAACTATTTATTTATTGGTTCGTATTACATTAGGTACAACAGAGGACGCTAAATATAAGTCGAAAATTTCATTTCAACATGTTTTCAAGCGAGAAGTCTGCCAGGAGCCAAATGACATACTCGTACATCGATATTGACATGTAAAAGATCGCGAAGAATTATCTACTTAGTCGAGTAGAGTAAAATCTATTAACATGTCAGCCGTAAAACATGACAAACTCGCTTATAATCTATGCATTGACCTTGCCGTCGTTTTCTGCAAAATATCTGATGTATTGGACAGTCATTCTCGCATGTAGGCCCTGAGCAAACCATTTACGAAGTCATGCGAGCTTCAACAGTCTTGACACACATTTCTGAAAGATTTTAATTAACGAATTAACTCAAGTAAACATCCGTTACTCATGTGCTATTTAATTCTTGCTAACAATTTCGAACGTCAGAACATTTTATCATGCCTTACAGAGACTTCATACTAAAAATGATGTTGATTTCAAGCTATTCAAATATTAAAGTCCAGGCAATCATTTGTAGCTATTCTTTCTACTTTAACGAGTTCAATGTTATCACGAATTTTCTCCGCTTCAAATTCGAGTGCTTTCAACAAGATATCATCTTGACTATTCTCGAAAAGTCTCTCATCGCTGAGTAACCTTGATTTATTGCGATGTTATGTTTAGAGATTGGACGGTAACATTGGTGACTGTGTAGAAATTGAGCTGAGATTATATCTTTATTCATCTACTTTTGTTCTTCTCTTACGACTATTTGTTTATATTTGTTAAAGCATATGCATTCATACACACGTCCAAGCACTTCACTTACAAAACTAAACATTCTCTTCTCTTGCGTCTTTCTCTCGTTTTTGATAAACGAAAAAGTATATAACATTGAAAGAAATTGTCGTCTGATCATCACAACATCACCATGTTCTTCAATTCCAATCTTCAACATCGCGTCAAACATTACGATTTGCTTCTCTCGCGTGAGTTAGCAAATCTTCAGCGTGAACATTCACAAAATCTCATCACCTACGAAAAATTTGAAAACTCCATTCGTCGAGATAGTAAGCAGAACTGTCAGACAAATAGAAGAAAGATCTCTACACCATCAGAGGATAGCTGTCACGAACAAATCGATGCATTTGATTATCGTAAACTATGTTCGAATAGTTTCAAACGTCGTTTATCGAGCAGTACAAGTAGCAATCATAGTCAAAATCAATTGGATGATTTTGACGATGATACAATGTCGTATTCATCTTTCAAACAAAGACGATATTCAACGAAAAACCAACATTTACCGCCGATGGTCAAAGCAACATTGAACGAACGAGGGAAATATAGAAACAAGAATCAGCATTGGATGACGAATTTTCAACAGACGAAACAGTCGAAGAAAAATCCTTTTGAACCATTTACAATCGTTATAGAAGAACCACCAGTACCTATTCGACCTGAGCCAACACCTTTACAGCGACAAATTCGATCATTTTTAAACAATTTACCCACATATCGAGGTATTCAAAATGGTTTTGATAACTTCGCTCCATCGTCACTCTATTCCAATCGTCCGCCAATTATTATTCGATGAAAATCAAGTCTCATCTTTTTGAAAGAAGACTAATATCGAACATCTAGTCATTGAAAACTTTCTATTCTTCGTCTTGTTTGGTTGATATTTCAATTATTACTTCTCGTCCTTGACGACATTGAACATTGTCGTTGTTCTCTTTTCCTTTTAATAAGTCTTCGCTTAGCACGACTTGCTGACAAGTCGTCTCAGGTATTCATAAATGTTTTTCATATTATTTTAAGAGTATAAACATCATCAAGATGACTCTTAGATGGCTTGATGAAACATATTATTTGATTTCAAGGACTAAAGCAAGAAAAATGATCGCCATTCAAGTGTCAATCGACCGAACAAATGTTTTGACTGATTCTCTTCTTTTCTTTTATTGTAGAAAAAAGTATATTTAACAATAAACAAACAATGGATTTTTCAATGTTTCAGTTTTCAATATCGTCTAGCGAGATATTCACGTTTTTGACATTCGTACAATCGGCGAACGTCATTGCGGAAATTAACATTAAAAAATGAATAAATCAACGGATTGCACTAAAATTCAGAAGAAAAGAAAAAAACTTTGGTTTCGTTTCCGAAGAAATGACGTTACTTACTGCACTATTCACGTAACAAAGTAGAAACAAAACTTCACGGTAGGTATGATTTTGAATGTCGAACAAAATGTGAATGATCGATGGTAAATACATTAGGATGAAGGTAGATGTAACAATAAACAATGTAAATGTTGTTCTAATGTTTGCTAAGCGTTCTTGCGTTTGTTGCCGTTCGAGTGTTCGTTGTGTTTCGCAGTCGAATGTCGAAGGACGACGCGTAGATGAGATGGACAAAGCTCGATCCAACGGATTTGAATGATCAATCGCTGAGACTGTCGATAGAGAACGTGGAGTACTACTCATGTGAACGGCTAAATTATGCTGTGCTGGGTTATTTTGAGATTGATTTGGAGCTACTGGAAAGTTTGATGGAGCAAGGCTTGCTCGTGGACAGGTACTTGACGTATCTTCATTAATACATCGATCAGCAGTAGTTCCAGAGGATGTCACTATTGATATAGAGAAGAGAAAGAATTTCCGGAGTTCTGACTGTTGTGTGTAATTATCTTAAGGGAAGACAAAAGCAGGCGAAGTCTGCCGAGCTAGTCATCAGTTTTTGACGTACACTTCAAAATGAGAAGTGTCGTATAGGGGGAATGTCATATTTCATTTATGTAAACAGCTTCTTCTTCTTCTTCTTCTTTGAAGAAATGAAAGTGAAAAATATAAGTAAGTCCTTTCACATCTGAATGAACGCGTGTAAGGCAAGCTGAGTTGTCAAGGAATTGTGCGCAAATAAGAGAGTTCCTGCGGAGAAAAGACAAAATACGTACGGAATGAAACTTTCCGTTGAGGAACGGATGCATCCGATGGTCGGGCTTGTGTACGAGTAGATAATGTGTTACTTGGTTTGCGTATATACGACGGATGTAACAGATTTGCACATTGAGATACACTTCGAGGTAATTCATTTTCAGTCAGTGAATTTTCTTTTGGAACGGCGTCGCCTGTGGAAGAGGATGAAGAAGCTGGTGATAATGTAGTTCCTGTCGTCATCTGAAGACCAGGAACAGTTAAATGTGTTGGATTGGTTGCTGTAGTTGATGACATTGGACGTAATTGTAACAATGTATTGTTCAATGTTAACAATCTAGATGTCTGCTCAAACGAATCTTCGGTGGATGTCGACGGTCGACTAGTCGAGGAATTTTCCGTGCCACAATACGTCGTTGCTGCTATCGAATTAATTCTCGAGCGTATTAGACTTGTTGGTGAAGAATCATCCCAAACTCCACTCGTTAAATAAGTCATTGAGGTCATCGATATCGCTGAGTAACGTTTTCCACGAGCACCGTTGACTTCCAAAACAATCTTCGGTCGATTTCGATTTGGATTCATATCAATGCACGATGGTTCATCATGATTATGTCGACGATATGATTGTCGATTTCGCTCACTTAGTGGCGCAGTCAATGTACCTTCGGATGGTCGTTGTAGATCATGCATATAATCATCATTGATTTTACAACAGTAACAGCATAAAAGTGTCAATGTCGAAGGTTGCTTTCCATGATAACGGCGGGATCGACGATGATAACGATGATGATGTTGCATTTTTGATGATTCTGATTCAGACAGTTCAGGCTCGTTGTGGATTAAATATGAACGTATGATACGTCGATAAGCTGAAAACTTCCTCGTTCGTGTTATGCGTCGCTGATAAACAGCATTGTAAATAAATGCATAGAGAATGATTACAAGTAACATACATATAGCAAATAGAGAGCTGTGAAATTTGCGATAAATGTCAATAAATATTGGTAATTTCAAGCCTAGACAAACATTCGTCGTTAGAACATAACTGAACTTATCGGAAAATCAAAGACTTACGTAAACTGAATCTTGGACTACAGACAACGCTGGTTTCATTGCCTAATATATACGACGAAATCGATGCTGTTTTAATATGATCCACATGTTTGTAGGTGAAATCATTCGTATCGAGGGGTTTCGATAAAAATTGTTCACTATGATTGCCAAGTACTTGTAATGCATGATCCACAGTAGAAAATTCACTCATGGGCATAATAGCTGGAAAAAAAAGTGACATAGATTTTTCAAACGAGTGAACTTTACTCAAGAACAATATTACCTAACAATGAGGACACAATTCCGCAAATAATAACAATGGCACGTGCTCGACGTACAGTGATAATTTTATACAATGGCCAACAAATGCAAAAATATCGATCAAATGCAATAACAGTGATGAGGAAAGTCGAATACAAAACATGTGTTGATAAGAATCCATAGAATTTACATAGAAATTCATTTTGAATTCCTAGAGATATAAAAAAAAAAAAAGAAACTATGGAACTTCTAGAAAATTAATCTGGCATTGTAAGCTGTTAAAACTCTTTTTCATTTTGCCTATTTCTTGAAGAGATTGGAAAAGCTTTTCCTTAAGACTCTCCTATTACAAAGCCAAACTTTTTACACGGTTTCGATTCAATACAACATCAAGTTTTTCTTTAATTAGCAAAAGAAAAACTTGATAATAAAAATTACTATTCCATGTTTTCTTTTCTCCAAGAAGAAAATCTCTTTTGATTTAGGTTTCATAATTACAGAGATCTCTTAAGTAAAACTTTCTCTTCGTTTTACATACCTGTTGTTACTTGGTACAACTCCAACGGAGCTAATATTAAACAGATGATCAGATCAACACCGGCGAGCATTGTGATGAAAAATGTACATGTTTTATTGTCTTTACGACTGATATAAACATAGAGAACGAGGATATTTCCTGTAGTTCCAAATAGAATGGTTATTAATAAAATAATCCAGATCGCGATCGAAACAGCTAAATGATTCGACTGATCCAAAGAATTTGGATTAATTGAATCGAAAATACTGTCATTGGAAATATATGAAGTGAATGACGAATCAAATAATGGATAATAATTCTTGGTTCCCATTTACTAACAATCGAATTGTGTTTGCTTCTTGAGATTACGAAAGTTTAAGACTAAAAAAAAGAAGAAAAATCTTTTCTATACTTTCTTGCTTACAAACAAATCTAAACGAGATTGTTAACATGCAGTAACAACATGTCTGAACTACCGGTTTGATAGTTCCAATAAATACAATAAGAATAAACCATCGAGACGAGAGAGAAAAACGCGACAACTAATGGGAGAATTATATTTTCGCGTTGATTTATGTCACCGAAGAAAGACTAGGAACATAATTGAACTAGTTCAGTACGTACTTGAGAGCAGATCAAGTTTTCAACTGAGCGATTATCAATAATAAATAAGCGAGAAGACGATCTGCCATTTTTCTTTTCGGATGATCGTGAACTTAATACTTCAATGGTTTAAGTACATCTTTGAAAAGTCTATGTTTTGTTTCTGCTCGTTGTCTGTCTGTTTTTCCCCTGCTTAGTGTTTTTCACTTACTTCGTTCTCATTATATTGACTATAGGCATTCTTTTTTCCCTCAGCTTCTCTATCTTTCCTTTTCTCTCTCTCTCTCTCGCTCTATCTCGCTTCGCTTGTTTCCAGCTGCATAGGCGGTGCACCAGGCAGCATTTTCAAAGCACGCACAACTTTCCATATACACACGCAAGTTGACAGCATTCTTATTGATAGTGTCTCATCGTTGACTAATCATCGAGACGAGGATAATAGTATGGTTCGTAACTTGAAAATCGTTGTATTGTTGGGAACAATGAGATCGATAGAGAAAACTGAGATCTATAATGAGGCGGTGGAAATAATAAGACAAGTTTGAAAGAATGAGTGGAGAATAGCATGGGAGAAAAAAGAGAATATTTGCGATGTGGAATTTCTCTATGAAAACTGGGAATAGAAAGGAACAGAAGAAAAAAAGACAGAGTCAATTAAAGTAATCGTAAGTGGAGAGGAATGAGAGACCTACAGACATCAAAGTAGTTGTTTCATGAAGAGGCTTGTTAGAACAAGAGCAGGTCTCCTGATCTCGCGATGTTTTTGTTAAACAAATGAGAATCTTCATCGAAAAGTTCATTACACAATAATTCTATTTGGTGCGAAAAGCAAACGCGTTCTTTATTCGATTCAATTAGCAAATATTCCGAAGAAAACTTTGGTAAAATAAAACTATTTCGATTTCAATGATTATGATGTGTCAGATTTTTTTTCTCTACAGTCATCATTAAGAATTAGAAGAGAGAAAAAAACACCTTGTGTTAGTAAACAATGATAGAAAAGAAAAGAAAAGAAAATATAGCAAAGGAAACAATTATTTATGAAACATACTTAATTTTCTATTGACAATTCTCGTTCTATTCTCTCATTCATACTCTTATATACTTCAGCAATAGAAAACAACAAATCTTTGCACTCAGTGACCAAAATATATCAATATCATTGCCTTGACCGACGGAGAACCGATTGTTTCGGTCTCGTTCAAAAATCTTTTCAAACTCGTGGAGAAAAATATGTCGAACAAATGTTCTCCAAGAATTCGAGTAGTTACTAACTGGTAAGCGTCATTATCGGAAATATGCCTGACAGAATCAAGTCTGTATATTCACTTCCATTCATTTCCAACTGCACACGTTCATGAACAACTGTCATGAACACAAATACACGCACACAATAACAAGCTATTATGAAAACTGAGAACGAAGAAGACTAACTAACAGACATAAACACACGTCGAGGACAGAACATAAAACGGAAGTCGATTTTCTCTCTTACTCTTTGTCTTCTTAGATGAAAAAAAAAATTTTTTTTTTCTTGATCCTATTGACTAAAAATCTCAGCTAGTTGCTCGATATGTTGTCTCTTTCTTTTTTCAACAGAGATCCAAAGAAAACGATGCATCCTTAAAAAGAAAATAATCAACGTATCAAGGCCTGAACATGCTTCTAGGAACATTTGTTCGTGAATATTGATGAGCTTTTGTATTCGATGCCTAAAAACAAATCTTCAATTGTCAAAAACATCTTTTCATTCGAGCAATGTTGAAATTATTTTCTTGTGTCATAGCCAGTTCATCACTATTCTCCTATGCCCACGGTCGACCTTTCGTTACTTCATTCATAACTCCATGCTAAAATGTCATGTCAATAAAACGAAGACGAACCAACTGATTTGCTAATCCGACAGAGTTAAATTAAAAGAGAAACGCTTTAAAAAGAAAGTCATGTTCTACCTGGAGCGCTCGTCAAACAATCGCCATGTAAATAAATAAATGTGCCTATCGTTGTCTTAGAAATGTGAAATAAACCTTCATTAAAATAAATAGAAAGAAAATCAAACATCAATTTATTGATATAACATTAGTACTCACAGATTGCGATGTTCGTCAGGCTAAATTTATTTGCCTTCTCAGACTGTTGTTTAAATAAATAGAGCATAAAATAACGCGAATAATTTCTTGTACGTAAATCAATCACTTCCAATCATGACGATGTATTCATAGTGAAGAGATTAACTGGGTTTCTTGCTTGACAAAACCAAATATGCGAAGTCGAGCTATGAAAGAGCTAATAGAATCTATCAAAATGTCAAAGAGTCAGATAGGGAAGGAGAAATGAGTAGAGAGGGTTCCCTGGAGAACAATTCTTTCCTATATACATACACGATCACCTAAGCACGAAAGTAGAGAACAAAAATATCTTGATCAAAGCGTATTAGTCAATACAATGAGAACAAAAAGAACAAATTTGTTCCTCTCTTTTTACCTCCAAGGTTAATAAGCACAGGTAGGAGGGACGTCCTATCGATAACGATCAGTGGCAACAATGATTGATTCTTGCCGTCGTAGAGAAAGGAACAAATGATAATGAAAAAAGGATCGGAAAGGAGAAACATGAGAAAATACTTAAGTGAGATTGATGAAAAAGACTATCTTGATGTTTTCTTGCATTTGCATGTGTATGTGAACGAGCAAAATGCAAATGAGATTTCTCAACGACTTAGAGAAGTATTCATCTAAGACAGGAAATCGATTTACTTGGCAAGATCTAGGAATCGATGCAATCTCATTCAAATTCTTAACCTTTGAAACAACAACAACAGACAGAATGAATGATCACTCGATTTTTTCGAATAGCTTTGTCATGCGATTCAAGTGTTTGTGATGTAGAAAAAAGAAAACAACCTTGTTTATTGAGCTGAACTTCTACATATGCATATCAAACATAAAAATATAAAAATAATCCGAATAGAAAACTAGAAACGAGGTAGTTATTTGTTTTCCGATGATGATTCTTCTGGTTCCTGAGAAAACAACAACAACAACAACAACAACATGATTAGTTTCCGATCGATTTCTTTGACTTCATCTTACTGTCTCATCAGCATCTTCACCATCATCAGCGACGATTGTTGTAGTAACTATTGTGGATGTGATTTTTTTGTCTTCAGACCGTTCAGTTTTGACTTCAACTAAAAAGAATTCGAATGAAAATCGAGAATAACTCCGACATACTCAACTTACCATGTTCCTGTGAACTCTTTTGTCGTAATTCTTCAATTTGTTGAGGGGTTAAAGAATCGTGTGAAAGAATTTTCTCGAGTTTAGTTGATGATTTTTCTATTTCCGACGGTTTTATTGTTGTTTCACTCTTTGAAATCTGAATTGTCTTGTCAGAAACGTCACCGAGATCTGCACAGACATTAAATTAAAAGAAAAAAAAACAAGTCACTAGTGAAGAAACATCAACAAATGGATTCAAAAGATTTACCCATTGTGCGGACGATGTAGGTGAAAAGTGTTGCTTCGAGTTCGCCATGTTTGTCAATAACACATGAATATGTTCGTTCATATGTGTTACGATCAATAGTCAATTCAATTGAATAGTCGAATGGTGAAAGAGGAAAAACACGACGTAATTGATCACCATTATGATTATTTGTTATAAGATAATCAATAATAACTGCATGGTTTCCTGTTTTATTACCGACGACCCAAAACACATTTACTAAATACAAATGAACATTGGTGTGCTTTCATTCGCAGGAGAACTCGGCAAATGTATATTACATTTGTCATGTGGTACGATACATTGAAGAAATGCCGATTGATAAGCGTCCACGATCGTTGGCGAACTTGTACGTGTATCTTCAAAGCATGGCTGACGTTCGAAGGTATTCTCACAAAGGCGTGGAGCTATCCACAAAGAGAATCAATCATTTTTCTTCTCGATTTTCACTACATACCAGATAATTCAACGTGGTAGGACAATGAAGGAAGTGTTTGATCATCGTCTAAAAGCAATTGCTCGATATTGGGAACAGGTGTGTCACTCCATGAACGAACAACACATCGATACACTCCACTGTCGTCAACATCGACGTTTTTCAATAAGACAGAAACATCCAGAATGTCAGTTTCATTCGAATTTGCTACTAATGGCGAAACATTCGTCAAGAATCGAAGTACTGTTGGACGAACAGCAGGGTAAACAGGATAGATTTTGATATTGATTTTCTTTTGGAAATCTTGATACCACCATTCAACAGTTGAACCTATTCCAAAAAAGGAAAGTCCATGTCATATGTAGAATAGTTAACCTTACGTTTTGATCGGGCAACATGACAAGGTAAGATTATGTTGCTACTTGATGAGCGGATACGAACAGGATTTGATGATGATATTTCGATAAAACACGGTGTATCTTTATCATCGATGGACGTTAAATTACTGCAGAATGTTGCAGATGAAGATGAGAAAAACTAATTGCTAAGCAATGAAACATTTTTTTACGGAAAATTATCGAACTTACGAGTGCTAATAAAACAAATGAACAAATACTTAAATGCCGATGACTAAAAATCATTTTAAAATCGGTCGACTATGGTTCACGAGTAGAAAATAACGAAAAGAAAAGTAAAAGACTATGACCAGGGTGGTTATATACACAAGAGAAATGCAGCAGCGAACAAATACATCTGCTTCTCGTCCGTCGGTCGATCGTTCGTATAACAGTATTCTATCGAGGGATCAATGAAAGTATCGTCATTGTTTCTGTTAAACTGTGTCTTGTACATTCAAAACTAGAAGCTATCGCTTGGAATAATTGATTTTCCAGCAAGCTTGCATTTTATTTAATCGATTGTCTCTGAAACTCAATACTACAGACTGATAACCCTTGACAAACAAATCGTCATCGACCGTGACGAAGTTGTTGTCAGGACTCGATGTAGACTGTAACAAAAGGAAAATTTTCAAAGGCCGTATGCTTTGTTAATGTTTATAAATGACGAATGGAAACGAAAGGGAAGCTAACCTTGCCATATCATCCATGTCTTCTCTCAAAAACTAATCACTGAACGCATCTTTCTCCGCTGATCGCCATCCATTGCTTTTCTTTGATCTATCTCATACTATTAATCTTCACATCGGTATTTTTTTCTATTAATAACAATGATTATTCCCTGATTTGCATGAAAATTCCCTCGGGAATATCTTATTAACTTTCTTTCGGAATTTCACAGTCGTAATTGTTTTCGAGAATAGATTGTAATATGTTGTTCAAACTTGTGCAATTCAATATGATTCGAGAAATGTATTTGAAGGTCGATCAACCAGACAGTCGAATAAGCAAAAAAGGTTGTTTCTGATCAGTAGCACAATTAGATGAAATTGACCTTCATAAAACAATGGAAAATAGGAGAGACGCCGAGAAAAAATATCGAATGCGACTGCAATGGCTTCACTTCACATTCAGTATACACTTCAAGAGGCATATTACATTGAATTCACTCGAAATTAGTCAATAGGAACGTTCGTTTTTTTTCTTCAAAATATTCAGTAGCGATACGTAGTTGAGTTAAACATTCAACGGAATCAGCATCATGTTCTTTCTGGTCAGTTTTCTATCGCTTCTACCGGCTAGTTTTCTCTTTTTCCTTGCGGCTTTGTCGCCCAATTGGTTAACGTTTACGAAATTATATCCGACTGGAAATGTCATCGTTCAACGGGGACTATTCTTTATTTGTTACGTTATTTCAAGCAATGGAACTCATGAAACAACCCGATGTGTCTCGATGATACATCAGAAAGAATCAACTGAGCCAGACAGATGGATTCATGGTGAGATTTTAAAATATCTTTAATATATCTGTCAAAAAGTTCATACAAAGATAAATATTTTTTCATAAACTCGTGCCAGATGATTGATCGATGAAGGTAAACATTCGTGCTTTTCCTTCTTTTGCAGGTTTTGCACTGGGAGCGGCATCTATGGCGATGATTTGTATCATACTAAGTCTGATCCTTTTACTCCTATCAGGTATTTACTTCCAACGTCGTCGACGAAGCGATCAACACCTATGGTATTTACTCTCCATGTGTCTGCTACTTTTTATCATTCGTAAGATAAAACACAAAATCTCTTGTCCTACATTCACAACCGTTTTCTTTAGTCGGATGTTCAATATCAGTTTGGATTTTACTTCTCTCTGAAACACTCGGCCTTGGTACGGCGATTGACAATCGTCTGTACAGATGGCCAATGTGGGTTGCCATTCTGTCTACAATGGGTTATCTATTAGCGTTCATAACAATGTTTTCGTCATTTTGTACACTATGCCGACGTGATAAGACAGTGCAAACGCAAATTAATCGCATTCGAGATCAGCTGCGGGTTTAGGATTTTGATCCTTGGATGCGATTCAAGTGAACAAAGCTATGTAAAATATATCATGATCCTGTTTATTGGACTATTTCTACGAAAAGAAAAGTAGAAGCAAATTTCGAAGGTGATGTAATCGCATTCCTTCGAGATCAATTCGAAATTTCCCTTTTTTTTTGTTTTGTATGATCAAGTTTATATTTATTTCTGTGATTAGAATAATCCACAACATCGATTAAGTTTTTCTTTATCAATAAATTGTCAAAATTCGAACTTCTTTCTTTCTTTGATTCATTTTTTACAGTTTTATCGTCGGACGGATATTCGTCATGAGTGCCAATGGTAGACACAATATCAGCCTTGACAAACATAGATTAAATAGAGAATAAATGTGCATAAGTATGCAACAGATGAACCGATGTTGATCCAAAATGAAAAACCAAAATCCGCCAGACGAACATTGTAGTTTGAAAATTTATCATGTTGTAAATTTGTTGTTAGAATTATTGTCCAAACTGCACAAGAAAGTAAAACTAGAGAGAAAAAAGGAATTCAGCATTGTTGGGAAACGAAAACCTTGCAAATATACGCACAGCTGAGAAAAGCTAGTAACATTGTTAGTACAAGTAACCAAGTAGCACTATGTTCATCTGTATGCTGTTGCAAATACCATGAGCCAAGTACAAGGCCAATAAAACTTATCAAAACGCAGCCGAGCGCACATGACGAGATGACGATTGGATAGATAAGATTGACTTAAACAAAGAAAGAGTATACATTCAAAGAGAGAAAAAAGCTTGCTGATGTATTTACTTGATTCAAAGTGTGAATTATTTGCCAACAAGCTATAGGTCCATGGACACTGAAATGATATCAATGAAGAATTGCATATTTTGAATATGTCAATATGTAGTGTCTGATCGGGACTAGTATACCAATATGGCGTGAGCACAGCTGCAATAAATGCTAACGTAGCGATTAAAAGTACATGATGTCCATGTAAAGCCAGCGTCATATTGCTTCTATTTTCTTAGTTGTTCAACTGAGAAAGTGAAGTTGATTCTCCGTTCCTTTCTCTCTCGCTTTCTCACTTTTTCCTCGTTGCGTCAGTGTTCTAACCCTTACTTTCTCTCATTCACTCTCTTCGTGCCTGATGCTCTTCGCTTTCTGCCCGCTCTTTTATAACTATATCACGTAATTTTATCGCTGTCTCATTTTCTGACGACAAGAATTACTAATATTGGTAATAATACTAACGCACATCACAGCAAGAAAGAGAGAGAAAAAGAAATCCAATCTAAACGATGAAATAAAATTAAGAAAGAAATGACTATCCTTTGTGCATTTACCCAGCTGCTCGAACTAAACCAAACAATTTCCTTTCTAATCTCGCAGATGAAAAGTAGAACAGCTAAGAAACATCCTTGACTTGAAACTGTTCTCAACAAAGACGCATTCGACGCACATCGTATGTGTTTGGGGACAGTAGTTCTTTGTAAAGATCAGAAATGTGAGATTTATAAAATCGTTGACTGGCGACAAGATATTAACATGAACAAATCGAAGATTCAATGAAATCTTATCTTGAAAAGTCATATTTCATATATTCTATTCAAATAAAAGACTATAGATCGGATCAGGTTTCAGACTGGCATTAACGCGAGCAGATATTAAGATGTTATTTATCTATGATTTCGAACAAAAGACAACGGATTTGGTTCCAATCCAGCAGACCAATTGATTCTTTGTTCTTGACGAGTTTTGAAGGACTCTGTCGAGAAGACAAAAAGGTGACTAACACATAAAGAAATAATATGTTTCAGATTGACCATGAAAATTCATAAATTTCTTTTCCTCTAAGTAAATGACTTGTAGCGGAAAGTGTATGATTAGAGCGTAGTTCTTTTTTCTTTTGTTAGTAGAAGTGACAATGAGCATATTACGATCTTAAGTAATGAATTATATATTTGCCGTTTGCTTCAAGCCGTTAGTAGCGTCGCAAAAGGTGAAATTTGCAAGAAAAATTCATGGAGAAATAAATAGATATTTGATGAATTATGTGTCATCGAAGTATTTTATTAAATTTATAGGAAAATGACATCGGCAACATGTTGATTATAATTTAATCAGATGATAATCATGTAACGTGACAGAAACTATTTAACTCATGTTGTATAATCTATAGAAATTAGATTTTAACATCTCTCTATTACGAGTATGCATCAGTTTGATGATCGATCGCTCATCAAAGAAGAAGATTCTTGTGAATGTTCGTTTTTTCTTTTCTTTCCATTCGAAATGTCCGTCACTTATTTTCACGGACTCGCCAGTTCAGTAGTCGTCTTTGCTTGTCAGATATGTAACGAATAGGCTGGATTATCCGAAGAACGAAAGAGAGAAAAAGAAGATGTAGCGTGTGGACTGAAAACTTTCGAATCAGTTATACCAGTCGCTCCCTTCTTTCGCCGGCGGTACTGATCATAATCGAAAACTTCTTTTCCTATCATTGAAATCAATGGCTGATCGAAAATTATTTATCGGAAATCTTGTACGTCGTATTACTCAAGAAGATCTATGGGTGATGTATTCAGCATTTGGGCCCTTGGAAGAATGTGCCAAATTCCACGAATCATTTGGCTTTGTTCGTTTTCTGCATGCTGAAGATGCTCGACAAGCATTAGACGCAACGCATGGTATTACATTGAAAGGACGATGTATTAAAGTCGAATTCGCTGCAACGACAACTTCATGGAGATCTGCGAATAACTCTTGCTGTAATGAATGTCGTTCATCAAGTAACATTGATCAATTTGCAACTGACTCATTTTCATAATGATAATTTTGTTTTTCCTTAGCTCGATATAATATTCCACCAATTCGAGCGGTTGATTTGGCAAATTATCGAGGACATTATCATACAAGTTTCGCACCGAGATCACCGCCGCGCGTCGGTCCTATCGGTCATCGAAAGAAAACTCAAGCGAAAACAAGTAATACTTCCAGATTGTTTCCTGTCAATCAACATTCCATTGATTATTTTAGTGACTTTAGAGAAATCTTCAACGTCAACAAAAGTTCCTGACGTTCATACGATTGTTTCTTCGCCACCCTCATCTTATGCTGCATCATCATCAAGCCATATTGCTGAAATCGACGATTATGATTGTGAACTTGATAGTGGATACAACGATGAATTCGATTCGCCAGTGTCTTCAACATCACCATGGTCCGATACGCTAAACACGGATGAAATGTTCATATGGGTAATTGCTTCATTCAGAAAATGAAATGTCCGTTTTCAAAATATTTTCTTTTCATTAAATAGGATTTTCAATTGTATGCTGATATTGCGCGTGAACCTCCATCGATAAAAATTGATTTTTCATCTTCCGAATGCACAGATGATGATGATGATACATGCCATTCATTTGAACATCTCACCCAATTCAATATCGACGAATATCTATAAGCATGTCTGCTTTATTTTTTTATTTTTTCTTTCACATAGGAGAGTCAGTATGTACATAGCATGAATCGTAGTCAAAATGACTGATTAATAGTAAGGAAAAGAAGTTTGTTTTTCTTTATGCTCAAATTCAATGAAATCTTGTGTCAATCCCGTTGTTTTGCTTTTCTGTATAATTTCATTTGTGATACGGACAAATCTTCATTTCTTTGATTTGCTTCTTCTTGTCCTGTACAAATGTATCACCATCATCATCATTCACCTAACTTATAACTCTTTTCTTTGTTTCGTTTCGCTTTTGCTTCTTATTGAATAATTAATTCAGATGCTTAGTTGTTAATTAACTTTTTCATGTTCTTTATTTGCTATCTTTTTCATTTCTAGTCAATGCGTGAAGGACATTTCTATCTTATTTATCAATATTCATAATTGCATTTCAAATGTTTATTTTGTTTCTAATAGAAAATAGAACATTCAATGAGAATTAGACAAAAAACGCTTTCTCCATCGGTTTTCATAGGCAATGTTGTAATAATACTCAAACGAATCGGATTTATAACATCTCAAGTACTCTCTGCTTGATTGGAGTTCAATATTTTAGATTATTTCGATGACGAACATAATTATGATCGTTTTTCAATATATTCAACTTTCGCGTTCAATAACATCAAACCTTGAATTAACATTTTTGTTGTTCCTATTGAACCATATCATATAGGAGGGTAATTATAATCGAAAGAAAAAGACAAAGGCTCGTCTGTAACGTGAACAGACCGATAATTTGCGTCGTTTTTCCCCTAAAGAATTGAAGTTTGTTTTGCAAACGAAACTTGTCTCGGTTTAAAGAGACTCTTTAGCAAATGCGACGTTGTTATACCGAAATATATTTACACGTTCGTTATGTTTTCAAAAGACAGAAAAGAAAATGAATTCACAATTGTACATAGTACAAGTCAATCACAACAAAGAATTTCGTGTAGAAGAGAAGCAAAAAAAGTTTGAACGAATGTGAAATATTTGATCGATTCTAAATGTTAATTTCAATGAAAAACCAAAGCGTTAATAAGTAGCAGCAATAATAGAAGAATTGGATTGGATTGCGTAAGGATAAAAGCATGAGAATGATTATGCAGAATAAAGATCGTGAGATGAACTAAAAAAAGGATAAGATAGAGAACAAGCAAATTCAAGTTAAACATCTAGTTAGTAACATCTATCTAGAGTGATAATCAAGCAAAACGAGTGGTCGTTTTTTCTTATGTCGAAGAAGAAAACTGACGAGCTCAATGTCAATATTTGTTCTCGTCTTTTTTCTTCCTTTTACTAGTTAACATTACCATAACATACGTACAAATTTTTTCACAGTCAACTGTGAGATGAGAAAGCAAGCAAATAGAAGGGATGCAAACAAATACATACATACATACATACACATCGCAAGTTTCTATTTTCACGGGGATATATAAATTTGATCTGCATTTTAGATTAATCTTTTTTTTACTGTACCGCCTTGTCGTTTTCGTTAGTATAGTATTAGATACGGGTGAAAAGCATTTGTTTTTCCAATATGCGAAGCAGTCTCAAATGGAAAGGTGATCTGATCAACTAGAAATGGCGACTGATCTCATGCGTTGGACATCGAGATGAAGATATGTTTTGCTTCTACTTGTTGATAAATTTATGTACTTGGATGATGAATAAAGAGAAGAGAAACACAGAGACACAGGCACAAAGGGGATCATGCAAACATAGATTCGAGCAAGAAAGTGACAATTGAAGAGTTATATGTACAAAACATATCTATTTTTCCGATAGAAATATGTATCTAAAAACGACGCGAATAGTCCATTTCTTTGAGATACCTTCGGTGGCCAAGATCGAGACGATACAGACCAAATAATAATATGAATGTAAGCAAATAACCGCCACTTGCACCAACAGCAATCCATGTTGAAAAGCCGATACTCTGTCGAAGTATTCGCATATTAATATCACGATTCATGGTAATCATAACGATCCAGATGATTGCACTGATAAAAACTAATNGAAGTTCAATTGCGACAACGACATATCCCGTATCGTCAAATTCAGGATAATAAAGATGGAATAACAATCATCATCGGACCGTTTCATAAATCAACGAATCTAACTGCAACAATGATGATGTTTAATCAATCACGTTTTCATACGAATTTTACTAAGATCATCCCGATAAAAACATCAATTGGTGATCAGAAGAATCTAACTAATACAACGATTCAATCCGATGAAAAGAAAACTCCCATGGATCATTTTCGAATATCTGTCGAAGCACATGAATACGATCTCGCACATGATCAAGGTAGTTCATCTTCGTATTCTTCCTGTCACACCTCTTTCGTTTGATTTTTTAGAATCTTTGGAATTTCGGAACTGTTTGGAAGCGTGTGAAATCTATGAACGTAATGAATTGAAACCCGATCATGATTGTATTCGAAAGAAATGTCTCAAGGATATAACAGGCATTTGACAAAAACGGCTTTTTCCTAATTTTAAATAAAACTTACCTCATCTGAAACATAATCTGCGAATCGATCAAGGATAATCAGTGTTAGTAACCGAACGCTTAAATCCTCAAGCCATTGAGTATAGAATTCATTCTAAAAAATTATCAAATCATTCTTTGAAATGTTCGAAAAAGAAGAACAAACAGAAGTCGACGTTGATTGTTGATCTTTAAGAAAATCACGAAGTGCAGTGACCGAGCCATGTCGATGTTCCCAAACTGGCTGAAAAATTTGTTCAATTAACCAATCATAAAATTCATTCAATGACCAGTCTGGTCGGTTCTAAAAGCACACATACATAAGTTACGAGTTCTTACTTCAGTCGGAACTTGAAAAAAAAGCCAAACTCACATCATCGTTGTCTACACTTGTACTTGATGATTTAAGTCGTTTTGATGGCGTTGGCTCAGTGGATGAATCTTGTTCAAAAATTGCATATTGCTCACCAAAGACAAATCTTTGTAAATCATTTGAAGAAATCTACAAGTTAAACATTCATCGAAGTTTGTATATGAACTTCTTTTTTCTTCACATACACATTTCATAGTCGAATTACTATCATTAACCGGTTCCATTTTGAAGTCATTTTCTTCGACAGGTAGATCCGTTCCTGTCAGACCTTCTTGTAAACCGAAATTGAACTCTTTTCGAACAAACTTTTTCTGTACGGATACATTTCCATCTAACAAACAAAACTTTGATGAATACGAAACGAGAATACAAGTCTTTACGAACCATAATCGCCTATTTCTTCGATTTTTCTCGCACCGAGATATAATGTGGCACTATTAGCAATCACATTATTGAAATCGAATGTAGCTAATTTCAAACCATATCGCGAACTTGGATTAAATAGAACTTAAACAAAACGAATTGGGATTAACTTGAATTGAGAATGAAATTTTCAAGATTTACTTGTGAAATCGTCTGAGATATTTTTACTAATAAGTTCAATGGCTAAGCCGCATGCAATACGAACATCCCATGTCGAATGAATAACGTGTTTTTTCAACTTAAACAATCAAAAGAATGTTTGATGCAAATAGTCATCCGATCATTTACTTTCTGAAGTATCGGTCCGACTTCTTTGGGTAATGTACTCGCTATTTGACCAATCTGTGTTGCAGCTGATCGTCTGACTGATAAGGAATCGCCATTGCTTAGTAAAGTTAACAGACGATCAAGTCTAGTCGAGAAAAAATGAATGTTACAAGTGAAAAGGAACAATGGATCCATGTTTGTCTTTAACACACCTCGAAGCCATTCTTCGCTTGGTAGTTAATTGTTAATAATCTAGAAGAAAACGTTCAAAATCGACGAAAACCAGGCAACAGATGAATTGCTGTTCGTAAATCAAATTTTGAAGAAGCATTTGAATGATTTGCTTGTGTGTTTTCGTTGGGCTTTTATAGTATGAGAAGAAACTCGTCTATCCAGCGTAGCTTTTTGTCTCGAACAACGTCAATGAATCATACGCAATAAAAACTATTTATTTATTGGTTCGTATTATATCAGGTACAACAGAGGACGCTAAATATAAGTCGAAAATTTCATTTCAATATGTTTTCAAGCGAGCAGTCTGCCAGGAGCCAAATGACATTCTCGTACATTGATATTGACATGTAAAAGATCGCGAAGAATTATCTACTTAGCCGAGTAGAGTAAAATCTATTAATATGTCAGCCATAAAACATGACAAACTCGCTTATAATCTATCCATTGACCTTGCGGTCGTTTTCGGCAAAATATATGATGTATTGGACAGTCATTCTCCTAGTTAGACCCTGAGCAAACCATTTGCGAAGTCATGCGAGCTTCAACAGTCTTGACACACATCTGCGACAGGTTTTAATTAATTAATTAGCTGAAGTAAACATCCGTTACTTATCTTCTATTTAATTCTTGCTGACAATTTTGAACGTCAGAACATTTTATCATGCCTTACAAAGACTTCTTTCTGAAATTTATGTTGATTTTAAGCGATTCAAATATTAAAACTTCAGGTAACCATCGGTAGCTATTCTTTGTACTTTAATGAGTCCAATGTTATCCCGAATTTTCTTCGCTTCAAATTCGAGTGCTTCCAACAAGATATCATCTTGACTATTCTCGAAAAGTCTCTCAATGCCGAGTAACCTTGATTTATTGCGATGTTATGTTTAGAGATTGGACGGTAACATTGGTGACTGTGTAGAAATTGAGCTGAGATTATATCTTTATTCATCTACTTTTGTTCTCTTCTTGTGACTATTTGTTTATATTTGTTAAAGCATATGCATTCATACACACGTCCAAGCACTTCACTTACAAATCTAAACATTCTCTTCTCTTGCGTCTTTCTCTCGTTTTTGATAAACGAAAAAGTATATAACATTGAAAGAAATTGTCGTCTGATCATCACAACATCACCATGTTCTTCAATTCCAATCTTCAACATCGCGTCAAACATTACGATCTGCTTCTCTCGCGAGAGTTAGCAAATCTTCAGCGTGAACATTCACAAAATCTCATCACCTACGAAAAATTTGAAAACTCCATTCGTCGAGATAGCAAGCAGAACTGTCAGATGAGTAGAAGAAAGATCTCGACACCATCGGAGTATAGCTGCCACGAACAAATCGATGCATTCGATTATCGTAAAGTATGTTCGAATAGTTTCAAACGTCGTTTATCGAGCAGTACAAGTAGCAATCATAGTCAACATCAATTAGATGATTTCGATGATGATACAGTGTCGTATTCATCTTTCAAACAACGACGATATTCAACGAAAAACCAACGTTTACCACCGATGGTCAAAGCAACATCGAACGAACGAGGGAAAAATAGAAACAAAAATCAGTATTGGATGGCGAATTTTCAACAGACGAACAAGTCGAAAGAAAACCCTTTTGAACCATTTACAATTGTCATAGAAGAAACACCAGTACCTATTCGACCTGAGCCAACACCCTTACAACGACAAATTCGATCGTTTTTAAACAATTTACCCACATATCGAGGTATTCAAAATGGTTTTGATAATTTCGCTCCATCGTCACTCTATTCCAATCGTCCGCCAATTGTTATTCGCTGAAAATCAAGTCTCATCTTTTTGAAAGAAGACTAATATCGAGCATCTAGTCATTGAAAATTTACTATTCTTCTTCTTGTTTGGTTGATATTTCAATTATTACTTCTTGTCCTTGCCGACATTGAACATTGTCGTTTTTCTTCTTCCTTTTTAATAAGTCTTCGCTTAGCACGACTTGTCAGCAAGTCGTCTCAGGTATTCATAAATGTTTTTTTATATTATTTTAAGAGTGTAAACATCATCGAGATGACTCTTAGATGGCTTGATGAAACATATTATTTGATTCCAAGGACTAAAGAAAGAAAAATGATCGCCATTCAAGTATCAATCGACTGAACAAATGTTTTGACTGATTCTCTTCTTTTCTCTTATTGTAGAAAAAATATATTTAACAATAAACAAATAATGGATTTTTCAATGTTTCAGTTTTCAATATCGTCTAGCCAGATATTCACGTTTTTGACATTCGTACAATCGGCGAACGTCATTGCGAAAATTAACATTAAAAAATGAATAAATCAACGGATTGCACTAAAATTCACACGAAAAGAAAAGATTCCGTTTCGTTTCCAAAGAAATGACGTTACTTACTGCACTATTCACGTAACAAAGTAGAAACAAAACTTCACGGTAAGTATGATTTTGAATGTCGAACAAAATGTGAATGATGGATGGTAAATACATTAGGATGAAGGTAGATGTAACAATAAACAATGTAAATGTTGTTCTGATGTTTGCTAACCGTTCTTGTGTTTGTTGCCGTTCGAGTGTTCGTTGTGTTTCGCAGTCGAATGTCGAAGGACGACGCGTAGATGAGATGGACAAAGCTCGATCCGACGGATTTGAAGGATCAATCGCTGAGACCGTCGATAAAGAACGCGGAGTATTATTCATTTGAACGGCTAAATGACGCTGTGCTGGATTGGTTTGAGGCTGGTTTGCAGCTACGGGAAAATTTGATGGAGCAAGGCTTGCCCGTGGACAGGTACTTGACGTATCTTCATTAATACATCGATCAGCAGTAGTTCCAGAGGATGTCACTATTGATATAAAGAAGAGAAAGAATTTCCGGAGTTCTGACTGTTGTGTGTAATTATCTTAAGGGAAGGCAAAAGCAGGCGAAGTCTGCCGAGCTAGTCATCAGTTTTTGACGTATACTTCAAAATGAGAAGTGTCGTACAGGGAGAATGTCATGTTCCATTTATGTAAACAGCTTCTTCTTTGATAGAGAAATGAAAGTGAAAAATATAAGCAAGCTCTTTCATGTCTGAATGAACGCGAGTAAGGCAAGCTGCGTTCTCAGGGAATTGTACGGAAATAAGAGTTCCTGCAGGGAAAAGACAAGATACGTACGGAATGAAACTTTCCGTTGAGGAACGGACGCATCCGATGGCCGGGCTTGTGCGCGAGTAGATAATGTGTTACTTGATTTGCGTATATACGATGGATGTAGCAGATTTGCACATTGAGATACACTTCGAGGTAATTCATTTTCAGTCAATGAATTTTCTTTTGGTACGGCGTCGCCTGTAGAAGAGGATGAACAAGGTGGTGATAATGTGGTTCCTGTCGTCATCTGAAGACCAGGAACAGTTAAATGTGTTGGATTGGCAGCTGCAGTAGTTGATGACATTGGACGTAATTGTAACAATGTATTGTTTAATGTCAATAATCTAGATGTCTGCTCAAACGAATCTTCGGTGGATGTCGACGGTCGACTAGTCGATGAATTTTCCGTACCGCAATACGTCGTTGCCGCTATTGAATTAATTCTCGAGCGTATTAGACTTGTTGGCGAAGAATCATCCCAAACTCCACTCGTTAAATAAGTCATTGAGGTCATCGATATCGCTGAGTAACGTTTTCCACGAGCACCGTTGACTTCTAAAACAATCTTCGGTCGATTTCGATTTGGATTCATATCAATACACGATGGTTCATCATGGTTATGTCGACGATACGATTGTCGATTTCGCTCACTTAATGGAACATTCAATGTACCTTCGGATGTTCGTTGTAAATCATGCATATAATCATCATTAATTTTACAACAGTAACAGCATAAAAGTGTCAATGTGGAAGGTTGCTCTCTATGATAACGACGGGAACGACGACGATGACGATGATGATGATGATGATGATGGTGCATTTTTGATGGTTCTGATTCAGACAGTTCAGGCTCGTTGTGAATTAAATATGAACGTATGATACGTCGATAAGCTGAGAACTTCCTCGTTCGTGTTATACGTCGCTGATAGACAGCATTGTAAATAAATGCATAGAGAATAATTACAAGTAACATACAAATAGCAAATAGAGAACTGTGAAATTTCCGATAAATGTCAATAAATATGGGTAATTTCAGGCCTAAGCACACATTCGTCGTTAGAACATAACTGAACTTATCGAAAAGTCAATGACTTACGTAAACTGAATCTTGGACTACAGACAACGCTGGTTTCATTGCCTAATATATACGACGAAATCGATGCTGTTTTAATATGATCCACGTGTTTGTAGGTGAAATCATTCGCATCTAGAGGTTTCGATAACAATTGTTCACTATGATTGCCAAGTACTTGTAGCGCATGATCCACGGTGGAAAATTCACTCATGGGCATAATAGCTGGGAAAAAAAGTGACATAGATTTTTCAAACGAGTGAACTTTACTCAAGAACAATATTACCTAATAATGACGACACGATTCCACAAATAATAACAACGGCATGCGCTCGACGTACAGTGATGATTTTATACAATGGCCAACAGATGCAAAAATATCGATCAAATGCAATAACAGTGATGAGAAAAGTTGAATACAAAACATGTGTAGATAAGAATCCATAGAATTTACATAGAAATTCATTTTGAATTCCTAGAGATGACAAATAGAAGAAATTATGAAACTTCTAGAAAATTAATCTGGCATTGTAAGCTGTTAAAACTCTTTTTCATTTTGCTCATTTCTTGAAAAGATCGGAAAAGCTTTTCCTTAAGACTCTCCTATTAAAAAGCAAAACTTTTCACACGGTTTCGACTCAATACAACATCAAGTTTTTCTTTAATTAGCAAAAGAAAAACTTGATAATGAAAATTACTATTCCATGTTTTCTTTTTCTCCAAGTAGAAAATCCCTTTTGATTTATTTTTCATAATTACAGAGATCTCTTAAGTAACACTTTCTCTTCGTTTCGCATACCTGTTGTTACTTGGTACAACTCCAACGGGGCCAATATTAAACAGATGATCAGATCAACACCTGCGAGCATTGTGATGAAAAATGTACATGTTTTATTGTCTTTACGACTGATATAAACATAGAGAACGAGAATATTTCCTGTAGTTCCAAACAAAATGGTTATTAATAAGATAATCCAAATCGCGATCGAAACAGCTAAATGATTCGACTGATCCAAAGAATTGGGATTAATTGAATCGAAAATACTGTCATTGGAAATATATGAGGTGAATGACGAATCAAATAATGGATAATAATACTTGGTTCCCATTTACTAACAATCGAATTGTGTTTATTTCTTGAGATTACGAAAATTTAAGACTAAAAAAAGAAGAAAAATCTTTTCTTTACTTTACTGCTTAAAAACAAATCTAAACGAGATGATTAACATGCAGTAACAACATGTCTGAACTACCGATTTGATAGTTTTAATAAAATACAATAATAATAAACTATCGAGAAGAGAGAGAAAAACGCGACAACTAATGGGAGAATTATATTTTCGCGTTGATTTATGCCACCGAAGAAAGACTAGTAACATAATTGAACTAGTTCACTACGTACTTGAGAACAGATCAAGTTTTCAACTAAGCGATTATCAATAATAAATAAGCGAGAAGACGATCTGTCATTTTTCTTTTCGGATGATGGTAAACTTAATACTTCGATGGTTTAAGTACATCTTTGAAGAGTCTATGTTTTGTTTCTGCTTGTTGTCTGTCTTTTTTCCTCTGCATAGTGTTTTCACTTACTTCGTTCTCATTATATTGACTATAGGCATTCTTTCTTCCCTCAGCTTCTCTATCTTTCCTTTTCTCTCTCTCTCTCCCTCTATCTCGCTTCGCTTGTTTCCAGCTGCATAGGCGGTGCACTATGCAACGTTTTCAAAGCACGCACAACTTTCCATATACACACGCAAGTTGACAGCGTTCTTATTGATAGTGTCTCATCGTTGACTAATCATCGAGACGAGGATAATAGTATGGTTCGTAACTTGAAAATCGTTGTATTGTTAGGAACAATGAGATCGATAGGGAAAACTGAGATGTATAATGAGGCGGTGGAAATAATAAGACAAGTTTGAAAGAATGAGTGGAGAATAGCATGGGAGAAAAAGAGAATATTCGCGACGTGGAATTTCTCTATGAAAACTGGGAATAGAAAGGAATAGAAGAGAAAAAAAGACAGAGTCAATTAAAGTAATCGTAAGTGGAGAGGAATGAGAGACCTACAGACATCAAAGTAGTTGTTTCATGAAGAGGCTTGTTAGAACAAGAGCAGAAGGTCTCCTGATCTCGCCGTGTTTTTCTTAAACAAATGAGAATCTCCATCGAAATGTTCATTACACAATGATCTCATTTGGTGCGAAAAACAAACGCGTCTTTCATTCGATTCAATTAGCAAGTATTCCGAAGAGAACTTTGGTAAAATAAAACCATTTTGATTTCAATGATTATGATGTGTCAGATTCTTTTTTCTCTACCGTCATCATTAAGAATTAGAAGAAAAAAACACCTTGTGTTAGTAAATAATGACAGAAAAGAAAAGAAAAGAAAATATAGCAAAGGAAACAATTATTTATGAAACATACTTAATTTTCTATTGACAATTCTCGTTCTATTCTCTCATTCATACCCTCATATACTTCAGCAATATAAAGCAACAAATCTTTGTACTCAGTGACCAAAATATATCAATATCATTGCCTTGACCGGCGGAGAACCGATTGTTTCGATCTCATTCGAAAATCTTTTCAAACTCATAGAATAAAATACGTCGGACAAATATTCTTCAAGAATTCCAGTGGTTACTAACTGGTGAGCGTCACTATCGGAAATCTGCCTGACAGAATCAAGTCTGTATATTCACTTCCATTCATTTGCAACTGCACACGTTCATGAACAACTGTCATGAACACAAATACACGCACACAATAACAAGCTATTATGAAAACTGAGAATGAAGAGGACTAACTAACAGACATAAACACACGTCGAGGACAGAACATAAAACGGAAGTCGATTTTCTCTCTTACTCTTTGTGTTCTTAGATAAAAAAAAATTTTCTTGATCCTATTGACTAAAAATCTCAGCTCGTTGCTCGATATGTTGTCTCTTTCTTCTTTGAACAAAAGTCTAAAGAAAATAATCAACATATCAAGGCCTGAACATGCTTCTAGGAACATTAGTTCGTGAATATTGATGGGCTTTTGTATTCGATGCCTAAAACAAATCTTCAATTGTCAAAAACATCTTCTTATTCGAGCAATGCTGAAATTATTTTCATGTGTCATAGCCAGTTGATGGCGATCCTCCTCTGCCTACGGTCGACCTTTCGTTACTTCATTCATAGCTCCATGCTAAAATGTCATGTCAATAAAATGAAGACGAGCCGACTGATTCGCTAATCCGACAGAGTTAAATTAAAAGAGAAACTCTTTAAAAAAAAGAAAGAAAGTCATATTCTACCTGGAATGCTCGTCAAACAATCGCCATGTAAATAAATAAGTGTGCTTATCGTTGTCTCAAAAATGTGAAATAAGCCTTCATTAGAATAAATAGAAAGAAAATCAAACATTAACTTATTGATATAACATTAGTACTTACAGATTGCAAAGTTCGTCAGGCTAAATTTACTTGCCTTTTCAGACTGTTTTTTAAACGACTAGAGCATGAAATAGCACAAATAATTTCACGTACATGAATCAATCGTTTCCAATCATGGCGATGTGTTCATAGTGAAGAGTTAACTGGGTTTCTTGCTTGACAAAACCAAATATGGGAAGTCGGGCTAGGAAAGAGCTAATAGAATCTAACAAAATGTCAAAGAGTCAGATAAGGAAAGAGAAACAAGTAGCGAGAATTCCTTAGAGAACAATTCTTTCCTATACACACATACACGATCACCTAGGCACGAAAGTAGAGAACAAAAATAACATGTTCAAAGCATATTAGTCAATACAATGAGAACAAAAAGAACAAATTTATTCCTCTTTTTTTACCTCTAAGGTTAATAAGCACAGGTAGGAGGGACGTCCTATCGATAGCGATCAGTGGCAACAATGATTGATTCTTGCCGTCGTAGAGAAATGAACAAATGATAATGAAAAAGGATCGGAAAGAAGAAACATGAGAAAATACTTAAGTGAGATTGATGAAAAAGACTATCTTGATGTTTTCTTGCATTTGCATATGTATGTGAACGAGCAAGATGCAAATGAGATTTCTCAACGACTTAGAGAAGTATTCATCTAAGACAGGAAATCGATTTACTTGGCAAGATCTAGGAATCGATGCAAACTCATTCAAATTCTTAACCTTTGAAACAATAACAACAACAGACAGAATGAATGATGACTCGATTTTTCGAATAGCTTTGTCATGCGATTCAAGTGTTCATGATGCAGAAGAAGAAAACAACGTTGTTTATTGAGCTGAACTTCTACATATGCATATCAAAGATAAAAATGTAAAAATAATCAGGATAGAAAACTAGAAACGAGGTAGTTATTTGTTTTCCGATGATGATTCTTCTGGTTCCTGAGAAAAAAACAACAACAACATGATTAGTTTCCGATTGATTTATTCGACTTCATCTTACTGTCTCATCAGCATCTTCACCATCATCAGCAACGATTGTTGTGGTAACTATTGTAGATGTGATTTTTTTGTCCTGGGATCGTTCAGTTTTGACCTCAACTAAAAATAATTTGAATGAAAATCCAGAATAACTCCGACATACTCAACTTACCATGTTCCTGTGAACTCTTTTGTCGTAATTCTTCAATTTGTTGAGGAGTTAAAGAATCGTGTGAGAGAATTTTCTCGAGTTTAGTTGATGATTTTTCTATTTCCGGCGTTTTCATTGTTGTTTCACTCTTTGAAATCTGAATTGTCTTGTCAGAAACGTCACCAAGATCTACATGGACATCAAATTGAAAGAAAAAAAACAAGTCAATAGTGAACCGTCAACACATTGATTCGAAAGATTTACCCATTGTGTGGACGATGTAAGTGAAAAGTGTTGCTTCGAGTTCACCATGTTTGTCAATAACACATGAATATGTTCGTTCATATGTATTACGATCAATAGTCAACTCAATTGAATAGTCGAATGGCGAAAGAGGAAAAACACGACGTAATTGATCACCATTGTGATTATTTGTTGTAAGATAATCAATAATAACTGCGTGGTTTCCTGTTTTATTGCCAACGACCCAGAACACATTTACTAAATACAAATGAACATTTGTGTGCTTTCATTCGGAAGAGAACTTAGCAAATGTGTATTACATTTGTCATGTGGTACGATACATTGAAGAAATGCCGATCGATAAGCGTCCACGATCGTTGGCGAACTTGTACGTGTATTTTCGAAGCATGCCTGGCGTTCGAAGGTATTCTCACAAAGACGGGGAGCTATCCACAAAGAGAATCAATCATTTTTCCTCTCGATTTTTACTACATACCAGATAATTCAACGTGGTAGGATAGTGAAGGGAGTGATTGATCGTTTTCTAAAAGTAATTGCTCGATATTGGGAACAGGTGTGTCACTCCATGAACGAACAACGCATCGATACACTCCACTGTCGTCAACATCAACGTTTTTCAATAAGACAGAGACATCCAGGATGTCAGTTTCATTCGAATTTGCTACTAATGGCGAAGCATTCGTCAAGAATCGAAGTACTGTTGGACGAACAGCCGGGTAAACAGGATAGATTTTGATATTGATTTTCTTTTGGAAATCTTGATACCACCATTCAACAGTTGAACCTATTCCAAAAAAGAAAAAGTCTATGTCATATGTGGAATAGTTAGCCTTACGTTTTGATCGAGCAATATGACAAGGTAAGATTATGTTGCTGCTTGATGAGCGGATACGAACAGGATTTGATGTTGATGTTTCAAGAAAACACGGCGTGTCTTTATCATCGATGGATGTTAAATTGCTGCAGAATGTTGCAGATGAACATGAGAAAAACTAATTGCCAAGCAATGAAACATTTCTTATGGAAAACTATCGAACTTACGAGTGTTAATAAAACAAATGAACAAATACTTAAATGCCGATGACTAAAAATCATTCTAAAATCGGTCGACTATGGTTCGCGAGTAGAAAATAACGAAAAGAAAAGTAAATAAGTATGACCAGGGTGGTTATATACACAAGAGAAATGCAGCAGCGAACAAATACATCTGCTTTTCGTCCGTCGGTCGGTCGGTTGATCGTTCGTATAATAGTATTCTATCGAGGGATCAATGAAAGTGTCGTCATTGTTTCTGTTAAACTGTGTCTTGTACATTCAAAACTAGAGGATATCACTTGGAATAATTGATTTTCCAGCAAGCTTGATTTTATTTAATCGATTGTCGCTGAAACTCAATACTACAGACAGATAATCATTGACAAACAAATCGCCATCGACCGTGACGAAGTTGTTGTCGGAGCTCGACGTAGACTGTAACAAAAGGAAAATTTTCAAAGGCCGTATGTTTTGTTAATGTTTATAAATGACGAAAGGAAACGAAAGGGAAGCTAACCTTGTCATATCATCCATGTCTTCTCTCAAAAACTAATCACTGAACGCATCTTTCTCCGCTGATCGCCATCCATTGCTTTTCTTTGATCTATCTCATACTATTAATTTTCACATCGGTATTTTTTTTCTATTAATAACAATGATTATTCCCTGATTTGCATGAGAATTCCTCCGGGAATATCTTATTAACTTTCTTTCGGAATTCGACAGTCGTAATTGTTTTCGAGAATAGATTGTAGTATGTTGTTCAAACTTGTGCAATTCAATATGATTCGAGAACTGTATTTGAAGGTCGAGCAGCCAGACAGTCGAATAGGCAAAAAAGGTTGTTTCTGATCAGTAACACAGTTAGATGAAATTGACCTTCATAGAACAATGGAAAATAGAAGAAACGTCGAGAAAAAATATCGAGTGCGACTGCGATGACTTCACTTCATATTCAGTGTACACACTTCAAGAGACATTACATTGAATTCCCTCGAAATTAGGCAATAGGAACGTTCGTTTTCGTTCTTTTTTTAATATTCAGTAGTGATACGTATTTTAGTTAAGCATTCAACGAAGTCAGCATCATGTTCTTTCTGATCAGTTTTCTATCGCTTTTACCGGCTAGTTTTCTCTTTTTCCTTGCGGCTTTGTCTCCCAATTGGTTAACGTTTACGAAATTATATCCGACTGGAAATGTCATTGTTCAACGAGGATTATTCTTTATTTGTTACGTTATTTCAAGCAATGGAACTCACGAAACAACCCGATGTGTGTCGATGATACATCAGCAAGAATCAACTGAGCCGGACAGATGGATTCATGGTGAGACTTTGAAATATTTTTAATATATCTGTCAAAAAGTTCATACAAAGATAACTATTTTTCATAAACTCTTGTCAGATGATTGATCGATAAAGGTAAACATTCGTGCCTTTTCTTCTTTTGCAGGTTTTGCGCTCGGAGCGGCATCTATGGCGATGATTTGTATCATACTAAGTCTAATTATTTTACTCCTATCAGGTATTTACTTCCAACGTCGTCGACGAAGCGATCAACATCTATGGTATTTACTCTCTATGTGTCTGCTACTGTTTATCATTCGTAGGATAAAACATAAAGTCTCTTGTTTTCCATTCACAATCGTTTTCTTTAGTCGGATGTTCAATATCAGTTTGGATTTTACTTCTCTCCGAAACACTCGGTCTTGGCACGGCGATTGACAATCGTATGTACAGATGGCCAATGTGGGCTGCCATTCTGTCAACAATGGGTTATCTGTTAGCGTTTATAACAATGTTTTCGTCGTTTTGTACACTGTGTCGACGTGATAAGACAGTGCAAACGCAAATTAGTCGCATTCGAGATCAACTACGGGTTTAGGAATTTGATCCTTGGATGCGATTCAAGTGAACAAAACTATGTAAAATACATCGTGATCCTGTTTATTGGACTATTTCTACGAAAAGAAAAGTAGAAGCAAATTTCGAAGGTGATGTAAACGCATTCCTTCGAAATCAATTTGAAATTCCCTTTTTTTTGTTTTGTATGATGAAGTTTATTTTTATTTCTGTGATTAAAATAATCCACAACATCGATTAAGTTTTTTTTTATCAATAAATTGTCAAAATTCGAACTTCTTTCTTTCTTTCTTTCGTTTTTTTACGGTTTTATCGTCGGACGGATATTCGTCATGAGTGCCAATGTTAGACACGATATCAGCCTTGACAAACAGAGATTAGATAGAGAATAAATGTATATAAGTATGCAACAGATGAACCGATGTTGATCCAAAATGAAAAACCAAAATCTGCCAAACGAACCTTGTAGTTTGAAAGATTATCATGTTGTAAATTTGTTGTTAAAATTATTGTCCAAACTGCACAAGAAAGTAAAACTAAAGAGAACAAAGGGATTCAGCATTGTTGGGAAAAAGAAAAGCTTGCAGATATACGCACAGCTGAGAAAAACTAGTATCAATGTTAGTACAAGTAACCAAGTAGCATTATGCTCATCTGTATGCCGTTGCAAATACCATGAGCCAAGTACAAGGCCAATAAAACTTATCAAAACGCAGCCGAGCGCACATGACGAGATGACGATCGGATAGACAAGATTGACTTAAACAAAGAAAGAATATATATTCAAAGAGAAAAGAGGAGCTTGTTGTTGAATTTACTTGATCCAAAGTGTGAATTATTTGCCAACAAGCTATATGTCCATGGGCACTGAGATGGTATCGATGAAGAATTACATATTTTGAATATGTCAATGTGTAGTGTTTGATTGGGACTAGTATACCAATATGGTGTGAGCACAGCTGCAATAAATGCTAACGTAGCGATTAATAGTGCATGATGTCCATGCAAAGCCAGCGTCATATTGCTTCTATTTCTTAGTTGTTCAACTGAGAAAGTGAAGTTGATTCTCCGCTCCTTTCTCTCTCGCTTTCTCACTTTTCCCTCGTTGCGTCAGTGTTCTAACCCTTACTTTCTCTCATTCACTCTCTTCGTGTCTGATGCTCTTCGCTTTCTGCCCGCTCTTTTATAACTATATCACGTAATTTTATCGCTGTCTCATTTTCTGACGACAAGAATTACTAATATTGGTAATAATACTAACGCACATCACAGAAAGAAAGAGAGACAAAGAAATCCAATCTAAACGATGAAATAAAATTAAGAAAGAACTGACTATCCTTTGTGCATTTACCCAGCTGCTCAAATTAAACCAAACGATTTCCTTTCTAATCTCACAGATGAAAAGAGTAGAACAGCTAAGAAACATCCTTGACTTGAAACCGTTCTCAACAGAGACGCATTCGACCCACATCGTATGTGTTTGAGGACAGTAGTTCTTTCTAAACATTAGAAATGTGAGATTTATGAAATCATTGACTAGCGACAAGATATTAACATGAAAAAATCGAAGATTCAATGAAATCTTATCTTGAAAAGTCATATTTCATATATTCTATTCAAATAAAAGACTATAGATCGGATCAGTTTTCAGACTGGCATTAACGTGAGCAGATATTAAGATGTTATTTATCTATGATTTCGAACAAAAGACAACGGATTTGGTTCCAACCCAGCAGACCAATTGATTCTTTGTTCTTGACGAGTTTTGAAGGACTTTGTCGAGAAGACAAAAAGGTGACTAACACATAAAGAAATAATATATTTCAGATTGACCATGAAAATTCATAAATTTCTTTTCCTCTAAGTAAATGACTTGTAGCGGAAAGTGTATGATTAGAGCGTAGTTCTTTTTCCTTTTGTTAGGAGAAGTGACAATGAGCATATTACGATCTTAAGTAATGAATTATATATTTGCCGTTTGCTTCATGCCATTTACTAGTGTCGCAAAAGGTGAAATTTGCAGGAAAAATTCATGGAGAAATAAATAGATATTTGATAAATTATGTGTCATCGAAGTATTTTATTAAATTTATAGAAAGATGACATCGGCAGTATGTTGATTATAATTTAATCAGATGATAATTATGTAACGTGACAGAAACTATTTAACTCATGTTGTATAATCTATAGAAATTAGATTTTAACATCTCTCTATTACGACTATACATCAGTTTGATGAGGGAATGATCATCAAAGAAGAAGATCCTTGTGAATGTTCGTTTTTTCTTTTCTTTCTGTTCGAAATGTCCGTCACTTATTTTCACGGACTCGCCAATTCAGTAGTCGTCTTTGCCTGTCAGATATGTAACGAATAGACAGGATTATCCGAAGAACGAAAGAGAGAAAAAGAAGATGTAACGTGTGGACTGAAAATTTTCGAATCAGTTATACCAGTCGCTCCCTTCTTTCGCCGGCGGTACTAGTGATCACAATCGAAAACTTCTTTTCCTATCATTGAAATCAATGGCTGATCGAAAATTATTTATCGGAAATCTTGTACGTCGTATTACTCAAGAAGATCTATGGGTGATGTATTCAGCATTTGGACCCTTGGAAGAATGTGCCAAATTCCACGAATCATTTGGTTTTGTTCGTTTTCTGCATGCTGAAGATGCTCGACAAGCATTAGACGCAACGCATGGTATTACATTGAAAGGACGATGTATTAAAGTCGAATTCGCTGCAACGACAACTTCATGGAGATCTGCGAATACCTCTTGCTGTAATGAATGTCGTTCATCGAGTAATATTGATCAGTTTGCAACTGGTTCATTTTCATAATGATGATTTTTATCTCTTAGCTCGGTATAATATTCCACCAATTCGAGCAGTTGATTTGGCAAATTATCGAGGACATTATCATACAAGTTTCGCACCGAGATCACCGCCGCGCGTTGGTCCTATTGGTCATCGAAAGAAAAATCAAGCGAAAACAAGTAATACTCTTAGATTGTTTCCTGTCAATCAACATTCCATTGACTATTTTAGTGACTTTAGAGAAAACTTCAACCTCAACAAAAATTCCTGAAGTCCATACAATTGTTTCTTCACCACCCTCATCTTATGCTGCATCATCATCAAGTCATATTGCTGAAATCGACGATTATGATTGTGAACTTGATAGTGGATACAACGATGAATTCGATTCACCAGTGTCTTCAACATCACCATGGTCCGATACGCCAAACACAGATGAAATGTTCATATGGGTAATTGCTTCGATCAGAAGATAGAATCTCCTTTTTCCAAACGTTTCCTTTTCATTCGATAGGATTTTCAATTGTATGCTGATATTGCGCGTGAACTTCCATCGATAAAAATTGATTTTTCATCTTCCGAATGCACAGATGATGATGATGATACATGCCATTCACTTGAACAACTCACTCAATTCAATATCGACGAATATCTATAAGCATTTTTGCTTTATTTTTTTATTTTTCCTTTCGTGTAGGAGAGTCAGTATGTACATAGAATGAATCGTAGTCAAAATGTCTGATTAATAGTAAGGAAAAGAAGTTTGTTTTTCTTTATACTCAAATTCAATGAAATCTTGTGTCAATCCCGTTGTTTTGCTTTTCTGTATAATTTCATTTGTGATACGGACAAATCTTCATTTCTTTGATTTGCTTCTTCTTTGTCCTGTACAAATGTATCATCATCATCATCATTCGCTTAACTTATAACTCGTTTCTTTCTTTTGTTTCGTTTTTGCTTCTTATTGGATAATTAATTCAGATGCTTAGTTGTTAATTAACTTTTTCACGTTCTTTATTTGTTACCTTTTTCATTTCTAGTCAATGCGTGAAGGACATTTCTATCTTATTTATCAATATTCATAATTGCATTTCAAATGTTTATTTTGTTTCTAATAGAAAATAGAACATTGAATGAGAATTAAACAAAAAACGCTTTCTCCATCGGTTTTCACAGGCGCAAGGTCGTAATAATACTCAAATGAATCGGATTTATAGCATATCTCAAGTACTCTCTGCTTGATTAGAGTACAATATTTCAGATTATTTCGATGACGAACATAATTATGATCGTTTTTCAATATATTCAACTTTTGCGTTCAATAACATCAAACCTTGAATTAACATTTTTTTGTTCCTATTGAACCATATCATATAGAAGGGTAATTATAACCGAAAGAAAAAGACAAAGGCACGTCTGTAATGTAAGCAGACCGATAATTTGCGCCGTTTTTCCCCTAGAGGATCGAAGTTTGTTTTTGCAAACAAAACTTTCTTTGATTTGAAGAATCTCTTTAAGCAAATGCGACGTCGTTATACCGAAATATATTTACACGTTCGTTATGTTTTCAAAAGACAGAAAAGAAAATGAATTCACAATTGTACATAGTACAAGTCAATCACAACAAAGAATTTCGTGTAGAAGAGAAAAGAAAAACTTTGAACGAATGTGAAATATTTGATCGATTCTAAATGTTAATTTCAATGAAAAACCAAAGCGTTAATAAGTAGCAGCAATAATAGAAGAATTGGATTGAATTGCGTAAGGATAAAAGCATAAGAATGATTATGCAGAATAAAGATCGTGAGATGAACTAAAAAAAGGATAAGATAGAGAACAAGCAAATTCAAGTTAAACATCTAGTTAGTAACATCTATCTAGAGTGATAATCAAGCAAAACGAGTGGTCGTTTTTTCTTATGTCGAAGAAGAAAACTGACGAGCTCAATGTCAATATTTGTTCTCGTCTTTTTTCTTCCTTTTACTAGTTAACATTACCATAACATACGTACAAATTTTTTCACAGTCAACTGTGAGATGAGAAAGCAAGCAAATAGAAGGGATGCAAACAAATACATACATACATACATACATATCGCAAGTTTCTATTTTCACGGGGATATATAAATTTGATCTGCATTTTAGATTAATCTTTGTTTTACTGTACCGCCTTGTCGTTTTTCGTTAGTATAGTATTAGATACGAGTGAGGAGCATTTGTTTTTCCAATATGCGAAGCAGTCTCAAATGGAAAGGTGATCTGATCAACTAGAAATGACGACTGATCTCATGCGTTTTACATCGAGATGAAAATACGTTTAGCTTCTACTTGTTGATAAATTTATGTACTTGGATGATGAATAAAGAGAAGAGAAACACAGAGACACAGGCACAAAGGGGATCATGCAAACATAGATTCGAGCAAGAAAGTGACAATCGAAGAGTTATATGTACAAAACATATCTATTTTTTCCGATAGAAATATGTATCTAAAAACGACGCGAATAGTCCATTTCTTTGAGATACCTTCGGTGGCCAAGATCGAGACGATACAGACCAAATAATATGAATGTAAGCAAATAACCGCCACTTGCACCAACAGCAATCCATGTTGAAAAGCCGATACTCTGTCGAAGTATTCGCATATTAATATCACGATTCATGGTAATCATAACGATCCAGATGATTGCACTGATAAAAACTAATTGAAAGAAATAAGAAATAGGATGTCTGATCGATTTGAAATTTGTCAGATGACTTACATATTAATAATGTCAATGCTGCTAGAAACGTAACGAAATGAGGAGCGAGACGTCGGCGACGGATGTAGAGATAGGCACCAGCAAGCCAAAGGAGAATGATGGATAAAGAAGACGCAACTATGGCCAACGATGCGCAAGCAACCGCATAAGCTAAACAAAAACTTCTTTTGAAGAAATAATATCAGAATGTGAACGTACTAGGGCGGCAACTGTTTACGGAGTCTTTGGGAGTAAGAATCCAATCACGGCATGTGTTATTCGCAAAGCCCTGATCGACATAAAAGATTCCCTGATAGTTAGACTCGGCCGGAGAAGCAGGATTTGCATCCGAAACGGGAAGATTATTTGGATAAATCCACTTCGGAGTTAAAATCGCAACAATAAATGCGACCGTACTTGCTACCGCTAGTAAGTAGCCGACGAAGAAAAGAGCCATTTAAATAAATTTATGATTTATCTGAAAGAAAATATAATAAACAGTCGATATATCATGGATTTATATGAATAGAAATGGATCTGTGTTCGTATGCGTCGTATATAAATGAAGAGAGGGAAGGAAAAAAATCGTAAATCAAATCCACCCACTGATTCAAGGTGAGATCCAATAATACTAATAGAATTGTCAATTAGTCAAAGGAGGAATAAAAATGATTCATCGATTGAAATATCACTTCTTCTTTCTCATCTCCTACATTCCGATCTTTACTTCATTCATATTCTCACATTTATTTTAACATTTGAGTCAACAACAAGCCGACAAGTGGTACCCGGTCGATTATTACGCATGTATATACGTGTCCGACAAGAGTACAATGAACTAGAAGAATTCTTCTTACTTCTTTTTCTTGCTCTCCCTCTCTCCTTCTCTTTCAAAGTATGCACGCGTCTATACGGACACCTAAGCTCATTGAGGAATGAGAAAACGAAGAGCAATACGAGTTTGTGACCTTCCTCTATTCTCTGTTTCGTGTACACACATACATAAAAGAAAAGAAAATGAAGAAGATTATATATAACTACTTGTGAACCACATTAGAACGGAAAACGACGGGAAATGTAGATGTAAATTCTTTTGCCTTTTAACCTCTTCTCTTTGAGAAAAAAATCTCTCGTTTGAAGCTTTTTTCTCTTCTTTTTCTCCTTTTTCTCGAATCAATCAAAGAAAACCTTACCTCCGTTTATTTCTCTGGTTGTCAATAAGAAGCTGAATTATTTTTCAAGCAATTAAACTTATTGA
This sequence comes from Adineta ricciae, assembly GCA_905250025.1. Taxonomy (NCBI): domain Eukaryota; kingdom Metazoa; phylum Rotifera; class Eurotatoria; order Adinetida; family Adinetidae; genus Adineta; species Adineta ricciae. Next base: position 80,549 of record CAJNOJ010000149.1, on the reverse strand, counting down.
TAGGAATACAGTTCGTACCTAAAAATAGTTCGCAGCATGAAATGATAATAGATCTATAAAAAAAAATAAGCAAAAGATCGGCTACAAGACTAATATTATGCGCACTTGATCCACGAGACGTGTTTCATAAATTAACTCAAGAAATATTCGCTGATTCAGTCGTCAACTTGGATTTATACATGAGTCAGCTTGAAAAAGCAAAAGAAAAACTTCAAACTATGAAACACTCAAGTCACAGCTGCATCTCGTTCAAATGATTAACATTATCATTCGCTAATAATCTACACTTTTCGTCCACAAAGGAAAGATTATTCCGACTCAACTAAGTCCAGATATCAATCTCAATTTCAACTTGAGACGAGCACGGCCATGCATAATCTTTCTTTTTCATCATCTATACAATCAAACAAAAACACTTCAGTCACCACTCGTTCTTCGTTTTACCTTAACTCTCCGATGATCAAACTCCGAAAAATAACAAGACATCTCCATAGGGCAAGCGCATCTGTGCCTTGAATACTAACATAAATTGTTTATACACACATACGCACGGACTATGGCAAGTTTAAAAAGATAAAGTAGCGACATATACAAACATCTAATGGATTGCGAACGTGTTTATACACACCTTTATAAAAATCAATTGAATTTGTGTGAATAGAGAAAGAGAAGAAGAAGACGTAGACGTCGACATATCGAATAAATCTAAGTGAGCAATTATACGTGGATATGTCGAGAGAGATAATAGTAGAAAAGTTCGTTGGTCTGCGCAACTTTCATCGTGTAAAACTAATTCCTAATTAGAACATTTCTCTATTCGATGATTATTAAACGAAATCTTCGCACAGATTATATTTGTTCAGATAAATTCGATATGAAAAGATCGATTTTGAACTAGAGAAATGACATGTTCAAACATGATTCTACTGGTTTATGTAAGTTAGTACGTGCAAAGGATTATAATTTCATCTGAGTGAACTCTCAAGAATAGCACAAAAGAGAAGATCAGCTTCACTCTCGATTTCTTTGTTGTGTTCTACACTATGAACGATACGAATCCATCGAAATCGTGTCATTTTAATGTACTCATCCGCTGTCAAGGTGAAAAAGATGAAGAGACTTAACTGAAACCTTACAAATCGATTGGCGCGTCAGTTCTAACATTTGAAAGTTTTCATATCGAGATGAAAAGAAAGACTCTCACACAAAAATCTGATCATAACTACGAATTACCTGCATATTCCTCGACAAACATCAGAATTTATATTTGCAAAACTAAAGCGTGTCATCGTAATTCGATGTAATAGTGAAAACTGAGAAGGCTACAAATTATACACTGTCTACAAAAAAATGCTCATTTTCTTTGCTCAAGATCGACCTTCTCTCATATTCACATCAATCAAAAAAAACGATGGTGCTCGTATACACATGATGAAAGTGCAAACGAAGAAGAACTCGATTTCGTTCGTTTTTTTTTCTCCACTTAACATTAAAAAAAGAATTGTTAATGTATCAAATCTACATACAGGTGCGAGTTGTTCTAACGCTCAATTCGCATCGGCAATGCCTGTGTGCATACGTGCATCTTTAACGCGAAATTGATGATGCTATTCGAGCAAAGTTTCTCTCACGACAAACAAATAAACAAATCGAATGTTATCTCTCTCCAGTCGTAAACTTACATTCACAAAGACAATTATGGATTTTTCTCGTAGACGATTTGAAAGGCAAACGATTGATCGTGGAACAAAGTTTCGTATTACATGTACACATGCCCGATTGAAAAGTGAAAAGGAATCGACATTCGAACATATACACTGAGAGAGAGAGAGAGAAAGAGATGGAGGAAGGCGGTGAACAGACGCTATTGAGAGAAGTGAGGGAGAAAAGTATTATAGTGCAGGGACATGTCGTGCAATTCTATTCTACTGCTTTGCTTTGTTCTAGTTCTTTTCTTCTTTTCTTAACAAGAATGATTAATAAAGAACAAATGAATCACTAACAATCAAAACAAACATCGGTGAAAGAGAAGAGAAGAGAGAGAGAGGAAAGAAAAATCGAATTTATTTAACAAAAATCAAAATGTTCGCAATGAAGAAAACTCGAAAAGGATTACCTTCTTTGAGAGCAATTTCTCAATAAAGAACAAAAGTAAATGTAACGCTTCTCGTATATGTAATCACAATCAGACGAGTAACGATTGCCAGCTGTCACTTATCGACAAATTGAAAACAAATTCAATCGAAATACGTACAGATAGATAGAAAAACCTTGACGATCCGTTATGTATAATGTGAGTAGAGGGGAAAAGACAAATATTAACATCAATAAAGATGACATATCGGTTAAGATCGACATTTATTTTTCGTTTCGTATATCCAATTCTTATCGAACTTCGTCTTACCTTTGTGAGCCTCTCTTCGAGTGACTCCTGTATCCAATTACCGTCAGTTATATATTCACAAAGAGTGTTTTTTGTTAAGCAAGAATAGGCTTATAGAATTTTACACAAAAAAAAAACACAGAATGGATTGAAATCGTTGTCTCGTTTGTTATAGATTGATGAATAAATGTTAGAATAGTGAGTAGGAGTCTACAATGTGAATTAGTTCTTGTAAAATGCCAGCTGTATGTGAGATAAAAAGTAAATTTGAAAATTTGCGTTTCTCACCGGCAATTAAACTGTCTGTGAATGTTATTATCGATCGATGAAGCCTTATCAGGTTTTAATTGATGCCTAAGAATAAATAATTGTAATATCGAAATGAAAGAAAGTCGTTTCATCGTAATCTTTCACTTCGCCGACGTAAACTTCTTCTAACAATGAACAATGAGAAGGATATTTCTGTATACATTCTTCGTTTAGCACAGAAATACTGACCTAAATAGCTATGATCTTCGCGAGTTATTTTGAATCGATATTCACTGCGAAGAACGAAAGGATCTGACAGTTTTCTTGACTCTGTTCATGTGAATTTTTCATTGCGAAAATACAGTTAAGTTCACATAGAAAAAAACCTTTCCAACTAGATGCGTGCATTGATATCATGTTGATAATATCGAATTCGTATTCGAAATTGGACATGAAATGCGAAGTTTCGTGAAAGAAATTATCAGTATATTATCGTGAAAGTCCATTTCGTACTGATCAAGAATGTTTTCGAATATTTCATGCATATGACATCAAAGCATCTTGCGATGTTTGGAGCTCCGATTCAAAACTACTCTGCAATACTCCTATTCTACAGATAGAAGTGAAGTCGTGCGTTAGTGATTTGATGATTTTTAACACATAAATAAAAAAAAGAACAGAAGTAAATACAGTTAAACATAACAAAAATAGGTTAGAGTCATGAGTGATATAGTTTATTTCTTACTTTGCTTATGTTCATTTCCAAAATGCTTCAATTTCAGGTAATAACTTATTCTTAGTTTCAGGCATCTAAAACAAAGACCAAATTCCATTGGAATGGAAAGAATATCCGTCAAATTCTTGATTTTACCTTTAAAAATAGAACGACAAAGGCGATAGCCACGAATATACAAAATATCAGAAAGACATATCCACCGATAGCAGATTGAAGCGGCAAGAACAACAGAGCAACTAAGAAATTGCAAAACCAATTCTAAATAGAAGGACTTTCGTCGAATGAATATACATTCAGATGAATAATATCATACCACAAACATTGCCAGTGAAAGTCCAGCAGCACATGCTTCGACTGCGAACACTTCGTTCGAGAAAACATATGGAATAGGACCAAGGCCAATTGCGAATAAGATAATGAAAATAAGAATAAATACAATGCTAACGATGGCTAATGCTTCCCTCTGATTTTCAGAATTTCTACTCTAGAGATCCATGATTCAATGAAGAACACAATATGAATTGTTTTCCAAACTTACATTGACAACAATGAAAATCGTCAAGCCAATCATGACGCCAATAATTACAGCTAATGGCCAGATGATCAACGGACGACGACCCCATAATTCAATCAATTTCAAAGCAACAAGAGTGGCGATCAAGTTGATCACACCTGTTGCCAATATACCCCAAAAGACCTTTTCATCTCGGAGACCAGCTAATGTAAACATATCTCTTGAATAGAAGAAAACCTTTGAAAAGAAAAATAACTTGTCAGAAGAAGAAAAAAACGAGAATATTCGTGATGGAAATGTACTGCATTGATTCCTGAGAGTTGTTGAGCAGCATTAAGTAACAAACTTGTGATTAGTGGCCATCGAAATTCTTTCGAGGAAAGAACTTTTCCTATTCCCAGTTCTTTCTTTGCTGTCGCCGTTTCTTCTTGTTCGATTTCGATCAATTCACTTTCAATATCGTTACTCTGTCTTAATTTACGTAATGACTGTGCCGCTTCATTTGGTTTCCGTTGTTGTATTAGCCATCGAGGGCTTTCTGGTAGAGTCCATATAAATACAGCCCCAATCAGAGACAACAAACCCACCCATGCCATACCCCAATTCCATGTACTAAATATATCGAAAGAAAAACAAATATTACCTTTTCGTTTGTGAACTTTTACTTATGTCGTCCTAATATCCATGGTAGGCCAACAATTTGCCCAATAAATATACCGATAACAATGGCTAATTGATGACATGAACCTACGGTACCTCGCAATGCTCGAGGACTTATCTCGTTCAAGTAAGAGGTTGATACAACGCAGCACATACCTGAAGAGGATAGTACAGAGGAAATTAATCTCTGACTAATCTTTACCAGCAGCAAATCCAGAAAGAAATCGGGATATGTAGAAAAAAGCTATAGCTACATCTTTATGTTTTCTTGCTTTATCTATTGTTTCCTGATTTGGATCAGCTTTTTCGTAACCATGATAAATGTATAAAGTAATGATCATAAAAACCGAAGCAATGATTTGAAAGGGCATATTGGCAAAGATGGCATTGCGTCTAAATGAAGACCATTTGAATTCTGTTCAAATTGATACAGCTGACGAACCTCGACAAACATTTGTACCAATATTGTCCCGAGTAAGCACCGATAAAACCACCAATTACGAACAAAACATTGTGCAGCGAATCTCGCAATCCTTGAGTGATAAGCTGATTTTTTGGTACTTCTGGTAGATAATAAAATCCATTCTCATTCTTGCGTGTATCATTATACACACAATTCCACCATTCTCGTGCTATCCATTGTGATGTATTGTCTTCTTTTTGACATGGAAATGGATAACCGCGAGCCCATGGAGTGACAAACTAAACGAAACGCCATACAACTATCGAATTTCAATTATCGGACAAATAAAATATCATACACCGTTGTATAAATTCGGACCGCCAATATTCACTCCCATGACAAAACTAGTTGACGCGACAACTATGATTATGGATATGAGTAACGATACCGTCCATTTCTATGAAAACAAAGCTTGTCGCCATCGAATTGACAGAAACCGAAAACAACCTGCTTGATTGGTTCGACAAGAGTATCATTAGTTGACAGAGTAACAGTCGTTTCTGGGACAGTTTGCGAGTTTGACGGAGTGACATCATCATCCGCAACACTCTCTTCTTGCACACTTGACATGGACAAAATGTGGTCTTATAGATTTTAGTTACAGGATATTCAATAATGGATGAATGAACTTGATCAATGTCATAGACACGAAAAAACGTTTTATAAAATGACTTGAAGAAACTGAGCGCCAAAGCATTTAATTACGACAATGACACTTTTTGGTTACTAGTCAAAGTCCCTTTCTATCTGAAAACTGGCTTATTCGGACGGAAAGCATATACACTACATATTGCGTTGGGATATACTTTCAAAAGCGCTTGAAATGTCTTTCAAATACTTATACGATTGGATCACTTGATTTACAGAAGCACTTGACTGAAGTAGAAAAGCATATATTTTCATAATATTTTGTTCTATCAGCTGCGTAACAACTTGAAATTCGTACAATCAACAGTTCAACAAGTATTATCCATTAATCTAGTATCAAACTTGATTATTTCTTAATCAGATCAGTGTACATCATGTCTAATCTGTCGTGTTCTTCGACAGATATTTAATAAAAATAAGCCTGACATTCCACATGACAGATTCAATGTTCGGTAGAACAGGTTTAACGGAAGTATCATCAATCTTTGTCGTTTAGTTGTTGTTTTTAGTTTGTATAAAATCGATTTGTTACTTCCTCTAGTTTTTTTTTCTACGTGCTGTTCCGTGTATCTCACATTATCATCATTTCATTGACTTTGTATTCATTTCCATTGTCGTTGTTTCTTTGAAAGAATAGAAGAATAAGTAAATGTCGACTCTTTTCACGTTTTTTTCCTTTGTATGACAAGCGTGTAGTTTTTTTTTAGAGAAAACGCGTCCGACAGGCAAGCTAAATTCATTATTACTTAACGAACACTTTCTCTCTTTAGTAAAGCGTATAAAATTGCATTATGAAATTTTACTACGTTCTGTAGACGAGAGAGAAAAGGGGGAGAAAGATTTGAAATCTTTAAGACAAAAAAGCGCAAGAGAATAAAGAAAGTTACAAGTGCTTTTTCTTCAAACACTTTATCGTTGTCGTCATCGTCGTCATCATTCTTCTTACTGTTCACGAATATAGTTGCTTAGCACCGTGTCGCAAGGAATCAGTTTCTATTTGAAAAGGCATACATACACACAACTCGTTCCGACAGAACAATCAACAATCTATTCATTTCTCTTTATTCGTCTTTGTTTTCTTAGTATCTAAGCAATAAAGTTTAGAACAAGAAGGAAGATTATAATAAAACGCTTTGATGACAACCTAACGAAGCATACTTCCGAAGGAGAGAGTCCGAGGTAAGAAGAATAGTGATAGTGATAGCAAGGTAAACCTTGTTTCATCATCTGATATTACCTAAGAGTGCGATAAGCAATTTGCATAAGAGCCTGCTTGTGATAAGTGTCATTCTCTTCTCTCTCTCTCTCTCTCTCGTTCTCTTTACTGAAAAATTTCTCTCTCTCATTTCACATCAACTTAAATTATTTCCTCATCGTCAAATTTTTTAACGAGAAAAAAAAGAGAAAAAGAAGCAAACTAACACCTTTTTTTGCTAAATGTCCTTTTATTTCAGATGTGAATATGTAGTATAAGCCATCATTTGTTCCTCTATTCATAGAGGTAATAAATGATCTCATTTTCTTTTGTATCTTATTTTCAATGTCGTGTTATTGATTGTTGTGATTCACCGAAGACAAGATTATCGTAAACTACCAAGCAGAAATGAACTACTCGCCGTTATTCCGTCCATAATTGACAATTGGTTTATCATACAAATCAATTTCAATGCACATTTTTTATTTGTTTTTCTTTTCATTTTTGTTGTTTCGTTTGAAATTGCATGGAAAATCAACGCCATCAAAGCAGCACCAATCTGTGATATGAATTCTGTACAGAAGCAAATGCTTACACATATGTATTCGTCTCTGTTCGTGTGTTTGTTTGACTTTATTAAAACAACAAAAAAAAACAGAAATTAGAACTAAATTTTTCTTTGCCTATTCTATATCAATACAAGGGTCGCATTTCTTTTAACCAAGTGGGGATATATCGTTCGGGAAAACGTTTCTCATTGATGACTCGAAGATATTCTTCTCCTTGTTCATTATACCTCGTCCAATATTCCCACGTGTCTTTATCCAGCTCATCCAAACTGATTTTATCTAGTTTTTCTAAGCCAAACAACCATTCTGGATACGTGGAATCAGCTTTGATTTCTACTGGTGGTTGATCTTTCTTATAATTGAGTCCACAGCAATAGTTGACTAATTTCTCGGGATCTGTTTCAGCGTCGATGTATTGTTGAACTGTACTTGTAATCACTGCACCTTTTTCTATATACGTAAACATCTTTTCGAATACAAATACACTCGAATGAAGATTTGCACTTACTGGCTACTCCACCTCCAAGTTTCAAAGCTGCGCCCGACGGGCCTGTCGCTGTTTTTGTTACTGCATAGTGTCGTTGAATGACGAGAGGTAGCGAAGATAAGCGTAGATATCTGCAACTGAGCATTGATCTACAATAGATATTGAAGACAAAAAAGAAGAACACATTTTATTTTGTCAAGTTTGCCATCATCTGATATTATCAATCAAATTGAATAGAGAAGAAAAATAACATCTTTGGAGATCTTTACATAATATACAAACAGAAAATATGAGAAGAATTTTTATCTAATTAGTAGCATCCATCGCAGTTGAAGTTTCAGTTGGAACAACAGATTCATTTACTGTTGAAAGTTCAACAGATGGTTCCATTTCGTTTGTTATCTCTTCTGTTGTTGTTGTTGTTGTTGTTGTTGGCAGCGGTAGTGGTTCAGTCGATGGTTCGCTTTCATTGGTTTGTTGCGGTTCACTTGGCGTTTCATTTGTGCAATTGACATTTTCTAGACTATGGCAAATTTCTAATTCTTCAGTCGTTTCAGCCATTTTCTTTTCTTCTTCAGTTAATTCAGCAAAGACAAGTTGGTCTGTTGATTGTTGTTCATCCCAGACAATTGGAAATGTCGTTACACGAGGTTCATCAACAGCAATGTTTCGATTCAACTGAAAGATAACGTTGAGTTACCGTTAATCTATCAATTAATGTATATCTTACCTTTTCAAAATCAACTTTTACTGGAGGATTTTCTCGCAGTTCGGGATCATCGTATTCTGTAAACACATAATAACCAACGCGTGCGAATTCTTGATTACGATACAAAGCCAAAAGAAGAACAACGGAAACATCCACATCGCTATCATTTGGAAGCTTTTTTGGATCAGGTGGTGGTGCCTTTGATGCAAAAAAAAACAAGGGAATTCGTTGATCATCATTCGTATTCAGCAGTCTCCTACTTCGAAGACGAATTTATATGTTCCTGGCGCAACGGCGTCGATAACAACAACATCAAGTACTTGATCTTGTTTATCTTCTTTGGCATCGCCCACATAAACAAGTTTGAATTCAAGTTCTACAAAATGCAAACCGCGATTGCCTTTGATTCAAAGAAATTCGCTGAAATTACTATTACCTTGTGTTAATTGTTCTAAACATTCGAATTTAATCTCGAATGTATAATTTGATAGAAACTTCGCTGGATTATTATGAACTGCAACATTACTTATCATCACTTTCACCATATTTGAAAAAAAAATAGATCAAATTATCCTCTAAAACGGCAAGAACACACATAATTATTACAAATGTCTATCTACAAATGAACTCATTTCAATTGTACATAAAAATGAACGAGAGAATAAAACACAATTTAATAATCAATAATCTTCACTCGTTTCGCATTTGCTTTTAAAACAAGTTTTCCATATTCACTGATCCGATGACAGCCCGTTAAATCGATAGTTTCGATCGACGGACTGGCCAGACCGAGTAACGCAAGGTTTTTATCGGTGATCTTTTCACATAAACTTATATTCAGATGCTTCAAGTTTGTTAAACAGCGAATACCAAAACGAAACAATCGGTTTGTCAATTGAATACATTGACGTAATCTCAATGTTTTCAAATGTTTTAACTTGTTTATCGAATAGAAGTATTCCGGAAAGAGTTTATGTCCGGTTAAGATACTCAGTATTTGATCAGAGTATTCATCGTCATTGAAATTGAAGTCTTTCAAACGAAGTTTTATGCATGACGATGATATATACACGGGTAATTGACATTTACATGGTGTTTGATGGGTGATGGCATAAGTCCATATTGGTAAATCATCGATAAATTGTCGATTTATCAGAAACTGATCAAGCCATTCAATCGACTTGCCAATTCCACATATCGATACACCAATAAACGCAAAATCATTAATGTTGATATTATCATTGATGGATAATTCTTCTAGCAAGGTTAAATACTTGTTAATTAGTAATATTGAGCGGTTAGTTAATGATGAACAATTGTTTAAATTCAAATGAGTTAATGAGAGCACAAAAGATGATTGCGTGCATATCTGTTGTATCACATCATCTGTTGTATTTCTTGGAAGAGCAAGTTTTTTCAAATGGAATAACTTATCTTGAAACAAATTCATTAGATCGACTTCGGTTAATGGATATAATGTTTGGATATCCAGATCAGTCAATTGCTTCAAGGATGACAAAGATATATCCGATGATGGAGCAAGAACTAAATAGAAATGAGCAAGTCTAGGAGAAAAGTTTGAGAAGATTACATTACCTGGAAAGAATTTCTTGTTTTGTTGTGTTACCGAAAACTTCATGGGCGGATTGAGAAATACGCAAAGTTGTTTTAAGTTCGTGGCAAACTCGTTAATGGCGGAAAATAATGGTTGACAACCTGTATGATCAAGTTTCAAGCGGCCAACGATCAATATTTGAAGATGATTGTCAAGAAAAACAAGAAGATGATTTAATGCTGATATTGTCAATGTTCCATCGATGTAAAAATAAGTTAATTTCGACGGTGTGTTGGAAAATAAACGTTTTATTTGTGTATCACAGGATAGGGATGGTTCGAACGAGATAGTCAATGCTTTCAAACAATCTTCATGCTTCTGAACGTACGAACAGATGTTTTCAAATGTCAGAAGTGTTCGATTTTCATCGGTACTCAATGTTGATCGGAGTGGAATGCCAAGTAGATGTAATGATTCGATATTTGGAAATGCTTTCATTAAATGATTAAATGCATAGTCCGATAGATGAATGTTTCCGTTCAAATTCAGCTGTTTGATCGACGGAAAGATATTGGTATTTTGAGAGAAATTGTGTGATAAGAAAAAGAATTTGTAATCGCTTAGATCGAGTTTTTGTAACGATGTACAACAGGAAAGTAAGTCGAAGAAAACACGACAATCGATTAGTGTGGTCGAACTCGCAAATGATAGACTGGTTAAATTGTTAAGACAAGAACGAAACGATGGGGATGTTTGTAAAAAGGTTTTCAGTTCTGTAAAGTTAAAATTCGATATCGATAATTGATCGAGACCTTCGAAAGACGTGGCTTTGTCGAGAACTGCAAGACCAGAAGATGATTTTGGCGAAAGAATAATCGAATGTAGATGTGAATAGGATGAAAACGATGATAAACGACTATAAATTGTCCGACTGGTCAAACGAAGACATTTCCAATCGGATAGTGTCAGATGTGCCAAGATGAGATCGAATATCTTTTTTAAAATATAGAACATAAGATTAGGTGTGTTTTGTACATTCGTCAAAGACTTACTTCGACGGGTAACTTTTCCATTTGCGTGTTCGAATGTTTCTATTAAAAATGAAATAGAAAAGAAGAAGATTTTCGCTGATAAGAAACAACCTTTTATATCCATCATTTATTTAGTATAGAACAGAACATTCTTGTTGATTCTTTTGCTCATTTGAATGACAAAAGAAGAGAGAAAAAAGGTAAATAATATGACCAATAAACATAACAAAGAAAAGACAACTTTACTTTATCAATGAAGTTCATCATAGACAAAAAATATAAAGTATACAACAAACAAAATAATAGAGAACACACAAGCACATCATTTTCTCTCTGTTTTTCTTTTTCTAACAAAACAAAACAAAAATAAATGTAAATGACAACAGATAGGTTATATACACATCCAAAAAGATTTTCCTTGCCTATTTACTTGCAGTTGTTTTAACTGAAGATGCGGTATTTTGAAATAAAGAAAATCTATGCGATGAGAGAAAGAGAAAAGAAAACAAGTGGAAGTTATTTGAATGAAAATCGATGGGACTTACGGTTCAAAATCAAGTTTCTGCTTAGAGATGCCACTGAGAGCGAATTCTTCACTGACAATCGGCACTCCTTTTTTATATAAATCTTCATATTCATTTTTATGTACTTGTGCAACAATACAAATTAAATCTTTTCCGGGTTTTGTCATATTGATTTTCTCGATAAACTTTCCACCGGCAGCTTCCACAATATCTTTCAGATCGTCATAGGGTGGCGACGTATCTTTTGAGCAGAAGAATTTGTAATTTTCAAAGATTGGACGTTGTTTCGCCAAGCGAACACTTTCGCGTAATTGAAAGCCATAGCGTGTTTCAGCCGTGGTATCTTCGAGATAATATTTCTCATAGGGGATGTAACGATTTTCTTTAATCATCGCTTCAATCCATGTTGGTGATAAGATATGCGCACCACGTGCTAGACACATGAAAAACTTCTTCGTACGCCTGATACGATCGACAACAAGTGCATCGACATGACATGATTCATCCATGATCTCGAAACCTAGTTTACGTAATGTCACCAGATGATTTTGATCGAAATTCTAATATTGAAAAATTCATTTTTAAGGGAAGAAAAAAGAAGAAGTTTCTTACTAAATGACTACTGAGAGCTATTCGAACAGGTCGGTCAGTGGAGGTGCTTGCTTCCTCAGATGATTGCTCGATTGAAGTTGCGGTTTTTGTTGATTTTCGGCCACGTTTTGGAGTATTAGTAGATGCTGACAGATCGGCGTCGGATGGTTGACTACGACGTGTATTCACCACGGATGCACTTTGTGGTGCTGCTCCGCGACTAGAAATATACACAACAGTTATACATTTGCTAGCATTGTACTTCGTAGTACATACGTTCGTTTCGTGGTGCTTGAAGCAGCAGATGTCACAGGTGTTAAGCTCTTTCGTTTTCGTCCGATTGGCCGCGTGGAGAGATCTGGTTCTTCATTTTCACCACCGGTATCCATTTGATCGTAGACATCGGTAGTCTCTTTTGTTTTAGCGGATTTTTCATCTGGACTTTGGGATGCATCGATGGGTTGTTGACGAAGACTGATTCGCTTTTGTGGAGCAGACGAACTGCGTCCACCTCGAGTTGAACGACGCCCTGTTGTCGTTGGCACCGGTGTTTGTGGTGTGCTCGAAGATTTTGATTGTTTTTCGAGATCATCTAAATCGACATAATCATCGGTGTATGGAAACTGACGATTTCGACCGCTTGATGCGCGAGCTTTGATTCGAGCTGAGAAAGAAAACCCAGATATTAATGTACACAAAATGAAATTATATTTTACCAGACACTCGAATGTTTGAGCCAGTATTCGTTTGGCTAGATGCTGAATCATCTGCAGGTTGCGTATCAGAGATAGATGTATTTGACTTGAGTTCGTTGGGTTTTTGTTCCACGTCTGGTGTTTTAGTAGCTTTTTCAGTTTCGGTGTCTACCAATTCTTCTGGTGGCGCAGTATTGACCTCATCATTAGTCGATTGTTGCAAATTACCACTACGGCGGGCGCTCGGTGTGCGTGTGCTGGCAGGACGACCTCGTACAGAACCGCTACGTCGACCTCGACCACGGCGAGATCCTCGTCGCGAAATACCACGTTGGGCAGGAGTAGAACTTGAAGTTTCTTCACCTTCTTCGGCTTCATCTTCTTGTTGATTTTCTTCACTTTCAGGGATAGAGAGCGGTGCCTCTTCTGGCGTCGATGCAGCTAAAAAGAACGAATAATTATTTCTTTTCTCATTCAAAAGAGAGACATCGTACTTGATTCAACGGATGCTGCCGCTTCTTGTTCCTATTTATCATCGAAAAAGAAAACAAGACTATTCACTTCATATATTCAGATCTAATTTACTTTGCTGGTTGATTCCATTTGCTGTATTGCATCAACCGTCGCTGCATCGGAAATTTCCGCTTCGCTTTTTCGTTGTTCATCAACGCATGAATGCTCTTTAGAGAAAAGCAACATCAACACTTAAATCAATCATACTCTGTCAAATCCTATTTTACCTGGTTGATTTGTTTCCATTTGTTCATCTGTCGCAGCTTCTATACCTACATGTGGATCAATCGTAACTTCAACATGTTGTTTCGGTATTGTATCATCCGTATTCTTCTCTGCATCTTTAAGTTCCTCAACTAATCGTGATACAGGTACGACTTCCAACGTTTCAGAAGCTGGTCTTGGCGATGAATTATTCATTTCTTCATCAAGACTATATTCTTGTGTGTCAGTACATACAGCAGGTGCAGTCACATCAAGATTAATCTGTTGATCAGTTGGTTGGAGATCGTATGCTAAAGTTTGGGCTGGTAAATCGCTATTCTCCACAAGAGTTTCTGCCATTGTTTCGGTTGTTGTTGTTGTTGTCGTTGTTGTCATCATTGTAGTTGTGACTTCGTCGGTGCTTGGTTGAAGTTCATAAGCTAATGTATCTGTTGGTAGGCTATTATTTTCAATGGTAGTCGTAGTTTTCATTGTAGTCGTTGTAATTTCCTCAACCATTGTATCACCGCTAATGACAACTTTGTGAACTTCCTCGCGTTTCGTTTCGATCACATCGGTTACGATTTGTTCGGATTCAAGTTCGTATGGTTGAGTATCTGCTACTGCACCGCCTGAAGTGCTAACTTCACCGGTTGGTTGAAGATCGTATGCTTGCGTATTTTCAATTTCAACTTCAGCAACTACTAACGTTGTGGTTGTCGTTGTCTCAACTGTTGTAACTGTACCAGTATCTTCATCAACGACTTTCTTTGTTTGTGATGACGAGACAATCTCCAATTGATCCTCGTTATTGATTTGTGTTGGTTCGATATGAAGAGATGCAGCTGCTGGTAACGTTGCTGCACCAATGACTAAGCTATCATCATCATGAACACTGTTTGGTACAGTTGATGAAATTAATGATGAAGATTGATTTGATGATGGAATATCGGCGTTGCCATTTTGTTTCGGTACCACATCTTCGGAACCTAAAGACAAGAAAATACATGAAAAGAGATGAATTTCGAAGAGCTTTGCTTCTTACTTTTCATAGTTGCTCGACTGAGTCCTAAAGCAAACAAGAGTAATTCATGATAGTGAGATCGAAGTTTGATACATACGATTTGTATTATGGTTGTTTCCATTCCAAATTTTCATCGGTTGTGTTGGTTCTTGATCATCGTACGAATCGGATATTGTTTGTGTAGATGCTAAAAGACAAATAGTGTCATGAATCGCAGCCAACAGTATGAAATCTGCTTACGAATAGCATCAACATTTGTATCTGTAACGATCTAAGAAAATAAATGCAAAAATCAATTGAAATACCGATCAAGCGATCAACTCAAGCAGAGATTAAAAGTTAAAGCGATCACACAACCACTCATTTTTCATACCGGAGAAGGTATATCGTCATCCAATGGCCATGGTGAATCCTCTTCAACAAGAGTATTCACAGCAGGTACATAACTTTGATATGTTGGTTCAGACAATGTCTTTAATAATGTTTATTGGCTACTACGTTCTCCATCGAGAAATCTATACTTACATTTTTACTCGTTTGCGTTTGTTCTTGAAATGTACAGATAATGTCACCTAATTTGATTTCGTCGTCATTGTGCAAAGCATAGCAAACATTCGGTTGCAGTTGAACCTAAAAGGATGAAAATATTTCTCCAAAATTTGAAAAGAATTATCGTACTTTGTTCTGAAATGTTTTATTACTACTACCAAGATCAGTAATGAAGTATTGTCCATTACTAAAAGTTACTTTTGCGTGTTGTTTAGACAGCGACTAAGGAAAAAAACAATTAAATAAATGTATTAAGTTTTTTTCATAGAATTCCTTACTGGAGCTGAAATAACTAAATCTGATGGACTAGATCTGCCAATAATTGTTTCTTCTACAGAGAAAAGAAGATAGAGCTGTTGTTTTTATAGTTGAGATACTTACTTCCTATTTGATAGGTATTGGAATCCGCACCGCTGATAATTTTCAGTGAGGCTTCCTAGATAGAGAAAATTTCGTACGAAATTCAACGAAAAAGAATACACGTACGGTATCAACTATTGAGGAGTCATGTGAAAGACTTTCATCTGCCGGAATAATTTGCGTATTATCAAGATCTGTCATATTGGTTTCTTTTCAAGAATTATTAGATTTGATTAGAATGATTTTTCGCTACAAATGAATGTAATGTCTGTACTTTACAATTCTGGTCTTTGTTTAATGCAATTCGTGACATCTATTCTTTGTCTTTTGTAAAATTCCTAAAAAAACACTAAATTTCTCCTTTGAAATTAATTTGAAAATTTATCACTTGAAGAAACATTCATCACTTCATGTTCAAGTAGAATTCAACTAGTGCAATATAAGTGAGAATTAGCGCCATCTATAGATGGGATTAAAACTTCGATTGTTATAGTATGCGTTCCTCTTTGTCCCGTTCACGACGATAGAAAAGCCTTGAGTATACCACTCAGATTGAAGGAAATAATAAACAACTGCGTCACATGATTTGTTTTTCTCTTTCTTGCGTAAGATTATTTCTTCGTCGTACAAAGTTCTTTCGAGAAGAAATTTCCTATCATTAAACATAACATTCTTTTCAAATGATACCATGTATAAGTAACATGATCCTGCGCAATTTCGTTTCTTTCTTTCTTTTTCGTCTATTCAAATGACGCACTGTAGAAGAGTCTGCGAACATTCATTATTTATGAATAAGCAAATATTTGTTTAGGAGATATATTGATAAGTTGCTTCACACACCCAAAAAATATCGATTCTTTGCTCTCACGACTTCACTTCGTGCTATTCACATGCAGTCATGCGACTTTCAACCCATCACATTCTCCCTCTCCTTCCCCCCACCCTTTGTTTTTCTCGCGTCATATGGACTTAATTCACACAGGAGAAAAATATCAGTGTATATAAGGGGTGGCTGGTATCAGATAAAACATAACTGAAACACTCTTTGTCCTATTTTTAGACAAGAATCTGCGCATTCACGCCAGACTTAGAAGTGGCGGTTCCTATTTCTACGTATAATTCATTGTTGACTTGCGAACATGTCAACGGCCGATCAAAATCCGGTAAGTTCACGATAGATGATCTTCTTCGTTATCTTCCTCTCTATCTCTCTCCTCAATAGATTACTCAATATCGTCAAACAATAGTTATTGGTTCTGGTACAGCTGGTTTATCAGCGGCATACCAATTGTATCAATCCGGATGTAGATCCGTTTTAATTCTGGAAGGTTCCAATCGTATCGGTGGCCGCATCCTCACCGAATACTTGGACCAAAATTCCTCTAAGCCCTTAGAAATGGGCGCATGTTGGATGCATGGTTTACAAGAAAATCCTGTTTATGAATTAGCTCAACGCGAAAATTTCCCCTCCCACACTGGAACCATCTTGAATTTTGATATTGGTACATGTGTCGACGAAAACGGCACACAAATTTCCAGCGAATTACATCATGAAGTCGATCAATTCTTCGAAAGTCTGTTACAAGATACGCGTGATCTATTTGAATTTCAACAACAAAATAATACACAAATATCGTCCATCAGCATTCAAAAGGTTTTCCTGGAAAAATTCGAAAATTTTCTCAATCAAAATGGCGCTGATCAAGAAACACGTTGCCTGAAGCTCAAACTACTTCAACGAAGGTACAGTGCCACTTTCCGCAGCCCATCGTTATGACCAATCCTTTCCTTTCCTTATAGATTCGATCAAGAAACCGGCGAATGCGGATGTCAATCGATGGAACAAGTTTCATACGCTGAATTTGGCTCATACCAACGACCAAAAGGGCCTGACATGGAATTTCCATGTGGTTATTCAACATTGATTCGTTATTTACGTGCTCAAATACCACAAGACTGGATTGTATTCGAACAATTTGTTGAAAACATCGAATGGGACACCAACAATCAGGTGCGAATCACATGCGCAAATGGCAACATCTACGAGTGTGATCACGTTATCTGTACTATTCCATTAGCGGTTATGAAATGGAGTTACAAATCATTGTTCACTCCTGCATTACCAGGTAAATCAATGAAAATATTTCGTGATCATCGTAAACAAAAGTTATTTTAGTATGGAAAACCGAAGCCATCCAGAAGATGGATATGGGTACTGTCGATAAGATCTACCTGTTCTATGATCAATTGGATTTCTTCGATGGAGACTCGTTGGCTATTGTATATGATCGCGAACATGAAACATTGGATATAAAAAAAGAATGGTACAAGAAGATTTTCTTGTTTCAAAAGGTGTACGACAACGTTTTACTATGCTGGATAACGGGCGACGAAGCTATCTTCTGTGAACAATTGGATGAAACATACATCGGCGATGTCTTAACAAATTTATTTCGAAAATCATTGAAAAACAACGATATACCAACACCGAATAAGGTCGTTCGGTAAGTGAAAACAAAACCTTGATGCGCAACGATGCATTTCAATGATTTTCCTTCTTTCATAGAACACAATGGTTTTCCAATCCATGTTCCAAAGGTTCATATTCATATGTTCCTGTCGGTGCTTCATCTTGGCAACATATTCGCGATTTGGCCAAACCGCTGACCGTTCACAATAAGGTAGGCGTTCTTCCAAACGACGAAAACAAATCTCTTGTAAAAGAAGCTCGTAATCATATGTTTCTACTTGAAGTTCTTTTAGTAGTCTCTCAGAAGAGCAGAAACCGATTTATGGATAACACACGATGACGAGGCGAAGGTAGACGATATCTTGGGATGAATCATCCTTCTTAACCTAAGAATTGTTGAATACGCTTTTTGTTAATCGGTCTGTTGTTGTTTATTTATCTAGCTTCTGTTCCCATGATGACGATGAAGAAGACGAAAAAAGTCGTACTAGGTTTGATAAAACTTTCTTATTTAAAACTCTCTGCTCTTCATTCTCTTCTTCTTTCAATAACATCCCTATCATTTTTAGCCACGAGTATTTTTTGCGGGTGAACACACCCATACTCGGTATTATTCAACTGTAACGGGAGCTTTCATAACTGGTCGGACTCAAGCGCTACATGTCGCCCAAGAACTGATCATGAATAACGATACGGAAATGTTAGTCAAGGCTAACACTGATGATTTCACTAAAATTCAATGGAAACGCGAAGAGCCACCCTGACAAACCCCCGTATCAAATCGTCGTCTAGAGCCGATGACGGCGATTCAAGACGGTACTGGTCAAGCACCATCGATACCAACGGCGATTCAAGATGTTGCCCAAAAGCCAGCCTGTGGTTTGACAACAAAAATCTTCTCGTCTGTTACTCGATTGGTTACGCAGACCGTCTATTATATGAAACAACTTTCAATCAACATGATTATTTAACTTTCGCTTTTTTTTCTCTCTCTCTCTTTAGCATGCTCGTATATCTAACTTTGTGCTTAATAGTGCGCGTACTCGCTGTCTTTATTCGTCTGTGTTGTATCGTGTTCATTTAATCATACGCTTGCTCCTCCTTCATTTAATATTTACTCAATAAAAGAATCATTTAATCATGAATTAAAATACGAAATTTATTTTACGAAAAATAAATCAAACAAAGTTCGGAGGAAATAGAGTAGAAGAATAAACATCAGTTGTATCGATTGATTGCATAATTTCGTCAGCTAAATCAAGTTGAATTGAACCAAAGATCTCTTCGGGATTCTTATCGTTGAAATAAATTTGATTGATAAATGCCAATTGTATTTGACTCTCTAAATGAAATGATGAGATTCTTTTTCTTTAATCACTACTTTTTCTCAAATCTTACTTCGTGCCCAACGTGGAATTTTCTTCTTTCGTCTATGGGAGAAAGATAAGTCCGTCTCGTTCATTTGATCATCGTGAAATATTGTCATGTCATAGTTATTCGTTGAGTTCGCTTTAAAACTACATTCTATTATTGGATTGACTTCTCGAACAAAATTTGATCTAGATCAATAGAAAAAAAAGCATGTAAAAAAGACGAAATGATAAGGACTGAAAATAAACGCACCCGTTAAGACGTTGAAATCGGACATTGTTTTGCGTATTGGAACATTGTGTAGGCGCACGAGATCGGCTGATATGCGTAGATTTTTTTAATAATTGACGACGTAATAAACTTTTTAATGACAGCGTTGGCTGCTGAGTGTGAGTTACGATGGATGAATTTGATGGACGTAAGCACTAGAAGATATTTCGACGTTAGAAATTGAGTTTGTATAGGAGAATTGACCTACTGAAGTGCAGAAAGCCATGATGCAAGAGATATGTAACTGAATGACTGAGTGCTTTTCTTTATATTGTGTCAATCTTATTTAGTGAAAACAGATAATACTGTTTCAATTAGGAATTGAATCAAAGAATTGTACCGAAAGTAGGATTGATTGAACGGAAAGTCAATTAAGTACTCTCTCTTTTTTCTTTGCGTCGTTCAATTAGACGAACATGTTCTTGCCAATGTCGTCTCTAATTGATTCCTATCACAATATACTCGTTATTCAACACTGTTTTGCTTTTTTACTCACAGATGGTTCCTTTCTCAAGAATATTTGCGTTTGTTTGCGAGTAAAATCAAGTGATATATAATCTATGCTTGTGGATATGTTTCAAACTGTCTTGATTTTTATGTACGGTATCGAAATCATACAAAAAAAAAGAGCGAAGAAAAAGAAGAAGAAGAAGAAGAGGAAGAAATAAACGAAAACACCATACTTAGCTTGTATACAACAAAAAAATGATGAACACAGAAATCTTTGTTTTTAGTTAAGAAGGCTTTTTTCCTTATAAAAATCTGTATAGTACATATATGAATATTAATATACAGAAAATCAATGAATCTGACCGGTTGAATTAGTTGGTATTTATATTTATAGAAATAAAAACGTTTGAACACTTGATGAATACAGAAGACACGAAGAAGACTAGGTTTATTGTTTATTTCTTATATGTATAAATATATATATATATTTGTATGTGAGTGCATTTCTTTTCGAATGACGAAAGACAATCGGGTAAGCACGTCAGAGAATTGTCTATCATTTCCATATTTTCACAACCGCATCACATGAAACTGTTACTAAATACGGTGTACGTTCCTTCGACATCACTAATTGCATTGATGTAACAGTGTCCGTATGCGCCGGGGGGATATTGGCACTTGATTTAGTTGATCTAAACTCGGTAGTTGTTGTCGTTGGTGACATTGATGAAGCACTTGCTGCTGCAGCTGCTACCGGCGGTGATGATGTGTGTCTTCGCTTGTGATATTCTTCAACGGTTACGTCAACACCATCGATGACTTTTGATTGATAACGTGCTGTTAAAGCATCATCGTCTGCTGGTCCTCGACAGACAATGTAGGATTGAAATGCTTGGGTTAAATTCCAGTTTCTAATACGCATATCTGTTCCTGCGCAGAGCAATGATGTCGAACTATCGTTTTTCCAGAGAAACATTGCTGCGATGTAGTGATTGAGTGACTAAAGAAAGCATTTACTCGATTATTGGAAGTATTTTCTAGTACAAAGACATACTTGTGTTAATGAAAGTGGTGCTGTTGGTGATGGCCAAAAGACTTTTTGACGAATTTGTGGTTTATCAATATTCCATATCGCTACCTCATTGTTACCTTGAAATGAACTGATTAAACTGCTGGGTTGATCTTGATGGCGAAGAAGTGAAATCACACGCGCACCTAAAACAGCATGAGTTATCCGATTGGTAATTCAAATTTGCTTTCTCTTGTCTTACCTGTTGGATGCCGCATGCCTTGTATACATAATTGAAAACGCATATCCCATATATCGATAAATCCACTGCCGGTACCAACAGCTAACCAAGATTGAAGCTCATCAATTTCAAATGCGGTTATCAAGCCTAAATTGAGTTGAGTAAAATAACAGAAGAAAGAACATTAGTTTCAGTTTATATTACGATGATTTAGATCGTTTTTAAATCGAAAAATAGGTGATGAACATCGAGTATCAATACCAATAATCAATCCTTGCGATGTGGCTAATGCGAGAATATCTTGTGAGCCAGTGTTGAAGTATTTTAAATCGATGGGCACGCCAACATCTTTGACATCCAAGTTTAAGTTATAAAATGATTCCTGAATATCTGTAGCTCCTGCGCCAAGACTAGATCATACCAATAAAGTTTCTTTTAGTTAATAAAAGATCGATTTTTACTTACTCGAAGATATTCAATTGGCCATTTTCACGCAACGCAGCCAAATTCGAATTATCCGATGTAAATGCTAATCCACGAACGGAAGATGCTACGGCGAAAAGTAAGAAGTCGATTTCATCAATCTCATATTGCATACAACTGATGACCTACATGTTCCACGAATGGCTCTTGACGGCCGGAAGATTAATGATTTCTGAAATTGATTGATGTCCCACAATCGAATCGCTCCTTTGGAATCGCCAGTAGCAAAATATTGTGTATAATACGTAGCTGACGGTGAAACCAGAGTTGATGTTAGTCTAAATCAAACAATCGATTGAGTCTGTTCACCGATCGTTATTGAAATCATACTTCGTAATCTTGCCGTTGTGTAAATGAACGTGAGCAAGAAGGGTACCTTGCGGGGTCCAGAGTTTTTGATCAGATATTTCAAAAACATTTGTTGGCACACTATGTTTGAGTAATTTCGCTCGTTGACAATCCTCTCGATAGATAGCTTGATGTTTCAATACTAGATTATTTTGTTCGGTTAAACATTGTAAACGAAGACCTTGAAAGAAAGATATTGAGTATCGTCTACGAACGAAGAAACGGATGTCCAACCTGTTCGCAATGTTTTCGTCATTGGTTCAACAAAATACTGTTGTCGATGTTGCGTGATATTTTCTGTTGAAGGTAATTGATACTGAACCGTATCAACCAGCATTGCCTCATCGGTATTTTCTTGAATTGTCTTCTCGTTTGAGCTTGGAGGAATGTTCTCTTGTTGATTAGGTACTTGCATTGGTGGTGCTCCAAACATTTCCGACCAATCGGACTAAAAATAGAGACGAACGATGAAAGAATACCTTTGGAGGATGCGAAACTTACACCCTCATTATTCAGATTTCTAGCAGAATAGTTCTCCATGTTAGTTCGATTGATATTCAGACTTAGGTCATGTCGACGTCCGGGAGGTATTTTGATATTTATTGTGCCTGGTCGATCTGTCATTTCGGTTTGTACACTTGCACTAAATAAAAACCATTGATTATCCTTCGAGAATAACTCAGTTCGAGTATTTGTTACCTTATTTTATACTGTGGTGCTTGTTTAACAAAGAATTTCAAAGCTAAAATTTTATTTTCATCCTCTTCTTTCATTCCTAACTCGATCAGTTTATCAAACGCCTAAAAAAGAATCATATCCGACATTCAGTCAGTTTCAACGGAAGAAAGTGTAA
Source organism: Adineta ricciae (assembly GCA_905250025.1). Taxonomy (NCBI): domain Eukaryota; kingdom Metazoa; phylum Rotifera; class Eurotatoria; order Adinetida; family Adinetidae; genus Adineta; species Adineta ricciae. Next base: position 57,395 of record CAJNOJ010000149.1, on the reverse strand, counting down.
TAATTCATACATCACGAACGAAAAGATCCGTCGGTTCAGTATACGCCGGTTTTAGGCCTGTACCAGTCATTTGTCGAACATTAGATCGGTCCGTTAAATGTCGAAATAGATTTTCATTCGGCTGAATTTGTTGGATATACTCAAATAAATCACGTGACAATGGTTCGATCAAAGCATTATACAGAATATCCTAAGCAAATGTTCATATTTCAAATCTAATAGAGAAAAAAAACACGACATACGGGATTTCCCACTTGAACAATTGGAAATTTAAAAAATTTCTCAATCACCGGAATTACAAATCCATGTACATCAGCTAGATGGGACTTTTCGCAGATACTATTGATAAATTCGATAACACTCAGTCGGAGCCAAAGATTCTAAGCGAGATTTAATAGTGAATGATTAACTAGACAAGAATCGTACCGGGTGACAAACAAGTGGCGCAACTTGTCGAAGAAAATCATAAATGGTCTTTCGCTTCAACAATGACAACCGAACAAAACATGCCAACGCTTTTAATACTCGATGAACAACAAATTCCTCTTCATCAGTTAATCCCTTCAAGAAAATTCGTGAAGAATTGTTCATCAAACAAAGTCCTTTCTCACTTGAGTTAACAATGGCTGGATAAATACTTCACTTTCCAGTCCAATATACGAAGCAACTGTGACCAAACTATCGAATAGTGTCGCACGTAGACGCCAATTCGGTTGACTCAGCAACGTAGTCAAATGCCCACAAATAATTTCGATTGCTAAACGATACGAACATTTACTACCGCGAAAAGTTTCTTTCCCTTGGAATTTACTTTTTCGTTTGCCAAAAAATGTGCATAATCGTATAAGATCCGATCGGCATACCGCTTCTGCTAATTGCCCATTTTGATCTTCGTTGTCACCATGTATAAGATCACCGAATTTACCCTGCATCCATGTTTGAACACTCTTCAATTCTTCCTCATAAAGTTTCTAGCAAATTTATACAACGAAAATCATGTATTTCGATTCGAAAACACAGTGTCTACTTACGAAATAATCGTTGTTTATTGTATGATTTCGTTCTTCGATTAAATACGTTTTTTCTAGAAATCTATTCGAACGGAAAGAGAGAAGTGAAGCAGATGATCCATTGTTGCTCCTACCGTAGTGAGTGCTCAGCTAGGACTGAGAGATATTTCGCTAGATTTGACCGAACATAGCAATCCTCTTGGACATACGGCGTTGACTAAACGAATAAAAGCAAAGTTCATTACCAATAAAATGAAATGTTTCAGTGAAGTTCATACTAAAGTTGGAAAGAGATATTCGCTAAAAAGATCGGCATTTTCTTGATTGATATTCTTCACAGACGATATAGCAAAGACAAGTGTTCGTATCGCATCTGCTCGGACACGATGATAAGAATCATGTAGCATTGCGTTCTACATAATGAACGTCGAATAAACAATCATCAAATATCTGTATTTGCTTACCACATAAGGCAAAATTCGATCGAGAATAATCTGATCGTCAACCAATGGAATCATTAGACGTAAAAGTTCCAAAGCTACTAATCGAGAATGCAAATGCTAAAATTGATCAAATCAAGTGTAATATTTCGCTTCTTTTTTTCTCATCGAATCTTACTTTCAGTTTTCTCATACAAGACAAAGCCAAGGACAGAAGTATTAGTAGACACTGCGATGATTCGCCATGCTTTTCTTCATCAGTTTCCGTTTGATTTTCGTTGGTTTGACTCGCTTCCGTAAACAAACTACTCATAATGTGCGAAAAATCCCGGTGAAGTCTAAATACAAGTCGAATTTGCAAGAAATTCAAATCTCTGATGCAGAAATTTTCATACTTATAGATCACATAATCAGGTGAAAAATCTTTTAAAATTTTCTGTACATATGGCAGGAGAAATGTATGAAAACATGATGGAAATGCTTTGCCAGTTTGCTCTTGAAGGTATTGTTCAGCTGTCAGACGTTTCAATGGATCTCGATCGATCATACTCGCAATCATTGTCTAAAGACGAAACTTAGATCTCGAAATAAATTATCGTCGAAACCTTTACTCGTATGTCAACATCGGCGATTTTATTAACAATTGGCATCGGATCGTAACTATCATTTCGATAGTCAAGCATTTGGGTTAAAGTAAATAACGGTTGTTCAGTAAATAATTCTGTTAGGATACAACTGAAATAAAGGAAAGATTTTCAAAGTTTATCGTTGATTTTTGTTGTCGAAAAAATCTACCCGAGAGAGAAGATATCCATTGCCGGTGTACCCAATTTTCCGAAGCTAGTTGAAAATGTATCATTATTAATATCACTTCTAAATCTCGTCTGGTCGTAGAAACGTTCCGGAGCTAAGTAACATACATTTCGTTGTGATGCATTAAAATAATAGTAATATTCAGCCGGATCCTCCTGAAAAACAGATGTCATATCTTCGATTCCATATTCTCAACTTACATAAGCAAAAAATGTCGGTTTAAAGTTTGCAAAGTCACTCAACAAGATCCAGTTGTAACTTGTTAGTAGAATATTTTCGATCTTTAAATCACCATGCGTGATGTTCTCATGATGAATGTGTTTCAACGCAATCAACAATTGATATGCGATCCATTTCTTCTCAATTCGAGTCAGATACGGCCGAGTTTGCAAACGATAAAATAGATTGTCTTTGATGTAGGGGCGTGTTAAGATTATTGAACGATCGTTTTTCTAAGCGAACATTGAAAAAAATTGAATGAGGGCTTGTTTAGAAGAGAGAGAGAGAACCTACAGTAACGATTTGAAATGGTAAACAATTTTTCAGTGGTGATGGTGCGACTTCTTTTTCATGAAGTATTGAGTAGATTTCTAAATGATCTATATGGAGATTGTGTTTCGAAAAGATGAGAAATACTTTGTATTTGCGCTTTGTATTGATCATATGGAAGAGATTGATCAACAATCTGGAAGATTTTTATGACACAATAACCATTTCTATAGAGAAGGATGAGTTTTTTGGAAAGGATTTTTTCATTTCTTTACCTGGTTTTTGCTTTCGCTACTTTTAAAAATCGAGTAACACCCAAACTACAAGAAAAAACGACATGATAAACATGAAAACTCATTAGGTTTTCTCTGCATACTTTTTAACATAGTCGTATCCACTTAAATCATTAAAGTAGGTTTCGACGTTAAGAATCTGATTAGGTATATGTGCAATTTGATTTCCCATCAAGAAATACTCATCATCTAGAATAAAGATCATGTAGGAAAATAAACGATTCCTAGGATCCAATATCTCAGTTGTAATAATAATATAAAAAGATATTTTACTAAAAAAAAACCAACAAAAATAATTTGAATTATTCTTTGCCGTGTCTCAACGTTGATCGTTGACATCCTAAAACAAGACAATATCCATCTGGCTTCCACAGTTTTCTTCATTTTACCTTAGGTACGACGAACACCCAATCTTTCATACGTGGCTCCACGATGATTTGACAAGCGAGGCGAGATGTCGGTGTTAAGCCGAAAGCCAAGTCTAACATATCATTTTCTTCTTCGACAGGTTCGGGCAAAGTCTTGTAGTTTTCACTATCGAGTATCACATGGCACGTTGAACAAGCGAGTGTGCCTTCGCATGCACCAAATCCGTCAATATCGATCTTATTATCAAGAATCACATCGAGCATGTTGGAACCGACTTTAGCTTTGGCGTCGATTGGCTTTTGGTCGCGATCGATAACTTTAACGTTAACAAATTGATTTGCATTGGATGAGTATCTTTGGAATACGAAATTTGGGTTGAAAACTGTTCGGGTGATTAAACTAAGGAGATTTCGTCTCATCTGAAACAAAAACAAAGCTTTTCAAGAGAAATTTTCTCATTAAAACAAATCAGTGTGTTCGGTAGAGGGCGGGGGAATGTCTTCATCTTGTTTAATCGGTTTTAAAAAGAAATGTTCATTCGATTTTTTAATTTCTTTCGCCTGTTCACTGATTTCCGACGAACGATTATCGTGAATCATTTCATCAATATTAAATTGAAGAACTTTTTGTAGATTTTCATGTTCAGTTATACATGTCGAATACCGAGAATTGCCGAATAAAATCTGAAGAAATCTTAGAATTTCACGTTTCAATCCACTGGACTTTGTACGCGGACCAAGGTTGACGATTGGTTCGATGATTGATACGATATCCGAAGAATTTAACGTGGAACTGTTTTGTAGAATTTGATTGACAGTTTGAGTAACAATTAGTTGAAGTTGCCAATTTGAATGGAAAATGATTTCAACGAGAAGATCGAATGTCGCTTTTTTGTATTGAATTTCAATTTCATGTGTTTTAGGCCAAAAACGTGGTAAACACTCGATCAATGTTCGTTTATATGCATCTGAGAGACCAGGATCCTCATCCTCATCATTATCTTCCATTTCTTCATTTGGATCCTAAAGAAAATAACTTCAATACTACTTTGTTCCTCAGATTGAACAATTCGCTTACCGGCTGTTTCAGCGCCTTTTCAAACCAAGTCCAGAAGAGTTCGTAAGCTTGAAAATGATACTGATCAGCAAGTAACGACAAAACCCGTATGGCGACCGATCGATATGTCAATGATTCTTTTTTGCATTCCTTAAGAATTTGTTCATAAATACGTCGAATAAGGTCAGGTAAAGTTTTGAATCCATCCCTAAAGAGAAGGTTTAATCACATTTGATCCGCTGTTCACACCAAATTGCATTGTGATCAAATAAATCAAAACGTCATATAATGATGACAATACAAATTTCACAACTGTATGAAAGAATGATGTAATCAATGTGTTATGTGATTAGAGCATATTGCATAGAGTGATTCAAAGACAAGGTACGTTTATGTTTTCAAATGAAATTAATCACTGGTAACGTTTTGGAACTTCGATATTACAGTACGAGAAAGAAATATACTTAAAAATAACTTTTGAGGAATATGTGTGATTGGAGAACTTACTTGCAATGTGTACAAATGGTTTCGATCGCACGTAGAAAACATTCCTAACACAAAACGAACACGTAACTGCAGTTCTTTTTCGAGAATAAGACAATCTTACTTTTCCTTCATAAACACGTCCGTAGAGTCCTTTCAAAAGATATTCTACTAGAATATTTAGACTCTCTTGATCTAAATTGTTCTTCAATGTTTCTCCAATCATTTGTATTGCTCGTGCACCTTTAATTTTCATTCCGTATGAACTATGTTCGATTGCTAATCGAATATTTTCAATAATTCCTTTCATATACATTTGTATGCCTGTTATTGAACTTCCCGTATGTTCGATCCATAAACTTTTCCAAATTGATTCTTCTTGTTGTTCATCTTCGACTTTATTCACGAAACTTTTCTCTTGCATAGCTAAATAAATCAGTGGCAAAATCTGCTGTCCATATTCCATCAGCAAATCGTGATTCGATTGGGATATCGAATTCAATGTCAATGCGCAAACATATTGATAATCACCATCGGCTTGATAATACCACGTGGAAATTTTCTGGAGAAGATTTTCAATTGACGAATGTTTCGCGATTCGAACAATAGTTCCCAATACACTGGTGTATGTTTTTCTCAATGTACGGTTCGAATTCGCGCTCATAGTGTTTACTAACACAGCCATCCATTTTCCAACATATTTCGAGCAGTTTGTCGGATAGATATTTGCCAGTGTAATGAAATATTGTCCAATAAGACATTTAGTTGTCAGTCCAATCGAGTGTTTGATAGCTTCGATTAGTTTTGCAGAAAGTTCATCGAGAATGTCTTCGTCAACGTATTGATTCGTACACGTATTGATCGCATCCATAAGTGGCGATGAACGTGCGCACAGCAAACGTGCAACGTCGATTTGTTCTTTCATTTCAGCAGCAGACAGTTTCATTGATGCATAGTTGAATATATCCGGCTCAATCGATGATAATGCTTCGAACAGGGCAATGATTATCACGGTACAGTATGGCTTCAACGTCTCACGGTTACCATAGCGAATGATCTCAACTAGAAAACAAACATTCATTCAAACTTAATTCAATTTCTGATTGGCATGTGCGTAAATATTTACGAGAACGTCTGATAGCACTCGTCACTGTGATAAGAATGTTATCTCTCATAAGCAAGTGTGCGAAGACACCCCCACGTTTCAATGAATATTCCTTTGACTTACTAATTGTATTTAATGAGAATTTGGCAATGTCTTCGTTCTTGTTGTAGAGTCCATCGTTGAGGAGTACTGGTAGAACTTGTTCAAGTACATATCTGCCACGAGCTTTGTGTTCTGATTCGTTCATTCTAAAAACCGAAAGCGCAGTTGAATTCTTTTACGAATCTGAAAACTTACGAATTCGATATTGTTGTCGCGGGATCACAAGCTAACAATAAACAATTCTGTTTAAAAGAATTGATTGATGTTAACGCTGCTTTTCTCACGGATTCTTTCGTATCATCACAAACAGCTAATAATCTTCGAAATAGTTCTTGAAACAATTCGATATATTGCTGATTATCAATTAATTTTCTGTTCAACATGCGAAATATGTCCAGGAAAGCCAGTTGAATGCTTTCTCGTATTCGCCATCGTGATGATAACATATCAGTGTACAGTTCATGAAAAATTAATGAGAAATACTTTTCAACAATTAAAATTTGCTTGGTCGAAGCGAATAATTTCTTCCATATTCGTTCGATACATTGCTGAATGCGAACTTGTGGATCGTAAAGCAGACGATACAATCGTGAAATCAATTGCTCTATGTAAATTAAGATGAATTCAATCGATTTCTTTTCATAATTATCTAAATGAAACAATTGGCCGTAGCGTGTTGTTGACCAAATCGAATTCTCGTGTGCCAAATAGAGAAACGAATAAAATAACTGAGATTTCTCATTCTTTCCAATGTTTAATAAGTCCACTAATGAGCACAGCTCTTTGTAGAGAGCAATTTGAGCATTGTCAATCGTTGTTTGTTGTACATTATGTTCGTACGCGATTGTTGTCTGTTGACTGGCAAATGAACGTGTACTGTCGGTGAAATGTTCGAATAATTTCGCATTGAATTTCAATTTTATATCTTCATCTTCGAGAATTTCGTACATGTAAATCAAACATTTACACCCTAATTCTTGATTTAGTTCATCCTGATCCAATAATCCATAGATAAGATTTGTCTGTAAATGAAATAATTTGGATTCGAATAAAGTTCGATACGTCTGTTGTAAATAAGGACGACGGCAATGGATGAGAAATGTTAATAACCAAATAAGTGCCGCTTGTCGACTATGAGGATTGTCGACATCCGAGGAATAATGAAGAATACGTTCAAGAAGGTATTTAATCAACTGATGACGTAGTTCGTGTTCATTGGGAGTTAGCTGATAAGAAGAAGATTGTGGTTTGCAGTCAAGTATAAGATAGGGATCATCAACCAATGGTGTATCAACACTGAGAAGGCAGCAAATAAGAGCATCACCTGTGACATAGAAACAAAAAGATAAGAAAAGAATTTTCTTGTTTTGTTTTATTCGCTACCTATGTTTAACTGAAGTTCGATTTGTTTGGTATCAACAAGCGATTGAGTTAAGATCTCAATGATACTTTCACTCTGTTCACGATAACAAACAGCGAGAAATCCCAACGTTTGAATAGCCTTTTCTTTCAAACGATTCGTTTCATTGATCGTCCGAATCTTGGTTTTGACTTTCTCAATGAACAGTTTCAGTTGACTTTCATCACGAGAAGTAAAACACTTCATTCGTGCTAGCTGACCAATGGAGGTTAACAAAGCTAAACTATACTCATTGAAGTTCTCGAAGAACATTCGTAATAAGATGTCTTTTCCATGGTTGATGTATTCATTCGAGTCACGAAGGTATGAACACACATAACCGAGAACAAGAATACTTGCTTCACGTTGTTCGAAACGCTGATTAGCATTCGGAATGATTTTGATCAATTCATCAATGGCTGGAAGATTGTCTGGTTTCTTCGAGAGAACATAGGCGTAAAGTATCGAAGCGTAACGTCGTGTGTCATCACGGGTGGAGAAAAGAGATAATTGTCGGAACGAACTAAGATTATCGCGTATCAATATTTGAATGTCCGAATCGTTCAAATGGTGACCAATAAGAATCGCTTCCAGTAAGAAATATGTCGATAAACAATTATGCACAACAAGAACGAAATCAAGCAGAAATTGAATGTAATTATACCAAATCTTTGGATTTTGTTGGGCCACTTGTACAATCTGTACAAGTTGCTCTTCATACTTCCATAAAGGTGTGTTCTTTTCGCCATTAAAACTCTGTCGAATTAAACAGCGATGTAGGTAATAGATCATTTCTTGATATGTCTGAGGATGATAAACTAATGATTGTTTACCCATTGGATAATCTCCGTGTGCGTTGGAAAGAATTAGTTTTAACAATGATTGAAACTCGGGATAATTCTCGTCTTGATCTACGAATAGATTTCGGTTCGCTAGCGAGCGTATGTCTTCATTTCGATCTGAACACGCTGTTAGGAGAATGAAACGTGATGTACAATCATTCGATGGGAACACGTTCATTACGTATGAGACAGCAGCTTGGCGACAGTTGGGATAATCAACGGGTATTGCATCGGACGACGGATTCGGAATGACTTGTTGAGTCAATAATTGTTGAAGCATGTGTTTACTAGCTATGCTAGCATCTTTTTGAGAGTAAGCCAGTAAACTAGAGTACAAGATTACAGCGATGCAAATTTAATGATACGGAGCTTACGTTAAAGCTTCTTGAATATTCAAACAGCACTCATTGTCTTCGGTTTTCAACGCTTCAAAAAATTGTTGAGTTAATCGAATATCCTCGGCGAATAATTTGGGCACTCGATATGACAATTTACCAATTAAAACATAAGTTAAACTTCTTAAACGGGATGCGTCGTGTGTTTTATGTGTTTCGGTGTTGAGAACTTTTTCCAAAGCATGTAGCAACAATTTTGATACAGCAGTTAGTTGATCGGATTCTGCACTAGAAAATGAATTGCCGAGTAGGACAAGTTTTTCGTCAGACTTTAAACAAACTTTTGAATAATATTCTGGGCAAATTGTAAAGAAAAGTATTTGATACGAGCATTTGTTGAATTGCCGAAAAGGCTCTCATACAGAATCTATGAAAAATGAATTCCCAAACTACTCTTTAACCGGATAATTCGTTTACTTGAATTGAGTGTGGAAAAATCGTGCTAGCTGTGCGTGATTTCAACAGATACGGATAAAGTTTTAATCGAATTCGTGTGTTTGATGGATTACGAATCAATTCTTCATTCTATATATTTAACTAAAGATTATCATATCACATCCGATGTTAAAATCTCACATGTTCTCCTTGTTGTTTCACTGTTTTCGATGTTCCTAAGAAGAATTCGAATAAACTTCGAACATGCGTCATCAGATTCCAATCAACAGCTACGGTTAATCGTTTAATATCATGTTCAGCTGCGAGAACGACACTAAACGACATCACCAAGATTTGTTAAGAAGTTCACTTAGGCATACCTACGAGTATCTTGCATCAGCTGTCGATAGAACGAAATGAAAGATAATTTCATTCTCTGAATAGATATTTCCATTGAGAAATTTTAAAATGCCAACTTTAAGCTAAATTGACCATCGGAAAATTCTTCCTTGGAGGGAAAACTAGGATATTTACCTTTTCGACTTCATCTAAATCATCTGTTTGTATGGCTTCGATGATTCGATTGTACAATGATTCGTTCAGACATGGAAATGGCTGTTTGAATGCTTCGGTTTCTTTGCTTGGCGCATCTTCCATGGTAGAGAAAAGAATTTCGTCAACGGGCGCTTGAGATGGTTCCACATAGGATTGCTGTGTTGAAGGAATAGTGCGAGATTTAGTTTCATCAAACTTGTAAGATAGAAGAAGCACGTTTAGAAGAAAATTAAGAAATAAATGTCGAATTGTCGGTTGATCAACGAGACCGTATTTAACAATATTCTCCTGCATATTTGGAATAATTCGAACGTGTTGTAAAGCGTAAACAATAAGACCCATGAGAAGTTCTTGATGTGGAGTTGTTCGATTTGGTAAAGATTGAAACAGAAGTGGAATAAGTTCCACTTGAATATTAGATTTTAAGCGCATAAAACCCATTTTAATGTACATTATCGAAAAATTCTACGAAAGATAAGGAGAATCGAGCCTTATTCTAATGAAATATCAAAATTTCCTTACTGAAGAAAACGGTGAGCAGTGTGTTGAGGTGGTAAAAATTTCAAGAAGACTTCTCACCGGGATTTGAATTTCTGGACGAGATTTGACTCGTTTGTTCACATGAATGAATATTTCGAGTGCCTAAACAAAAGGTGAGCGACATCGTCAAGATGCTCATCACTCACTTTTTTTCTAAAATCATCCGTTCGTATTTCAATGCTACGGATAAGCACCGGAATAAATGTTTTGATCAATTCTTGGAATTGGTAGTCATCCCCACAGGAGATCAATTGGATGAAATGGCGATTTAGTGTGGCTAAAAAACCAAAATGCGAATTTTTTCCTGAATTTTAAATCGAAATTTAGTTTTACTTGAGTCAAGTGGGTACACGACTTCGTCAGTCATTGTTTTCCCAACGAAAATTTTATTTTGTACTTATAATAAGAAATAGTATGACCGGATTTATATCGCGTGTTTATGATTCATCGCAGTTGCCTGTCAACCAATGAAAATCGAGCATGACGATCGATGTCTTTTTGTCGAAATTTTCCTCCTTGAATTTCTTTCTTATCGTCAAGGGAAAATTTTTATAAAGTCGAAAATAATTTTTTTTGAATTATAACGAAAATTTTTCTGTTGCCTTTTCTTCCCATTGGCTCTCCACTGAAAGAACGTCAATAATAATAAATAAGCAAGAGAAGACATTTTTCATTTTCATCATCGTGTTTTCTTTGTATCTCATGTCAAATTGTCCGATTTAGATATGTCGCATCGTGATAATAAAGACCGTCGAACGTTGTATTGTGGAAATTTGCACGAACATGTCACGGAGGAAATGCTCTTCGAACTGTTTCTTCAAGTACGAATCAATTACTTTGATATTACAATTCCATCCTGCGTTTTTTGCCTTTCAGAGTGGTCCCTTAGAAGCAGTAACAATCAAACGTGATGGACGACGATCATTTGCTTTTATCACTTTCAAACATGAAGAATCAGTTCCATATGCTGAAGCTATCATGGAAAATGTTTCGTTATTTAATCGCCCATTACGTCTAGCAGCTCGTTCTGCAAATAAAGACTTTAATAATAATCCAAATGAACCTTACACACCAGAACTCTACGTGAACGATTCATTACTACATCGTTCCGCAGCTCCTTGGCATTCATCACAGCAACAGCAACAGCAGCAACCATTACCAGTCCCATTGTTCTCTAATAATCATGATAGTAATAACTATCCAGCTCAGTCACAGTTTTCTTATGAGGATCGAATGCCTCCACAAAGATTTGACCGTCGAAAACAACACTCGTATCATCCATATAATAGAAACGATCAAGATCATTCCCATATGAAGCAACGTAATGGAAATTATAACCAACAACGTAGAGGAGGAGGAGGATACAATAATTACTACCGTTAGAAAGTTTCAAATAAGATATATACATATTCCTGTTCGTCAGTATCTCATGTTTAACTTTGTATGTACATATGGATTTATCTATTTCTGTTTTTTCCTTGTCTTGTGAAAAGAATTCGTATTTTTTCTGTCGAACGATATGGATTGACAAGTCGGTTCTCAGAAACAAAATGCGAAGAAGAGAAACAGACGAACTGGGAGAAAAACGTAGATGCATAGACATGAAGGAGAATATTGATGATCCTTTACGTTTGTTTGAAAACAAAAAAATTGCTTTATTTAGTTTGTTTTTCAGATTTCCATGACGAAAATTTGAAATTACTTTTAGATAAGACATGGCCGCATTAATCGTTGATGGATGTGTAAATATCGAACGAGAAAAAGCAAATCTGCTTTGCTTAATCAAGTAATGTTGTTTATACTGTATTGAAAATGTGAAGAAATCAGATATTTTATTAGATTGACGTTGAATACATTGATTGATCAATCTTCATCAACACCAATCGCGCCCGCGCTCGACGATCGAAGTAGAGATGTAACTAATTTTATTCTCGTACTCGAGCGCATTCTTAGTTTTCGTATGCGAGGTAAAACAAAACAGATTTTCTCCATCAGCAAAGAGTTTCATATCCAGTTCTATAGGAAGTTGGTTAACTAGTCGATCATATTTCTGGGATTTTATTCGGCCGGCATGTATTGGTTCTTGTCGCCAGTCAAGTGAGACCACATTCAAGTGTTTCATTGCTAATAATCCACGTCTACCTTTCAGTTATTGAGCGAGTGGAAGAAGTATCGAACTCCCGATGTGCAAGGGACAAGGTACGATAATTGTAATATCCATTCCATTTTCCATATCTTGCTCGCTTTTAGGGTCGAGCATGGCTTAAATTTGCTTTAATGGAAAAGAAATTATCTGAACTTTTAAAATTAGTCATATCCGATTGTCATCTTGTCCGGTATGATTCTCATCAACTTCATCGAAGCACACACTGCCTTTGATTTCGTTTAGAAAATACTATCACGATGATTCGATTATGACTTCATCTCAAGCGTTTATTATATGTGATCAATTAGCGGCTTTGAATACACTAGATTTCAGTTTTTGTTTCAAACAAGACGGCCCGATTATTGCGCCAATCATGATGAATGATTCCGAAATTGATGTCATCGATCTGACGCCATTTCTATCTTATAAACCCAAACAGTAAAACTAGGATATTTAAATTGTTTTGCATACGATAGTTTGATTGCTCATTTAGAATGAAGCCATTATTCACGGGTCAGATTAGTAATGAAGAAAATAAGCAACCATCGTCGATGAATTCGGCAGATTGCGAGGTGATTGCGTTAGAGAAACACAAACTCGAAGTTGAACAGAGAGTAAGTCGGATGCTGATCGGTTTCGAATGACTTTTTCCGTTCTTTTAGAAATATTTTGAAGAGCTGCTCAGATATCGTGATCAAGAATTGCATCAATTAAAAGTTCGATATGAAACTCTGCAAGGTGAACGAGAAAGTGAAGTCCTACAGATGGAAAATATCATTCTTGAACTTCAACTCGAATTGTACGTATCCAATCACAAAACATTTCGATCTATTGTTCTCTTTATATAGACGAACTGCTCGAGATGAAGTCGAACTTCGCCGCAAGAAAACTCAGTATATTGGTTCGACCACCCCACCCAAAAATCTCTCGACATCAGACAGTCAAAAACCCACACCTGTCAATGATTCGTGAGTTTTGCTCAATGACAAGCCAAACGTATTTCTCCGTGATTCTATTTTTCAGTAGAACGATCTCCATTGAACTTGAAGAATCGATCAATAAAAGGTCGTCCGCTAGTTCGATCTATTCTTCATCCAATCGTTCCAGTCAATCGATCACTACCACCAATACTGATGATGATCAATATGAACTCGTTCGTAAACTTTCCTCGAATCTTCTCAATCCTCAGAACGATTTGGCCCCTGAAGTCAAATCCCTATCAAGTCCCGAAATGATTTCGTCAGTAACATCATTCAGCGATGAAGAAGATCAACAAAAGCAAGTACAAACACTAACTACAACTACTCCTGAAAAAGAAAATACAGCTCTCAACGGATCTAGTCAACACCTTCCTGCGAAAGTAACAGTTAAATAATTTCAGTCAATGTCGAAAATGATGAAAACAACATTTGAAAAGTTTCTTTTTATTCCATTTTTATTATCAGACATCTTTCATCTTTTTATCAATGGTTTTTATTCGCTTAGCGTTCGAAATCTTTGTAAATATAGTCGATTTGTACATATCAGTGGAGAGATCCTTCTTCGTATTATTTTAAAAGCTGATTTATAATGCGACAAAGTAATTACTTATTGCTTTCTGTTTCTTTAATTCTGATTGATTTTGTCTCATATAAAATTCATGTCTGATGTTGATAACGAAATTTAGCCTTTATTTTTGTTGTAAAGGTTCATCGAAGCGTAAAAAGGCTACCTAGATATCGTCAAATTTGTTTATCTTTGTGAGTACGAGCGAGAAAAAAAAACAAGATAAACCTATTTTTTAAAACAAATAGTCGATGATGCGTGCAAGTCATATAAATAGAGGCCTTTTCCGGACCCAGTTTAGTAGAGCAAAAAACCATGTCTACATCATTCGAAACGATTGATACAGCAAACCGTCAGTTTGAGCAGCTTTTCAATAGTGGAAAAATCGGTGAATTAGCCGACCTTTATACACCGAATGGACGACTGTTTCCTGCAGACAAAAATAAATATGAAGGACGCGAACATATCAAACAATTTTGGCAAGGTGCGCGCGATGTCGGTGTTGATCATCTTTGTCTTACAACAGGCACTGTAATCGAGGCTGGACATGATCGATTGATTGAAACCAGCTCTTATCAACATTCACTTGGCCAAGGAAATTATCAGGTCGTTTGGAAACGTATTGCTGAAGGAAAAAATGAGTGGCAATTAGAAACGGATATTTTCAATTAATCAATTCAAATAATAAAGACTTGAATTTTCTTTTATTTATAAAAGATGTGTCATTCAGAAATAAACGACAACTACACGACTAATGCCCTCAGCTCATTTTGTAGATTGTTGATCTCTTGAAAGATAGAAATGGAGTTCAGTGCAGATCTTATCGATGATCGTGTATGGCTTGGCGATTTCGATGCAATGACAAACACTATTGCTTTAGATAGACTCAATATCACTCATATTTTAAGCGTAATTAATTCAGATTTACCAACTGATGTGAATGATAAATATACTCGCAAACACGTTCGTGTTGAAGACGTTGAAACAACTGATTTACTAATTGAATTTGATGCCTGTTATGAATTCATATCCAGTGCATTGACTGAAAATGAAACAAACAATGTTCTTATTCATTGTCTTGCTGGTTCGTTCTATTATCTCATAAAGTTTCTATTCACCCGTACCATTTTAGGCGTCTCACGCAGTGCTACTATTGCATGCATGTGGCTCATGCGTCGATACAAGCTATCTGCTGATGTCGCACTGAAAAGTCTTACAGCTGCGCGCCCGGCCGTTCATCCAAACCTTAGTTTTGCTGCTCAGTTATATCTATTCGAACAAATGAACCATCAATTAGATGTGAATCATGATTTGTATAGAGAATTTCAATTTGAACGTGCGCGCGCTATTTATCTCGATCATGACACTGAAATGAATGGTGTTGACGCAAAGAATACTCTTCGTCAACAGTATCGTCAAACTTTTGCACTTCCACATGGTCACGCACAGTGCACAATTATCAAAACGTATCTATGTCGACAGTGTCACAAAGAATTATTCACTAATGCAGATGTGTCCCGGCACTCCAAAGGCATTGGGTTATTCGATTGGTTCATGAAATACGGAAGCGATCGATGCTTGAAGCTGCCGACGGACAAAGAATGCGAAGAAACCAGTTTTACCCATTGTCTGGAATGGCTAATGACTCAGATTGATACACCGGAAAATCGACATAGTAATTCGATAAAATGTCCCAGTTGTTCAACGATTGTTGGGCATTATGATCTAAACGGTTTGAAATGCTTCTGTGGCCGATGGGTTACACCAGGTTTTCTCTTCGATGTTAAACAAATCGAAGAAAAAGAATGTACACAACTTAATATCGAAACCACAAATAAATCATCGGTAGAAACATAAGTTCGTTGTTCGTAAAAATTTTATTGCAGAATAATCTGATCGACTAGCTCACCATTTTTAATAAATCACGCGTTGATATATTGTAAAACGTTTTTTCATGGGATCTTCGACTCTATTTCTTAGTAAGACTATATATCGACATTAAGGCTTTTTACAATTTCCAATAAAAATGTTATTTAACTCGTGTTCGCAAAATACATGACACATTGCTTTAATATATTCCACACTTAATAAAAACTTATAGCAATGAAAAGTACAACCTATGACTTTCTCTAATGGTACCTCTAGATACAGTTTACCACGAGCATTCATTTTGATACAAAACTGGTGGGGATACTATCTGCTCTTACGGCTAGAAAGGAGAGGAGAAGGACATAATGGTTAGTTCACACTCTGTAGATTCTAACTCCGGCTACAAGAAGCTAGTTTTCGTGACATACTGCCCTATCAGAAAGAGAAGACAATATTTTCATCTTTGAAATCTTCCATCACTGACGGAGATATCAATACTTCTATACCATTTTTAATACGGATACCAAGATTTCTCTTTGATGCACGCTTTCTGTATTACTCTGTATAGAGACTCTTTAATAAGTAAGGACGAAATATCATAAAACTGACTACTTTTCCCATATTTATTATCTTTTTTAACATGTCAGAAGAAAAATAGGTAAAACCAATGGTATTTAAGATAAATTATTGGATTTTTCAAAAACATTGGATTTACGTATAGGAGATACAGATCGAATCCGTCACGAAGATAAAATGAATTTATTTTTCATTTATGATGACGGTTGAAAAGTAATGTATGTTCAGTAAAAGATGGTATTGTAGTATTAAAATCACATACTGCATCACTGCTAGAAATAATATCAAAAGAGTAATAATTAAAATAATGAATGATAAACATACATTAAACTTCCATCAGCTGATTTCACTTGAAGATAGGATATACGAATATCATTAGCGTATGGTCCACCCAAATTAAATACTAAGATTAAAAAAGATTATATTTTTATGTAAAAATATACTATTAAATATCTGATTAACGAACAAGATTTTCCTTTATAGAAATAAATGATAGCATAGTCAATATTGTTGTAATCAATATCCGAACTAAATACATGCCGAAGGATATTACCACCTTTGATTTCCACATTTGATCTAATAAGAAATAGATACTTTTTATTTTGTATAGATTTCTTTTCCTTACTTGTGAGTCATGCTCAGATTTGTTAATAATTCGTAATTTGAATAAAGCGAAACATAAATTTCTCCAATTGTTTTCATCATATCTTCATTAAGTGAAAGTTCGATATAATAATGATGACCTATTCATATTTGAATAATAACATTAAGAATAATTTATTAGAGATTTTTCTTTTACCACAAAATGGTGAATTACTCTTCGTAGATAAATACATGTTACCACGATTGACTGAATCTTTTGCATAAAAACCTTATTTAACAAAGTAATAAATGAGATAATTTCAGTCATTTAATAATTCTTACCCATTTGAGAACAACCCGATGTTTCACATGAAAGACATTGTCCTTTACGAAAACTATCCTAAGAAAAACATCGTTGAAAATTAATATTTTGATAAATAATAAAATATTCTAATACAAAATCTTGGCATTGATATGCTGTGTATGGACATTGAGAACTAAAATTAAAATGATTCAATACTTCTTTTTTTAAGCACAGACAAATTTTTAATATTTACTGAATAGATTCAATAAAATATCCATGTGAACGACCTTAAGAAAGTAGATTGTTTATTTGCTAATGTTACTCTTACTTACTATGAGAACATGATGATTGTTCAAATCCACCTGAAAAAGGATTCTATTCAATAAAGTCATTAAAACATTTGAGTTTACTTTCAGATTGGCCAGGTAATAATCCACCAATAAGTCCTGCAACACTAGAAACAAAGAAAATTGTTTATAAAAACCGAATTATTCTTTTGTTGAAAAGATAAATAATATTTACGTCGATGGACAACCTGGCTGTTGCTTACCACCATTAACATAAAAATCAATGTGACCAGATGGATCTTTTGATCCCAAGCCGATACCCAATGCAATTTCTGTGTTTGTATGAATTACATCGACAAATTTGCCATCTTTTTGATCAAGACGAACAGTATTAGGTTTGCCTTCAAAAAATGGTCCAGCTGGATCGAGGCCCGTTATACGACCTATTTGATTATTTATTCCATTTGATGCATATCCACATGTATGTGCACCCAGACTATGGCCTTTGAAAGAAAAAATTAATTTTTTTCAAAACATACAAACAAAAAAGAAATGATTTTATTGAACATACCGATACAATGTACTTTATCATAGGATAACTTTTTTAATGTTTTCATTTTCTTTAAAATTAAAGATATTTGCTTTCCAACTAATCGAATATTTGCTGCAGCTTTATTATAAAACGGAAATTTTGCTCCACTACCCCAATCTACAACCAATACGGCAGATGCTTCATTCTAAATCATTTCAATCAAAGCTCTAAAATGCATAATTTAAAATAAGAACTGGTATATTACATCCTTCAATTTAAGTAATTCTTCAGTTAATCGTGGAATCCAAGGACTATGGCGATTATTTGTAAAACCATGAACAATAATTCTTAACCATTGTGAATTATTGAACTTAGAATCTATAATTGATTTATCATTTTTATCGTATTCAAGTATTTCAGGACTTGTTGCTTGAGAAGAAGTAAATAGAAGAAAATCTGTTTTAATTATCGATGGATCTTGTGGTACTTCCAAGCCAGCATTATCAAACGGAGGATCATTATCAAAACATCCAACAAGTGAATAACATACAGATGTACCCGGTTCGGGAGGACCTGTCGATGGCTCTTCCCAATTATCCCATCCATTTTTTCTTAGATTATCTTTTGAAATAATTGCAAAATCAGTATTTGTTACTGTATCAATTGTTAACATTGAATTGGAATGTGTGGATAATGGTATAATTCGACCATTGATTGTAACAATGATACAAATAAAAAGTATCATATGAATTCCTGTATGAAAAAAAGATCAAAATTTATTTCATTTAATTTAGTTCATCACTCAATGCATGTAGTTCTTTTATCAGAAGAGAATATCACTATCATTTAAAAATAAATCGAAACAAATTCTTCTAATTATTTACCTGCAGCAGAATCCATTAGAGAGAAAAACAATAGATATAAGTACAAAATTATATTTATAACTTGATTTAATCGATGTTATATAGAATATATTAGAGCATACGCTTTATTTCACATATAATTTGTCGAAGCTCCACCATTCAATGAATATTTTATCTAATCAATGTTCTCATCTATTTTAGGTCGTACTATTCATGGGAAAACATACACTATACGATATTTATATGTTATCTGTTTCACCTTTGACTATTCGAATACATATATGAATGAAGAATGTGCCCATTATTTGTACGCCTGGACTTTTAAAAGAAAAATGCTTGTAAAGCCAGTGCGGCTAGATCAATTTGGATGATTTTCTTGTTCAACAGGCTCGTCAATTTCAACTGTCATAGTTTCTAAGATACCAGAATAACAATGTCGAAATACTACCTTAAAGGTGTGTCGTGACGATGAGGAGTATATAACGTGTAGTTTTTTCCTCACCCTCAACTAGCGTTTATTATTACTGATTGGCAATATGTCGTATAATTAATGATGATCTGTATTCAGTATTACAATTTAAAGGCCTATTTGAAAAAAATTAAAATAATTTCGATCCTAAGATTATGCTAAATAACCTCGAAATATATAATTCAAATCGAAATCCACATGGCACATAAGTAGGTGGCATTTTTGAGTGCAGAGCGAAAATATCTCTACTTTTTTAATGCAGTGTTTACCTTGACAACAACTAAATTACGCCAGTTTATTTTTCTCATTCGTATTTAAGGCGTTGCAACATGAATTATTCTACTGATTGTTTTCATCAACTAAGGCAACTTTTCAAGTTCACTACTGATCGAGAAAACATTGGCAAAAATGGGAAATTGTTGTGGTGGCCTTCTTAAGGATTCAGAAAAAAGAAATTCTCATCCTCATGGTGGCCCACCTGGTCATCAACGTCGTGGAAGTAATGATAGTAATGAAAGAGGCGGTGGACGCGGACACGGACCTGGACATGGACCTGGACATAAAAAATGAAGAGATCCTGTTTCTATCATGTTTCTGAATGAACTGTTTTACTTTTTTTAATCTGGCAATTTTTTCCTCACATTATGATTCCAACTAATTTCACCCAGAATAAAAGCTTTTGAAAAAGAATTAGGATGGATGTTTTAACGAGGCTGATCTATATTGAATGCCCTTGTTAGAATGAATCTTATACAGAGTGTTAAATAACCATTATGCTCCCTTGCCGATCATAAAAGACAACAGTAACACTCCCCACCCCCACCTACAATTTTATACCAAATGTAAGCTTGTGAAAACAAGGGTGAGGGTGAAGATGATTCATATTTTCAAACTATACTGTTCTCAGCATACCTAGCTTTGAAAATTAGTACCGTTCGCGTTTCTGATGTTTTGAATATTAGACATGTTTTCTTTCGGCCTTAGTTAGGAGAATCGTTATTGACCTTCTTGATGAGTGATGTTTCTTTTATTTCTCGTTCTTTGTTGTTGTTTTCATGTGCAGCAATGGTGAGCTCTTCAAATAGGAATTTGTAACTGGTTGTTCTGTGATGATTCAACAGGTTGCTATGTGCAGAATGGTTCTTATTAATACTGCCAATATGTTGTTTCAGCCACTCTTATTCTCGTTGTCTCCTTTTTTGTTGCCACTAAAATAGTCTAGTTCTTTTTGAAAGCAATTCTCAAACTGATATTTGTTTTTCTCGGTAATTTTGCAAATTTTACTCTGGAGATGTGTGATTTATAATCCAAATAGCTTCAAACGATGTTAATCCTATTATTATCGTTATGAATGGGATGTTTATCATTGACAATTTTATTATGTGTGTGATCATTATATCTGCTTGAGTCGTGCGTTGTTTGGGTAGATGATTGTTGAGAAATTGTATAGGTGAGCACTATCTGTGAGAAATCGATCGATATAGTGGAATATTAGGAAATCGTTAAGCCCTCCAAACAAATATTGATGGATAGCAACTTGTTCAACACTACAAAGCCAACAATAATCTCTAATAGTGCTGTTGGTCATTACTTCTGTTTTGGTACATTTACCTTTCTTAGTTTATTGACCTTTGTCGTCTGGTATTAATCAAACCTTTTTTGACTTCATCGCACAGAACTAAGCCCATGATATACATTTTTTTTTCTTCTTTGCTTAATAAAACAGTTTGAAAGAAATCTCAATTTACACTCGACATTGGGTGCGGACGAGGGGTATGATTTCAACTGCCATTATTTCCACACTCATGATAATGTAAATGATGGCATTTTAGTCAAAAGGCGATAATAATATAAGAACTACAAAATAAAACTAGAAATGTGTCTAATTCGAAATAAACTCGAACGACTTTATTCTCAATTTCATTCAGACCAATGGCAATCGAATGTATCCGAATGAACTCAAAACAAAACGGAATCGTTATTATTTAGAGAAAAGTGGTTTTGCTTCATATTCAAAACATACACTTTTTTTTCGAAGAATTCGTTTTGATATTTAAATTTTCAAATGTTAATAGGTCTTGTTAAAAATGAAATTGATTCAACACGAATTTGTCTTTTGATCAATTTGAAACATTTGAATTCTTGCATTGAGTCTTTCACTAACAAAAATATTTCCTTCTTTATCTAAAGCTAAACCATGTGCTGCTCTAAATTGATTTGGTTTATTACCAGAACCATTTCCTCCGACAATGATTTGTCCAAATGTTTGATTTTGTGTCCATTTAACAATTCGTGCATTATCCGTATCGACGATATAAATATTCTTAAACTGATCGACTTTAACATCCCATGGATTATTTAATTGATTCGTATTTCTTTCCATTCCATTTCCTCCTGCAACAGTAATTCCTTCTTTGGCATCTTTTTTCCATAATTGAATTCGATGATTAAATAAATCAGCAATATAAATATTTTCACAATCATCAACAAAAATTCCTCTTGGCATTGATAACTGATTCGAATTTTTACCTCCACGATTTCCTCCAGCAACAATAATTCCTTGATTTGTTTTTGAATCCCATTTAACAACACGATCATTATAAAAATCCGAAATATATAAAGTATTGGTTTTTTCATGAACAAATAATCCTTGTGAAGCACCAATTTGATTTAATTCTATACCTTTACCATTTCCACCAGCAATTGTTATTCCTTCTTTTGCATCTTTTTTCCATAATTGAATTCGATAATTATCATTATCAACAATGTAAACATTTTCATTTTTATCAACATAAATAGCACGTGGTTCTGCTAATTGATTTGAAGCATTTCCTTTACCATTTCCTCCAGCAACCGTTATTCCTCCATTATCTAAAGATCCACGAAGGAATTTTTGAATTCGATGATTATCGACATCAGCAACATAAACATTATTTCCATGTTCAACATCAATAAATAAACCAAAAGGTGATCCAAGATGTTGAGAATCTGAACCCCATTTTGAATCTTTTCCAACAAATGCAATTCCATCCGATGACCATTGACTTGTTTCTCGACAATTTTTGATTTGACTTGAATCACAACTTGATGAAGCTAAAAAGAGAAAGAGAAAGAAGAATAAAATATAGTTGTTTTGTTTTAGAAGAATATTCTTTTACTCGTATTCGAAGTACAACTATGTTTGTCTTGATTCCAAACTAAATTTGATGAACGACATTAAAAATGCTGTTCCAAATGAACATTGATAGAAGGAAGATTGATTATCAGGATTTGCAAATAATCCATCATAAATACAGATAAATCCATTAACAATTGAATTTGAATGAAAGAAAAGATAGAAAATAATCAATAATACATTCATACTTTGTTTTTCGATTGAAATTTAATGCAAAAGAAGACATCTGTATTTATTCTCAATATAAAAATATTTTCAATCGTCATCATGAAAATATTCGTTTTTTTTGAAAAAAACAACAATATTTGTCATTAGAAAAAAGATTGTATTTCAATATTTATCTTTTTTATATATCGATTAAAAGAAAAACAATATGATGATTTGACATTTTATATGAAATCGTTTATTTAATCTTTGAATTGATTGTTTTCTAATCAAATTTTTTAAAGAAATAATTTCATTTCAAGCTTATTATATTAAGGAATGAGTTAAGCGAAATCTTTATCGTTATTGAATTGATTTTTTATTATGAAAAATAACTTTTTTTTGCAGCAATCGTTCGATGGGATTCTGACAATGATAGATCTAATTAAAATCTTTTTCTTTTAAATTTTTCATCTGTATATTCATCAAATCATAAAAATAATTCAATGAAATTCAGCATATGCACTTTTCTTTCTTTTTCAATTCTTCGAACTAGTGCGGTAGGTCTTTCATCTATTGAGAAACGATATTTTTAACAGAAAATAATGAATCTTTGCGACCTCTCTCGTAAATTTATTTATTCACACACAGAAGAAATGAACTTTTTTCGAAGTGATTGTCGAAAAAGAATATGGAAACATAAATAATTTTTCGCGAAACATTATTTTAACTCTTACTCTTTATCTGCGCGATCGATCTTTATGAGTGCAAAAGAAATACTTTTGATATTCGTACGAAAGCTAGTGAGAAGCTACAAATACTTGGTCAAGTATTCTAAACACACGTTTTTTTCCTAACATTACCATAAAAACTGATTTGGATTCCAACATTGATAAATATTTGACGATTTCCAAATAATCCTGAAGATGTCAGAGATCGAGGTGTTATGATTCTATTAGTTATTCAAATAAGTACATCTATTATCTTTCGTTTATCTGTTGTTTTTTTTATCGAGTTCATGATCAAACAACACAATATCAAATAAAAACTGAAAAATTTGTTTATTCAATGACCATATTTTCCACGCATATTTATAAATAATTTTATCATCATTAATTCTATATGAAAAATAATCTTTTAGTAATTTATCTGAATTGACAGCGAAAAAATATTTTTTATTTGATTTCTCTGATAATGCAATAAGAAACAAAAGTGTTTGCAAATTACATATGATCTTGAATATGTCTCTCGAGATGACCAAATCTATGTAACATTAGCTGATCATAAAAAGATGTGCGTCGAACTGATCGTGATGTTTCATATGTTTAAAAAGTAAAAATTCCTTGCTTTTTGTTTTTTTTCTTATTTACATAATTTTTCTAGAAAAAAAGCAAATTCTGTTCGATATATTAACACCGGTTGTTCGTCTTCATCGATGATTTATGAAGCTATTTTGAAATTAGTTGATCCTAAGAGTATTTTATCTATTCAAAGGTATCCTTTATGTATTTGAACTTCTTTGATTTTATTATCATTATCATCTTTAAGATCTTGTCTTTTCGCTGAACGAATTTTAGATAGCACAAATATATTTTATCCAACTTATATATCAACACATAAATAAAGCTTCTTTGTTTTTATTGAACTTCATCTTTTTAAATCTTCTTGTGCATAATATATTTCTTTCGAAAAAAACAAATACAATTAAATGTCCATTTGTTGGACTTTATTGATTATTGTATTTGTTGCTTGTTGCACTTTGCTGATCCATTCTTCTTTCGTCATGTTTCCAGATACAAGATTGTTTGTTAAATTTGAAATATAATACTGATGATCAGCAACAACCGAAAGTATGTTTGGAGCAGAGTTCTAAAAAGAGAAATTGTAATTGGTTAGAAAAACAAAAATTGTTGAGAGAAATTTTTTAAATAATACTTGGTAGATATCAGCTATTTCAACTGCCATGAGGTTTAGAAATCGAAAGGCTTATTGTTGTTGACAACAGACAAGCAAGAGGAGAATTATGCGAACCGTCGTGTGCAAAATGCCCGTGAATAGAAAAAAACGAAATTGAAATGTTCTCTCCTTCAACGACGAGGAAGAAGAAAAGTTCAGCCGGATAGTATGTACAATCAGTCAGAAATCAATTGTATGTTTCTTTATCTGTTTCTTGATGATCATTGGTTATTCGATATCAATGAAATAAAGACGCTTTTATTCATAAGAACAAAGAAAAAATGTTGACCATTCTCCTCAGCGAATTCATGAATTAAGAATAAAATCGTATATTACTCATATCAGACCTATTGTTGAGGGTTATATGTAATATTCGAGTCCTTTCACAGTAAGATCATACTAGTTATTTTAAATATCTTGATAACAAAAGTTCATCTTTTTTCGATATATGATTACGAAAGCATGAACTAAAACGTATACTACCCATTGAGTGTTAGCTCCTATAGTATCTAGTTAATTTTTCGCGAGCATAACAAATTCACTTAACATGTTTTGACGCTCTCCTCTTGAGATAGGATAAGTGTTAGTCTACGGTCACAACTGAAATTCCGACAATGATTGGAAACATCAATTAAAAATTTGGCGGCTCGCAACTTTCGATCATTTCAACCATGAAAAAACGGTTAGAAGTGAGAATATCAATGTTAGTAAATGTCTGACACCAATACAAAATCAACTTACAGATTGAAATCGATCATTTTGAAGACCTTGTTGACCATAATTCTCATGTGTAGCCGACATTGTAGTCAGACGACTGTCATTTTGACCGGGTGTAGGACAAAAGGTATTGCTATATGCAGCCGATACTGTGGTATAATCATTTCGATTTTGAACCACATCAGATGCAACAAAACCATAATGTGCCGCCTTTTGACAGGCAATCCTGAATAAAAATGATGTCACAGGTTGAACAAGTTCAAAAAATATAAAATTAAGGCTTACACTTGCTGTTGAAAGTCGTATACTTGACCACAAGTACATTGATGCATTTCTCTTCAAGTGACGGAATCGAATAATTCAGAAATCTATATATAAAAAATAAAACGACAAATGATAAACCAAAGATGAAATAAATCAAAAGATGGATGACATGGTTAAAATCAGTTCCACGAAGATAAAGGAGAGACCGAGAGAAACAACAGGGGAAATATCTAGTAGAAAGAAAGAAAGAAAGAAAGAGATAGCGAAGTGAACAGTACACGTGCGTAAGAATAGAAAAAGAACGAACATTTAAGGATAATTTTTATCCACTTTAATTTAACTACATTGGAAAGAGAAAATAGAACATGTTTATATAACTAAAGTAAGATAGACTATGCCGTACACAGAGAGACAAAATAAAACAAGCAAGTAAACTAAATAAAAAGAAACACAGCACACATGCATGTAGAGAAAAGAAGGGGAAAACTATTCTCGAATGAAATGAAATTTGATTCACTGAGACAGGCAATAAACAAATCGAGAGGGACTTAAATATTGTTCAGAATTTCAACAACGAACGAATCGATTCTTTTTCAAGTATCAGCTCTTCTGTTTAATGAACTCTAATTATTGAAATAGAAATTATTTGAGGTCAATTAGATTCTATAATTCATATCATATTGATATAAATTGCAGCTTATTGCTTATTGAAGCAAAAACTTTTTTGTCAACAATTGATCTACATCTAAAATATCTTCGTATAATAAGTTGAACTTTCGTTCTATAAGAATTGATGAAATATGATCGTTAAAACGCCTGTTCGATCAAAAAGAGAAATAAAATACAATATCTTGGTGTACTAGGTTTTTTTCTTACAACGTTAGAATTAATAAAATCATCTTTTGACACAATATCAAACTGAATTCAATTCTTACAAAGTATTTAAGCTTTTCTAAAAGTTTTAAAGCAATATACTAAGTTTTTTTTGCTAAAGTAACTCATAGATTAACTGCTGCAACAGACATTTTCATGTTATTTTCTATTTAGAATAATTTATCGAATTAGTTTCTAGTAAGGATCATTTCATTCAGATTTTTATTTTCTTTTAGAAGATTCTGTTTAAAATACATTCATTCTTTATTTGTGATTTCCATATCATCGATCATTGGCTACACAACAATCTTTGTCGATCCATCTGATGAGCTTGATCTATATGAATGAGAAGTTCTCGCGCGGCTGTATATACGTAACAGTTCATTTCTTCGTGATCTTGAAATATCTAAAAGAGTGGCGCAACCAATCGAACTCGTTGTGCAAATACTATTGTAATTATCCACAATTGTATGATCCAATTAGAGTGTGGTAGAATTCGACATTCTAAATATAACATCATGTACTTCTGATAATGCCAATTCTGCAAGATATAGTAAAAAATCTTATCCATTATGCATTTTTCGAAGTATATTCTATGCGGCTAATATACAATGTGAACTAACGATAATATTTATCATCACTTTAATAACTAACTCAAAACATTTCAAAACGTTTTTACGTGAACAGAGTTGACACGATTGCAGAGAATAAGTCCGAGGAGATGCACTGATATACGGATCTATATGAATGTGTTCTGGTAAACTAGCATACATACCTTGAAAAAGAAGTAATTGATCACGTTCACCATATATTAACGATCCATCTCATCCAAAATAAGTTGTAAAAAGAGTCCAGAATGCTTTTGCTAGACTGCATTCATCATCTACACACACGTACTTTTGAATAGAGATAAGACTTCAACTTTTCTTTAAAGTTAAAGTGCTACCATTATTGGTGTTCTCTTTTCATATATCATTGTTAATATAACAGCAATCATTATTTGCTTTTCGACAATATTTATATTTGAGTCATATATTTGCAACTGTTCCACACTATTATCTTTCAATGGTATCAATGGATCGAATGTTTATTTCTTCATCTGATGTTCGAATTCCTCAACGTCAGCGAAGTACAAAATATTTTGCTTTATTAATGAGTATTGGAATCTTTCTTTTCTTCTGAATGATTTTTCATAATCAAGCATCTATTTCCAGTGATATTATAGTTTATTCCCATGGTAGTCTTTTATGTCGTCCTCGACCAAGTTTTCCTGTATCATTTTAATTGTTCCAATAACATTACTTTCTTTATTTGGAATTGAAACATTGATAAATACTTGACAATTTCGAAATAATCCTGAACGTGTCAAGGATCGACGTATTATGATTTTATTAGTTATTCATATAAGTAAGGTGCCGGCAACACGAATTTCGAGTGAAATTTTCTTTTTCTCTTTTTTTCCACATCATCTAATAGAGTTATAGACGCTGATCACGAATATCCCCTTTTTAGCCTTACCAAAAACTTCCTTCCGATCGTAAAATCTGAAATACCTAGTGGGAATCGTTTTTTGAGAAAAGCTCATTTTTTCAATAAATTTGACAAATTTTCCACTTTCTCCAATGTTTTTAAGTTTCAAACTAATTTATTCTGACTGGGCGTCATCCGCTGAGTCTAAAAACGTTCTCGAAGAGACTATGAACTGAAAACTCAGCTACTAAGAGCACTCTAAATCTTATGGATTTCAATATGCGGAGCACAGTTTTGTAAATCTATCTAGTTTCTCTACATAAGAGATATAGACCAATACTCTACATCAATCGGCTCGTCATACCAGTGGTCTAGAAGTGACGTATCGTTTTTTCTTAATTCCCATCCTATATCATGAAAACCCAGGTTTTCTGAAACCAACATGATTTTGGACAGAAATTAGTCCATTTCATACTCAAAACAGGTTTTGACCTGCAAACTAATTACAGATTCGGAATCAGCATAAGAAACTGCGTCGAATAATCTATATTTTAGTTGAATCTGACCATTTTCATTTTTTGACCTTTTTTAAAAAATTTGAAATTTTTAAGTATACCGTAGAAAATCTGAAAAAATGAAAGTGGTCAAATTCAATCGAAATATAGGCTATTCGACGCAGTTCCTTGTGCTGATTCCGAATTTGTAATTAGTTTGTAGGCCAAAATCTGTTTTGAGTATAAAATGGACTAATTCCTGTCCAAAATCATGTTGGTTTCAGAAAAACCGGGTTTTCGTGAGATAGGAAGGGAATTAAAAAAAAACGATACGTCACTTCTAGACCACTGGTATGACGAGCCGATTGATATATAGTATTAGTCTATATCTCTTATGTGGAAAAACTAGATAGATTTTCAAATTTGATCTCTACTCGGTCAAGTCGATGGGATTCGAAGTCCCCGTGACAATGCCATGTTAGCTCTAGAACTCATTTGAACACGCTTTTAGACACAACCGATGATGTCCAATTAGAGTAAATTAGTTTGAAACTTAAAAACATTGGAGAAAGTGGAAAATTTGTCAAATTTATTGAAAAAATGAGCTTTTCTCAAAAAACGATTCCCACTAGGTATTTCGAGTTTTACGACCAGAAGGAAGTTTTTGATAAGGCTAAAAAGGGGATATTCGTGATCAGCGTCTATAACTCTATCAGATGATGTGGAAAAAAAAGAGAAAAAAAATATTTCACTCGACGTTTGCGTTGCCTGCACCTTACATGTATTATCTTTCGTCTACCTGTTGCTTTTTATCGAATTTATGGCCAAGCAATATAATACCAAATTAAAATTGAAAATTTATTTATTCAATGACAATATTTTCCATATATATTCAAATAACTTTATCATCATTATTGAATTTTTTAGCAAAAACATCTCGAAATGAACTGAAGAAAAGTTTGAAGAAATTCTTTTACTTAAATAGAAATGTCATTTTACCTTCTTAATAAATTCGAATTGTTAAAAGAACTTGAATCAAAAAGAATATCTTCTTCTTTTTCTCATTTTCTTTTTTAAAATTTAGAATTAAATATCAAATAGATAATTTAAATTCAAATTCTTAACGATTTTCATAAGAATTCTTTATTCAATATTTTCCATAGATATTTCTTGACAATACGAATGAACGTTTTTTCTCACGGTGTTCAATTGTTCTTCATCGAACATTTTCATATTACAATTTCTAAAAAAGAATCAAATTCATAACGCAGTGATTCAATCTATAAAAATATTCTAGAGACAATTTGGTTAATTTCAATAGACTTTTCCCTTGATCAAATATATTTACCTTTATATTATAAAGTTCTTAGGTTTTTAGTGAATATACAGAGACTTTTTCAGATCAGTAAAATTCTTTTCACTTGATTATTGTTACATTGCTTCTACCAGAATGTTTCAATTTTCGTAAAATAACTAGTAGTGTTTTTGATACATTTTATCATTTTTATAAAATATTTTCTCTATCTGTATGTTATGGTAATCTTGTTTTTTCAATTAATTAATTATTCGACGAATTGTCCAGTCACCAGAGGATGCAAAAGTCAGGGAAAGTGAGCTATACAGCAGCAAAGATAATAAAAATCTTATGTTCTGACTGCGTGATAGGTTTTTTTCGTTTTAAATATTTTAATAAAAAGTATCCTACTATAGAATAAACGACTCAAAAAATTTTTGAAGTAGATCGGATGATATATTTTGTTAAATCTCCTGCATAAGAAAAAAATAAAAGAAGATGTTTTTCTATATAACTTCGTCTTGAGATATAGCGTGACTCAATGGTAATCACTAATAGCGGCGCCTAGGATGGACTGAGTTCAATCAGATTTTTAAAAAATAGAGCAGGAAACTAATTTTTGCATTACAAAAAAAAATACAAGATTTCTATCGTTGTGTTCATTTAGGGTGAGAAAGCTGACACCACGACGATGAATCACATCTTAATACATATGTTTATCACACAAGGAATTCGAAACCAAGACTACATTATTTATTGACAAGCGAGCTGTTTTGATATCCTAGTATACAGTACTTCAAATGGCGCAGATATGAATAACTATGTGCACAATAATTACTCATACTTGCTTTATTTGAAATACTGTATGCTAGAATATCAAAACAGATCTTTTATAAGTAAATAATGCGATCTTGGTTTTGAATGTATCGTGTGTTTATGACGTGTGAAGTTGAAATATGAGATGTTGATTCCGAGAGAATCTGTGTGATTGAGATAAATGAGGGTTATCAATAAATATTCTCTCTCTTCCTAAGAAATATTATAAATACATATGCATGAAAATATCTCTCTTTCATCATTTTTATCTCTCATTTTAAATAATGTTCTGTCAAATTTTGATATTTTTCTTATTAACTGTTCTATACACCACTTCGATAGTATCTGCTGTTCAATGTCATAATTCTGACTGCTTTATCAATTTAAATCGTACTATCGATATTATTAATACAACACACTGTACGTACAGTGCAGCAGATGTTTGTACCACTTCATTAGAGATCGAACTGTTACCAAGTGAAGGTAAATTTTCCACTTTTCCGTTCAATGCTGACGCATATCCGATGTTTCTTCTCAACGGCCGACCGCAGGAATCCTAACAACAACGGTCTGGTTTCGAAAGAAATCCATAACACAAAAATTCATTTACTTATGTACAACTGACGCCTTCTGTGGCAAAGATCGTGCTCAAGAACTTTTTCATCAAGCTAAAGCATTGAATGGTGATTCAATATTGAACAATCTAACAGAATCTCTGCATCAGACTTCAGCAAATAACAATCCAAAGTGTAAGAATGAACAAAATGAGGAGGTAACTTGCAATAGCGGTATCTGTCAAGCGATAATTTATAGTGGAAACGATGTTGTAACCCGAGCATGCGTTTCACCACGCGAAACACATAGATGTCATAATACCATTACACCGGGTATCCAAGCCTAGCCGTCCGAATACCCAACCGAACAATCAGCTAAAGCAGAATTTTTCACACAATACCGTAAAGGGTAACGATCTCGTTACAGCAAGCCAAATGCATATCCTATATGTTGAGGGATTTGAGTGGATTTGGTGTATCCACTTCGATACCCTGTCATAACATTGAACTATCTGTTTGAGCCTGAGGGATTTGAGTGGATTTGGTGTATCCACTTCGATACCCTGCCATAACATTGAACTATGTGTTTGAGCTTGAGGGATTTGAGTGGATTTGGTGTATCCTATCTTGAGGGTGAGGGTGTATGAGGGTTTATCTCAGTGAGGGTGCCTCGAAGGGTGTATGAGGGTTTATCTCAGTGAGGGTGCCTCGAAGGGTGTATGAGGGTTTATCTCAGTGAGGGTGCCTCGAAGGGTGTATGAGGGTTTATCTCAGTAAGGGTGCATCGAGGAGTGATGCACAGTTTATCTGGTTGACGGTGTATCGAAGGGTCATCCACGGTTCTTATCGCTGAGGGCGCGCTCAAGGTTGTGTGAGGATGGCTGCGACGGCGATTTATAATATGTATGCGGGTACGGTTTGATGTATAGAATGAAGGATATTTCCCGTACAAAATATCACTTATGATCGAGTTACTATAAACCGAAGATCCGTCGAACAGGTGGAGAGTGAATTAGGTCTCCAGGCTTTTAACAGACACTACGCACTATATGGACTATACGAAGGATATAAAAATACCGTATAGAATATAATGTCTATTTTACGTAGGATACCTTAGATTAGGATTCGAGTATTTTCCACAAGGATTCGCCTATAGCCGGGACCAAGCGGGACCAAGCGAGACCAAGATAGATCTCGACGAGCTCTATCCAATGGCCATCTTNCACCAAATCCACTCAAATTCCTCAAGATCAAACGTATAGTTCAGTTTTTTGGCAGGGTATCGAAGTGGATACACCAAATCCACTCAAATTCCTCATTTTCTCACATGTAGCCTGATATTCGAGTATCGAGATGGATACACCAAATCCACTCAAATTCCTCAAGATCAAACGTATAGTTCAGTTTTTTGGCAGGGTATCGAAGTGGATACACCAAATCCACTCAAATTCCTCATTTTCTTACATGTAGTCTGATATTCGGGTATCGAGATGGATACACCAAATCCACTCAAATTCCTCAAGATCAAACGTATAGTTCAGTTTTTTGGCAGGGTATCGAAGTGGATACACCAAATCCACTCAAATTCCTCATTTTCTCACATGTAGCCTGATATTCGAGTATCGAGATGGATACACCAAATCCACTCAAATTCCTCAAGATCAAACGTATAGTTCAGTTTTTTGGCAGGGTATCGAAGTGGATACACCAAATCCACTGAAATTCCTCAAGATCAAACACATAGTTCAGTTTTTTGGCAGGGTATCGAGATGGATACACCAAATCCACTCAAATTCCTCAGTTTCTCACATATAGTCAGATATGCGGGTATTGAGATGGATACATCACATGGACTATCACTGAGGAAAATGATAGCAAGCTCTTGTTGATTACCCGTAGAAAAATGATGTCTTAAAATAAGGGCAGCCGCATTTTGACATTTGTGGATATCGGAAGGCGAAGATGGATACCGGGTGTATTGGGATTATGACACCACTCGCGAAACAACTGATCCGACTGGTCTTATAATATCAACAATCAATTCTGCTAGTCTTGAACCACAAAGTTCAATACTTTATTCATGTAACAAAGATCGATGCAATGATGATGCAACAGTCAATCGTGTCAAACAAATACTGATAGATAATAAATTGTTTAATACTACTAAGGTAACACCATTTCCTGGTGGTGGTGCTGACCATCTCTATTGTTTTGGTCCACATACATTTATTAGCTTATTGGTGTTAATTGCTTGGTATTGATGAAGTCTTTTTCATTTAATCAGATGGAACTAAACCTGAAACACACACTGTATTTTCTTCTTTGATTAATAAAATAATTTGAAAAAATCTCGAGTTCCGTCTTACATTGAAGAGAATGTTGGTGCTTATACACAGAAGAAGTAATATACATATATATATATATATATATATATATATATACATCTGGTCTTTCACACTCACCCTTGTTTAGCATCAACGGATCCATCGTTTGAAACAATATCTCACGAAGTGTTTAAGTTTTTGTAAAAGTTTTAAAGTAATATGCTAAGTTTTTTTTCTAGAAATCTTTCATAAACTATAATCGCTGCAATAAGTATTGTTATGTTATATTCTGTTTAGAATAATTTATCGAATTAGTTTTCAGTAAGAATTATTTCATTCAGATTTTTATTTTTTTTAAAAAGATTCTTTTGGAAATACATTCATTCTTTATTGATGACTTCCATCCTATTGACCATTGGCTGCACAACAATCTTTGTCACACAATCGATACCATGAACCTTGATCCATCTGATGAGCTTGATTCGTACGAATGAGAAGTTCTTGCTCGACTGTATATATGTAGCAATTGATTTCTTCATGATCTTGAAATACCCAAAAGAGTGGTGCTACAAATCGCAACCGTTGTGCGAGAATATTCCAATCATTCGCAGCTGTATGATCTAATTGGACCGTTGTAGAATTTAACATTTTCGACATAGCATCATGTGCTTCTGGTAATGTCAGTTCTGAAAGATATGGTGAAAAATCTGATCCATTATGCGTCTTTGAAGGTATATTCTGTTCGGCTAGTATACGATGTGATCCAACAATAACATGTACCATAAGTTTAGTAACAATACTATTAACTACAACAGGACATTCAGAAACGTTCTTACTTGGCCAAAATCGACACCATTCTAGCGTATAACCAGGAAGAGATGCATTGATATATGGATCTACGTGAGTCTGTTCTGCTAAGCCAGCATAGATACTTTGAACAAGAATTAATTGATCGCGTTCAGTAAATGTTAATGATCCATCTCTTCCAAAATGAGCTTTAAAAAGTGCCCAAATTGCTTTTGCTAAAGTGCATTCACCATCTGTACACACGTACTTTTGAATAAATTCTACTAAAAGTGCATCATCAGGTTTTGTTGTATATGAACAGAATTCCATTCCATAACGCGAATAGGAAGTAGCAATATCACTAAAAATCACCCTATTTCCTTCACCAAGTGCAAATGCTGCATGTTGAAGAATTTCTTTGAACAGTAATTCAACCAATTTAAACGGAATTCTATCAAGAATATTTTGCATCCGTTGTGGTAAATTACGAATGACATATGTCCATAATTCTGGTATTGACTGTTGACGAATACTAAATCCAACAACATGTGATGACCAAGATGCTAATGATACCCATGTACCAACTGCGGGAAGACCAGGTGTACTATCAGGAGCAGTTCGAAGTAATTTTTGAAAAGAATGACTAATATCTTGATACCAAAGATTAATTGCCCAATTACGTACAATAATATCAGTCATATTCAAAATTTCTACTTGTCTATCATATAAACGTCGAAAACATTCACAAGATTCTAAAGGAATGCCTGGACAAGCAGTAATTCGATCATCCGTAAAACAAATCTTTACTATCAATGTAATAAGAATACACGAGTTAACCAGTAAATTCATTTTATTTATTTTTTTTTTCAAATGAAGATCGAAAAATAAAAGATATGCTATTTTTATCATTTGTTTTAAGAAACAAAGGCACATGACAACAGATGGTGATTCTCAGACGTCTCGTTTTAATAAAAAAAAAGAGATCGGCTGATGATACTGTAAGTTTGAAAAATTTTATTTTGGATGTACTCGTGACGATCGCATTTGCGCAATTTCAGTACGTTGTGATAATTTATTGACTAATTGATTTGTATCGTCTGGAGTGATTTTTTCATCTGTTGCAGTTAGTGTTTTTGGTTTAGGTGAAATGATATAGAGAAGAATTCCGAAAACTCCTAAAGCAATACCAAGAGAAAGAACAGCAAAAGATATTGGAGCAAACGACCATTTAAAAACTGGTAAAAGAATAATTGTAATTAAACACGATAGAATTATTAAAGAACATAAAACAAGATTTTTAATTGTTTTTCCTAAATAAATAATAATTGCTAAAATTGTTGTAAATAATCCAATAAGACCAGTACAAACACCTAATTGATCTAAGACACTTTTTGTTGATTGAAAACGAATAATCCATCCATAACACCAGCCAATTACATCTTGTGAATTACTTAAAAATTGAGTTTTATTGTTTGGAAAACAATGAAAACTGACACTTTGATTAATTGGGGAAGATAAACTTGTCGTATCATTAAATATAAAACAATCCATTTCGAATTCAGGACAATCTCCATCAGGAACGACTCTCGCGTTACTCAAAATACAACCTTGAAAAAGTAATATGGCTGTTATTGAAAGTGTCATTGCTCCAAGAAGACAAAAGAGAAAAGCAATCCATCTATTACGTGTACATTTGCAATCACTACATCCAAGTGGTTCTTCAGCATTTTTAGTTCTTACACCTTTCTCTAACTCTGGTGGATCAACACCAATAATTCTTTGATTAACAAATCCTTGACCTTCATTTGAAGTATAAAATATACCAAATACAAGACCCAGAATAATCAAAATAAGTCCAATTGAAATACCAATGTTACATTCAATGTAATCTGAATGTGTCCATTCCATTCCGATGAATTTTTGTAAATCTTTGTATTGATTTGAAAATAAAATGAATACAGCCGTTCTGCATTTCTATTCATTTTATACTTTTTGTTGAAAAATTTTCATGAATCTCATTCGAATGTACATAATCAACTTCTCTTCATGGGAAAAAACTCAATCGAATTCACAATTTTTACTCATTTTGATCATGTTTGTTTGTTTTTCCTTGTAAAATCTTACCCATTGAGAGAATTTCATCTGATTTTCTTTTGTATTTCGATGAGGGTGATGGTGGAATAACTGACTTTACATTGTAATTCAGAAGTCTCATACATGTAAAAGTCGAAGAGACTATTCGAGTATTAAACTTTCAGTTCGAGTTTTCAACTATTCAACTTCTAAAATTTAGAATTCGGAGCTTCGAGTTTTAAACTTTCAACTAATTGGCTATTAAATATCCACTAATTAAACGATATTTATTAGATTACTAACTGATTATCAATTATTAACCAACTGATTACGACGGTGCGTGTGGGTGTGGGTGTTGGGTAGCAGTGTAAAACTCGAAGCTTCGAGTTCTGGATTTATAAGTTTTAGAAGTCGATGGAAGTTTTAATACTCGAATCGAGTTAACGATTTCTACACTACTCTGGGTAGCAGTGTAAAACTCGAAGCTTCGAGTTCTAGATTTATAAGTTTTAGAATTCGATGGAAGTTTTAATACTCGAATCGAGTTAACGATTTCTACACTACTCAGAACAACCCAACGATGTTATTGAGACTCAAATTTATTTTTGTAAAATCATGAATAAAAATCAATAAGTAATCTCGAATAAAAAAGTGTTTTAGTTCGTATCATAGATCAATGAAGCGTGATATTGATTTGATCAAGTGTTTCTTGATCAACACCTAATGATTTGAGATATTCGAGAAAAGAAGCAAACTGATCTGTTAAAAATTTCCAGTTAATACCAAAGAAATCGCAGAAAGAATTCCATATCTGTTTGAAGAGATGCATTGTCGGTTCAATTGGACGTGGAACTTCTAACATATTTCTAGCAATAGATTCCCATAAACATCGTCGAGTTTCATTTCGTAATGGTTCAACAATCTGAGCAAATCGACCACCTTCTTGAGCAGTACCACATACAACATCAGAAAAACCATAAAGTTCTAATGCAATTTTGTTTTCTTCGTTATTTATCCATGTGTTCATTGGTTCATCTGCTTCACAATGACTTAAAAAAAGAATTGCAGGTGTTTGACCATTTAATAGAGTTTGACAAAAGAGCATATGATTTTTTTCAAATGATTCAGTTATTCGACCTTTTGGCATAACAAAGATAATGCAGCTAAATCCTCGTTTATTGCCTTTGATGAACTTGATTAACATTTTCATTGCATCCTTCGGTCTGACAGTGCCTTTAGAACCTTCATTTAAACCAACTGTATCAATTAATTCGAACAATTCTCCATTATAATCACATTGATGAGTTTCAAATTTAAATGTACATCCATTGGCACCATCACAAACTTTTGCTACTTTTTTTCCAGCTAAAAGATTAACCAAACTACTTTTACCGGCACCAGTTTGTCCAATGACGAGAATACGATTAACACTGCCTTTTCGTTCAATTTGTTTCAGAACCATATCCATATTGTTACGATTTTCCAAATATGCACGTAATATGTTCATTGCCGATGTTTCGGATTCCATATCAAGTTCTTTGGCAATAGATCGCAGAAATTGTGTAGTGAGAGTATCAAGTACAACAGAAGCGACTCCGGCCATTATTGAGTTCAATAGTCACTGCTAATTGTATTTTATAAAGATATTAATCATATATAATACTTATCTTACCTTATACACTGGTAGTTGATCACAAAAGTAAGTCAGCAAAACAATACGCATCATTCTCTTATATATGTGGTCGAGACACGTACGTCATTACACAATCTTTAAAAAATAGTGATGTGATTGGCTCCATCGAATCAATATTTTCTTTGTTATTTAAAACCTTAGAATTTCCAACTTACCCAGGAATTTTCCACAAGCGTCGACACGTATTTGTTACTTATTTGAAAAAACCGACTCGACGACTAAAGAACACATCGAATAAAATTATCTTAAGACTGAATGAGGATGTGAATTTTATCAAAATAGATTCAAGGTGCCATACGACATGTTTCGACCCTTTACAGGTTCACTCAGATCAAACTTATGTCGTTGTCAAATAGTTTGTTTGACTTTTTTTTTATGGAGAGAAATTTAAACTAAATGATCAAATAAAATGAATAAAAGATGAAAAACAATCTCTCGATGCATTGATACAGAAAATATGAGTCATCTACGAAAATACCATCGGGAGGAATCATAAGTCATATGTTTTATTATTTGTATAAATACAGACTGATTAAAAGAACAATATCAGCCAATGAATTCTTAAGAAATCAGACAATCAATCATTCTTCAAATCATTTCAATATATGTTTTGGACATTCACAATTGGATGTTTGTTTTGAAACAACAAGTTACTTATTCGAAGCTCTGAAACATTTTAAACAAGTATATGAAATTATGGAAGAGAATGACGTTAAGTCTCATTCTTTGCTGCGAACAATTCTCTTTCACATCACGTATATTTACCTTGAACATCGAAATTTTGGTGCAAGACTGATCACATTCCATAAATGATAACTTCTCGAAAAATCTTCTTCTGTAGTATCTGATGTGTATCTTGGAAATATTCAATACGTTCCTCCATGTATTGTACGACATTATGAATGAAAAGATTCAGAATATAAAGCAGAGAATGAATGTGAAAGTGATGAACGGTTAACAAATATTTTTCCTCTAAAGCGAACAACATTCCAATACAATATTTTATTATCAACTGCATGGTTTTAAATATTTGGGGAAAATATAGACGACCTACAAAGGCAAGACTGATCAAAATTCTCAGATCTATTAGATTGAATTATACATTATACAAACAAGTTTCTGATGCTTC
Source organism: Adineta ricciae (assembly GCA_905250025.1). Classification (NCBI taxonomy): domain Eukaryota; kingdom Metazoa; phylum Rotifera; class Eurotatoria; order Adinetida; family Adinetidae; genus Adineta; species Adineta ricciae. The sequence continues at coordinate 18,194 of CAJNOJ010000149.1, read as the reverse complement.
ACCACATTTTAAAAAAATGTTTAGTTCTACAACTGAATTCCTTTTGTATTGATCCTCTTGAAATAGTTTCTACATATGAGTTAATGATTCTCTTATGTAATGAAAAGAAAGATTATATTGATGAACTTGTTAATATGCAACATGCTTTGGATATTTATCTGACATAGATCTTAAAATTGCTTTCATTTACTCTTTCATGGAAACTACTCAAACCAATTGGAGTCAATATAAAAATGCTTTGTCAACCTTGAAAAACTCTTTAACTATTTATCTCATTCAATCAGAGCCAAATTGTACAGAAATCGTTGAAACATATAAATTAATGACATTTGTGTTACAATTAGATCACAAAGATATTTAGAGATTCCAATTCAATCGCTTAATTCAAATGATTTAGATCTCGTCAAAACGTATGTATCTGTTGGTGACGCACAAATCAATCAAAATAACTTTTCTGATTCCTTAACTGTGTTAATTGTTACTAATTTTGTTTGGTTTTGAATTATCGTTTTTTGATTAATTTATTCAAAAGAATAATATTTGTTAAAGACGACTTGTTCGAAAGATTCATATCGACTCATTTGATAATTCTGTTCTTCCTCGAAAATTCTTTTGTCGATAGAGTACCATTATGATACGTAACATGATCATTTTTATCAATATGAGTAACAGTACAACAAAGTCGTTCTTTGCATCGTCAATACTTGACATGTATATTACTTTCATTCAAAGTGTACAAACAACCATCACATATTAATAGTCCTTTTTCTTTGGATCTTAATATGGAAAACTTCACACGATTAATTTACATATTCAGTAAATGATTAGTGAATTATAATATAATACTAAATACAAACAGAAAAGTATGAATGACAAATATAGACGTAGATGATCATTGTTCTTATCTTGAATATTCTATTCATTTTATCAAACTCAGAAAAATAACTCGACAAAAATGAACATCGCTATGATGATGATGATAACAACATGATATTATATATCACTTTCATTCGAAATTTGTTTGAGGAAAAATTCAATAAATTTAAACGAAATTCTGTCGAGAATAATTTGCATCCATTGTGATAAATTACGAATAACATATGTCAGTTAATTTGGAATCTCTCTTATTATCTATTCGCCTATGTTTATTCATTAAATTCAAAAATGAATCAATAAAAGGACATTTTATACATTTCTTCTTGTTTTCTCTATAACTTCATACATTGCATAACTCATAAATAAACAAAATCTTTTTCGATGATTATGAAAAAAATGCCAAAAAAAAATCTTTTTTTTTTCTGTTAATTTATATGTAGAAAGAACAAAATATTTCTTCTTCCTTCCCAAAAGATAAACAGAAGAATTATATTTNAAAGTGCACGAAATGCTTTTGCTAAACTACATTCACCATCTTCACACACATACTTTTGAATAAACTCGATTAATCGTGTATCATCGGGTTTTGTTTTGTCTGAACAGAATTCAATTCCGTAACGTGAATAAAGCGCAGCAATATCATTGAAAATCACTCGATTTCCCTCCCCAAGTGCAACAGCTGTATGTTCAAGAATTTGTTGAAATAACAATTCAACTAATTTAAATGGGATTCTATCAAGAACAGTTTGCATCCACTGTGGTAAATTACGAATAACATAGATCCATAATTCTGAAATTGATTATTGACGAAGACTAAATCCAACAGCATGTGATGACTAAGACGCAATTGATGTCCATATACCAATGGCAGCTAAATCTGGTTCACTATCTAGAGCTGTTTGAAGAAATTTTTGAAAAGAATGACTAACATTTTGATACCAAAGATTAATTGCCCAATTACGGGCAACTATATCAGTCATGTTTAAAATGTCGATTTGTCTCTCATATAATCGTTGAAAACATTTACATGATTCTAACGGAATTTCTGGATAAGCACTTATTCGATTATCCCCAAAAATGACCGTTTATTAACAGTATGACTATAAGAAACGAGTCAATCAGTAAATTCATTTTATCTTGTATCAATTGGAGGAACGTGTATTCAGAGAAATAATACACATGGATTTTAAATACATATTCCATATGATTTTTACCATTTGACTCATGATAAGCCTATACAAAAATAACAGATGGGAGTTCGGGATGGATAAATGCAAATCCAATCACAACGATCCGATCAGTCAAGAATTACCTAAAGTGCGTTATAATACTATAAAAAGTCTTTCCCGATTGGCAACCAAAACCGTCGTATATGAGTTTGCCGATCTAATCAATAAAATCAAAGTTCGTTTTATTCACTTATCTACTCGATTATCTTCAGAACACGAGTCAAATCAATTGAATATAAAATAAAAGAGAAAAATATCTCCTGTTAGAAAACAAATTTCATGAGTTGATTCTTTTCAAAATAAAATTTAACTGTTCTCTTTTAAAATCTTGGAATTTGTCCAATAATTTACATAGAGTTGAATTAGATGTGAATCGATTTGTGGACAATTTTTTAAAGTTTGTGAATGTTCAACAGTTTTTTCTGTTTGAAATGTTGTTGATGGTTTTGAATTATCTTTCTTTCGATAGATTTGTTCTAAAAACGATGATAATTTAATTAATGGATTAGTTTGATCCGTTGTAGTTAAAATTGCATCAAGAAATTCATCTTTAGAAACAATATCAAATCGAAGTCCACTTTCACGAAGTAAATCTAAATAATTTTGATATTCAATACAATTTGGATTCATAAGATGATAAACATGTTGATCTTCCGATGATTTCAATGCTAATTCAACTAATGTTTGACTACAAATATCTACAGGTATCCAATTAATATCATTTCCAATATTTGGCATTTTATGTAATTGTCCTGCACCTGCATAAATCATCATTGCAGCCGTTTCTGTTGAATTCCATATTCCATTCAGTGTATCTCCACTAATTTGACCAACACGATAAATCTTTATTTGAATATTTGAAATTTGTTTCGCTTTCCAACATAAATGTTCACTAATGAATTTACTTTGTCCATAACCTTGTGGTAATGCAATTTGTATTTGTTCAGGCAATGGTTTCTCTTTAATAATTTGTAAAAGACCTGATGAAGCTGATGAAATACTTGAAATGAAATGAAATTGACATTGATTGAATGAAGATAATTTTAAAAGATGATAAACACCAAGAATTGAATCAAATTCAAAATCTTTCACTGTTTGATTGAAATTCATTTTCCATGCAGAATGAATTATATCAGTTAATTCGTCTTTTAACTCTTCATAAATTTCATTTGATAGTCCAAGATATTCTTCGGACAAATTCATTGATGAAGATAAAATAACTAAACGTTGATCGTTTAAAAGGGATAAATCCAATTTTCTTTGTTGAAATGAGATAAATANCCTTTATGAGTTACAGGTAAACTTTGATCATTCGAAAGAATATGAATAAGTTGTTTGATAAGACGTGAATGTGATGGAGCATCTTTATTTGCTTGTTCAACATATTTCCAAATTTCATCCAGAATTTTCTTTTCATTCAAATCTTTTGTTTTATCTTTATCTAATTCGATCAAAGCTGCTGTGCAGAATTGATTATGACCAACAAGAACAACTTGTTTAACAAGAGGACAACTTTGAATTGAATGTTCAATTGGAATTGGATTTGTTTTTTCACCGGTGATATGAACTAACGTATCATCTTGTCGTCCTAATATTCGATAAAAACCAGAATTTGGTGGATCTTCTAAAAGAATATCACCAACAATATATGAACCATCGGGTTGATTTGAAATATTTTGAGCTAAGAAAGGATCTGTTGGAAGATGAATAATGATTTTTTCATTGGGATCCTGTGAACCAGCAGGTGTTTCAATACGAACATAAGGTTTTCGACTCAATGGTAATTGCATAAATTTCCATCGTTTATCATACGGATGAAAATTATTCACAAGAACAAGACCAGTTTCTACAAAAAATACGAAATCAATTGGCATTGTTATAATCATTTCAAAGACAATTACCTGTTGAACCATAAACACTTAATAGAACAACATTATTCTCGACTAACGTTTTACATAAATGATCGGGACAACCAGCTCCACCATACATAACAAATTTGAGTTTTTGTAAAGGTTTCAATCCGATATGTTGATTCTTTTCCGAGAGTAATTCACGAATTAATTGTTCAAGTAAACTTGGTACAGTGACAAGTACCGTTATACCATTTTGAGATTGAATATTATTTACTAATTCATCGGGTTTTAGAGGAAATGTTGCACATAATGGTAATGCATAAGTACAACCGGCTAGAATTGCACGAATAGTTCCATTAAATGCCAATAAATGAAATCTATGGAAAGAGAATGAAGAATTTGTTTGAAGAAGAACAAAACAAGAGACTTACAAAGCACCCCAAGTTAAAGCAACATCATCTTCTTTCCAAAAATCTTTGTTAAGTGATTGATAAGATGAATAGGAGACTAGAAAATATCGATTTGATAGATAAATTGGTCTCGGATGAGATGTACTTCCAGAACTAAAATAAAGAAAAGATCAATTTATTGTTATTTGATGAAAAATGATTGACCTATGAAGAATAACAACGATTCTACTTAATTCTTCATTACTTTTAACGATCTTTGATGAAAATGATGATTGAATATCTTTATTTTTCAGTAAATTTTCCACAAGAAATTCATTTTGATCTAAAAGAATGATTTTCATTGATTGAAGTTGTTGATTATTTTCTTGAATTATTTTTATCATTGGTAAATAAAGTGTAGTTGTTAACAAAAGATATGTTTTTGTTTCTTTCAATAAATATTCAATCGCTGCTGATGAATTTCTTGAAGATAAAGGAAACATAATTACATGAGGAAGTTTTAATAATGCATATTGACTTAATAAATATTCTAATCCACCAATTGATAACAAAGCACAAGTGATCGACTCATTTAAAGAAGTTTTTGGTAAATATTCAGAAATCTTTTCAGCTAAATGATTTGTTAAATTGTTAAATTGTTTATATGTTAATGAAGCATATTCAGTTGAATTTTTAGTTGAATCAGGATAAAGAATTGCTTGATTTGTTGGTTTTACTTGAGATTGATATTCAAGTGCACCAATTATTGACGAAAATGGAAGATTTTCCAAAAAATCCATTTGTTAAAAACAATGAAAGAAATATTTGATATTATCTTGTCTCTTTATATCTTTCTTTTCTTATCTTTTCATCTCATATCGTTTTCATATTTTGAAGAAGAGAAGAGAGAAAAACAAACGTTCGAACAATTCGTTTACAAAAACGATTATCATTGACCTATGAAAATTCTTTGATTTAAAAGAAGATAAAATCTTGAGAAAAAACAAATTTTCCAAATGTAAATTGTGAAATTATTTTGATTTTGATGAATAAATATATGAAAATATCTTAATCAATCAACACAAAAACAAATTCTTTTTCTTTTTTTTTTTGTCTTCTAGTGACATCCTTTCTTTCTCTTTCAAAAGTTTTACATGGAAAATCGAATGAAATAAAATGACCTATTTATATTTTAGAAAAGATAAAAAAAATTCTGATAAGAAAATCTTATTTAAAAAGAAGATGAAATTTTCGTTTTTCTTCAATTGAAAAAAAAACATGAAGAATCAAAAAGGATTTTTAATTCATTGTTGTCTTTTCTTGTTTATAATTATCAATTCAAGTAAATCAACACCATTAGATGATTATGTTCATGCAGAAGATCCTCATTTTGGTTGGACTCTACTTCAAACTTACGAAGAAATTGATTATAAATTATATATTCTCAATTTTACTTCTCAAAAATGGCTCGATGGTTAAAAATTTCAATATTTTTTTAAACACACAAATATTTTCTTGATTATTTTTTCTTTAAAGAAACATATTCATCTCGATCAATTTGGTGGCATTATTTATGTATAACTGTAGCAAAAAAAAATTAACTCGANTTTTGAATTTCTTTTTCAATTAGAATTTACATCATATGTATCGAGTTAGTTAAAAAAAGAACTTTTTTCAATGAATTTAGAATAATTTTATATTTTAGTCATTAGTTGGTTGGACATTTGCATTTCAAGATTATTATAAATTAAATATAACTCAATATGTTGATAATGATAATATGACAAAATTATCAGCAATTATTGATCCATTAAGTAAGAAAATTTAATAAAAAACAAAAGATTTGAAGTAAAATATTCTTTTCAAAGATTATATTGATCGATTCTCTAAAACAAAAATTTTACAAATTCAAGCAACTGGTGATGAATTCTTTCTACTTGATAATGAAGTAAAATAATTTGAAATTTTCATTCCATTTAAATGATTTCTATGATTAAGGCGGTTTTTTGGAATGATCTTCAAATAGCCACAGGTGGATCATTTCTTCGGTAAAAAGATTCGAATTTTCATTTGATAAAAAGAAAATTTTTCTTTTTTTGTTGATAAAAGACGAATGCCAAATGCAGATCATGTTTGTGTTGGTCATATCATAAGTTTATTTTTTACAATGCGAAGTTTTTATATGAGTGTTTATGATGAAAAACCATTACCTAAACTTCAATGGATTAAATCAACAAATAATACTCATGGTTATATTCGTGCAACTGTAGATATTAATTCTGGACCAAAACCAATTGGTGCACTTGGTTATCGTGCTCAAACTCTCGATGATAAACGACGAGATTTTCGTCTACTTGTTGGAAATCCAAATGATCCAACAAAAGCAATGGCAAATCCTGTTTTTTGGTTTACAACAGATCTCGTTATTGAAGTAAATATTCAATTGATTAGATTTTATATATTTATTTTTAAATGAATATTTTAAGGAACAAACGAGTACAACAATTGTTTATTCTTTAACAATTGAAAATCCAATGAATGGTTGGGAAGGTTTTCTTATTCAAGTGAATTTTCCTGGTCCTGATGGAACTGTTTTAGAATTAACAACAGAAACATTAATTATTCCCGATACTTATCCAACTGATGATTGTCATGGTGAACAATGTTTAGGTTCACTTGTTTAGCTTTTATTCAATTTCTTTCTACAATAAATGAAATTATAAGAAAACAATATTACTTGATTTTTCTCTGATCAAAAAAGTGTTCACTAGACAAAGAAAAAATGAACTTCTCTTCGTTGTGTAACATTGTACCATTGTATTTAAATAGACCCAAATTTAGATAAAAAACTACTATTGAGGAAATTCTTTAAAATTTTATGATCTTATGTGTAAGTTATTATATCACAAAATTCCATCAACTTTGTTGTTTTGATCATTTTCATATTGTTCAAACATTCAAAAAGAAATTTCACATAAATACTAAATATTTGATGATCACCTCTTTTTCCTGCTGTTCGTTACAGTATAATAATTCTTCGATGTTCTTCATTGAAAGACAAATTCAAGGAGCAAATCTGTATTTTATTATGTGAATTGATAAAAAAAAATATCACTCAGAAAGTTTGAAAAAATCCTCACTAATATTAATGTACAATATAGAAGAGAAATAAGGTTAACTCTTGAATAAAGTACATTAGAAAGTCTGAAACATATTCTCGGGAAAAAAATGGATTGAATTCTTTTGTACTTAATCTTATCTAAGGAGATTTGAATTAGGAAAAAAGAAAGTTCATCTCGTTAGAATGATGAATAAAGTTATTGATGATGTTGAATGAAATTACAGAAGAGTTGATTTATGAATTGAATGTGAACCAGATGAACATTGACTTGCTTTTACTTGTGAACTTCTTTCAGCTCTTTTAACTTGACTTGATTTGACTTTAATTGCACCAAAACATGTTGGAATTTGATAAGATAATTTGTTTTCAAGACATTTCGAATCAGCTGAATTCACTTGATATTTTGATCCATTTGCATGATGTGAATGAGATTTAAGTAATTTTTGAATTGGATATGTTTCAATTGCATCAACACAGACAATTGGGTTAGTTGTACCTGTAATAATTGCAGCTGTTGCACCTGAGATGGCTGTTGCTGCTGAAGATCCAGTGACTGTTGATGAACTCATTTTGTTTGAAATATTTGATATATAAAATAGAAGATTTGTTTGATTGATTGATGAAAGTGCAAAGAATATTGTCTGGTATTTATATGGAGAACAGAAAAGGGAAAAAAACAAAACCTTAGTGGTAAAAGTATGACATTATCTAATATTCTGATATCAGATGAGAAAAATACATCACGTATTGCCCCTTTACTATGTTTGATTTCACGGAGTAAATTATATTCTGTTAGACTCTTCAACCATGAAATTAAACGTACAAAAACGAAACGCTTATTAGAATATGTTTTCTCTCTCATTTTTCAATTCATTTCAAAAACATATTCGATATTTGTGAACTTTGTTATGTTAAAAATAATGCGTCATTTTCACAGAAATTAATTGAAAAGAGAATAACATGAATTGATATAATCATAAACCACATGATGCAATATCAGAAAACAAACTATTTGTTTTTTTATGCCAAATATTCCTTTTTACCCTCAAGTGCAATAAATGACTAATATTACCCATATTTGTACAACGACATAACATCAAAATAATTATGAAATGAAAACATATCAAAATCGTTATTTTGAAAACATCAATAATATTACCAATGTATTAATATGTTCAAATTCAATTTTTCGACAAAGATTTTAAATTTGGAATTTCAATCTGGTTTCTCACTTCACTTCTTTTTGTAGGTAAACAAGTAGTTTTGAAGAAAATATAAAGAGATTTTTAGTAAAAAAAAAGTTCGATGAAAAGATTAAAAATTTGTTATAAAGAAGACAAATTCTAATCAGAAAGAGAAAGATTATGATTTCTTTAAAGAATTTTGCATATTTTAATAGATTCTTCAACGGCGTTTGGGACAGTTTTTAAACTCCGACTGAGTAAAAACAACTTTTAATGAAATATGGTTATTCAATGTTTTGACAAAAACACATGGAGATAGAAATAGAAATTTTCAGCACGATTTTAAAAATATCCTCTGTGAATAAACGGAAATATACAAGAGTTCGATTGCTCTTTTGAATTCCGGGGAAGATTTCGTCTATCGTATCTTCGAGACATCATAATCTATTCAATTTAAACGTGTTTCATCGATCATGATAAAAACTTGGCTTCATGTACTTAATTAGAAATTGATGATATGTTGTTTTACATGATTTAACCATAGTTGTGCTGTCTAATGTCAAGTGAACTTCAAGTTATTCTCAATCCTTAAAACAGATTATAAATACATTGTTGAGTGTAAAAACTACTTTGCTGACACATGTTCTAAACGTTTTTCACAAATACTTCTGAGAACAGTTTTTGAAGTTTCTAATTAATCGTATTTCTCTATGATATTCTGCAATATAAATACAATACATAGTCTTTTTGTGCTTTTCTATTGCGTTAATTACGTGACTTGTACATTGAAAATAAAAAAGATTTTATAGAAAACTATTTTGGAAAGAAGTCGAAACCCTTTTGAAGATTTCATCTCTTTTTTCTATGAAACCCTTAAAAGATTTCGAATTACTTATAAACTGCGAAATTCTTCAAAAAATCCTTTTTTATTTTTAGTGTAGAATTACTTTACTAGTGAAACATTTGTTCTTTTTTTCTGTGTCATTTCTTTCTAATAATGCTCTGTCTTTTGAATATTAAATACATTCTCTTTCTATTGATGTATTGAATTAAGGACATACTATTCTATGAAAGACAACTTTTATGGTACACAAAACTGACTTTAGAATATATTTTCTATTCAAGTTCAAAGATTCAGACAGATTTTATATTGTGATTTACAATATTCACACATATTATATTATTTCATTAAAACTTTGAATTCATTATTAAACTAGTAATAAAATATCGAGAATAATAAGAACATTTACTCGCAAATGAAAAAAATATAGGTTGAATTTTATTTTCCATATCAAAGATTTTGGTTCAAAAACAGAGTTCTTTAAAATAAAATAAAATGAATCGGAATTATGTTTCAGTGAAAGAAACTATTCGGGTGAACAGTCTGTCACTAAATCAATTGATTGAGAGACAGAAAATTCATCATAAGATTATTTGAATTAAAATTGAACAAATTTTAATATGTAAAATTTACGAGTTTGTTCTTAGTGTATAGAACAAAAGTTCCTGAAATTAGTTATTTTAATTCTGAAAAGAATATTCAAATCTGCCGTAAGTAATCTATAAGAAGAAATTCGAAGAGCTATTTAAACGAATTCTCAGAAAGAATATCATTTTTAGACAATGTCGAGCGACTTAGTATATGCAGGTCAACAATTAACAATTTATTTCGGCTTATTTCTTATTATAATGGGTGTAATTGGAAATGGAATTAATATTTTGATTTTTTCAACTGTTCGTAATTATCGTCAAACACCTTGTACATTTTATTTTCTTATCGGATCAATATTCAATTCGATATTTATCTTAGTAAATCTCACAACACGTGTTGCTGCTGGAGGTTTTGGTATTGATTTAACACGTACATCACTTATCTGGTGTAAAATTCGATCATTCAGTTTAATGACTGTGGGTTTAATTACTTTTACTTGTTCTTGTCTTGCGACAATTGATCAATTTTTTATTACATCAAAACATGCTTCTCTTCGTCGTTTAAGTAATATTAAATTTACACATCGAATTGTAATGATTATGATTTTATTTTGGTGTATTCATGGAATTCCAGCATTACTATTTAACAATATATCATCAATAACTAATTCATGTGTGGTCACCAATACTTCCTTTGCAGTCTACTTTGCCATATATCAAATAGGTCTTAATTGTATCATTCCTATATCAGTTATGTCCATTTTTGGTTATCTTGCATATCATAATATTCATACGACAATAGCTCTTGCTGAACAACAAGCAGATCGTCAATTATTAAAAATGGTTTTACTTCAATCAATACTAATTAGTCCTTTTTTTCTATATGGAATTAATTATACTTACAGTTTGATGACATCTGGAATAAAGAAAGATGCAGATCGATTATATCAAGAAGGTTTTGTTGTCACTATTTTCAATTTGACAAATTATCTTTTCTTTACTGTACGTTCATTTAAGATTCAAAAGGTTAGATTTATTATATTCTTTTTCTCTCATTTAGGGAAGTTGTTACATATTTTTGATTTCTTCAAGTCGATTCCGACGAGCTGCCAAAAATCGATTATTCTCCTGGCAAAATAAAAATCAAATAATGCCATTAACGCGTAATATACTTACACAACTGAGACAGTAAACAAGACTATGATTTTCGGTTAATACTTTGTCGGTCTCCTTCATACATCAAAATGAAGTCTAGATGTTGTCAACTTGTGCTGGAAAGAAGAAGAATTGAATGACATTTCGAGAAAAGTATCAATATTGAATTTGAAAACTAAACATGAAAAACACCTAACAGTCAACCAGTATGGCGAAAACGGGAGTGGTGATCAAAACAAATTCAACTTCATCAATTTGTAGAGCATACTTTATTCTAGCAGAAACTGATTTACATTTTATCTTTTGATTATGATTTCTTGTCGTGTATACATACACTGTAGCACAATAGGATTTAATAATCGACTTTACATGTTTATTAATGATACACAAAACGAAATGGTGTAGTAAGAAGAAAACATTGAGATGATCACTTATTCTATACCGTTTTGAAGTACTGAGTTTATAAGATTTCATTTTGTTAATTTTTAAATTTCTTCACATCATTGTCGAAACGTTACCAAAAATCGCATATAGTTTAGTTATCGACCAAACTACATCTGATAGTTTCGAGACTTTCATTTATCTTAGATATACTTTTTAAGTAAGTTATTCTATTATTTTAGTATAGTTACAAATGATTGGTTATCGTTGCTACTATATTTATGAGTATTGAAGTTTACATTAACTGAAAACAAGTTTTTATTTGACAATATTCTTTTCTACTATACTACCGTAAGTTTTCTCATATCCAAGAACTTTTTTACTTCAAAGAAAAACTGTACTTTAATGGCATGATTATATTTCAGTCCCTTATTGTTTATGCAGTAGTAAAAAGAAGTGCAATTTTTCTGTTCATTTATGCCAATATATTAATATTTACTATTTAAAATTAAAAAAATCATATGGAAGTATTTTTCATACGTAAACCTTATTCTCTGAAACCTTAGTTTCCTTCATTTTGACTTGTACAGTCATTGAGTTCGATGCGATGTAAATTTTTGAACTTTTTCGTTCAAATTATTCAGTTCTTTAATTAATTCTTCGATCTAATATGAAACAATATATAACTGAAACTTGTCTACCAAGCAAAACTAAACTAAAATAATATGTAGATATAACTTATAAGATGAGTAAAAAATATCGATGGAAACATTCCTAGTATTCATAACAATAATCGTCAATTCATATACAAGATAATTTCAAAAATGTTCTCCTTTCTAACTTATACTGGATCGATTGCCATTAATCATAGAGATTATAAACAAGTTCATTAACTCAAAACTTAGACAATGTAAAATGAAGATGGAAGAAATATAATGCATCATGTGGACAAGAATTATTGATGAAGTGTCTGAAAACGTGGTTCTTTCCGGTGGTAAATTTTACTGTTTGATTTTTAAAAAGTAGAGGTTTATTCGTTTAGGTACTACATTAGTGGATGGCTTCCGTGAACGATTTCAACGAGAATTATCACTTCAAAAGATCAAAGCTACTGTTTTCTGCCCAAATAACAGGAACAATTTCCCAGGTCGGTCATTCCGGCGACTGGATCCGTTGAAATCTGAGTCGTTTCCGACTCGAAGTTTGCAGGAAACGGTTAGAAAATTACTGGAACCTACGTTTGAACTTCCGGCTGGAATCCGGCGGCAAGGAAATCGTCGGAAAACAAAGTTAACCGGCCGGAACCGACCAAGTCATAATAACCTGGGCTGTCGCCCATTGGTGCCAACAAATTGTTGGCATCAATGAATGACCTGTGGATCAATCGAAAAGAATATGAAGAATCAGGAACTTCTATTTTATTTCGTAAATGTTTTTAAACATCTTTTTTAGTTTTAATAAAAATATTAAAAAATCTTCTCTAATACTTCTCTTACAATTAATATAAATTTGAACGAAAGAGAGAAATAGAAACTAGAAAATGCTTTTTATTGAGGAATTTTTGCTCTTTTGTCGATCATCATCAACTAATGAATGAAGTATTGCTAATTACTCCTTGTCAAATAATAGTAAACATGGAAGGAATGAATTTAAATCTACGCTCAATAAAGAAACATAATATTCAGAAGTTCCTTGCGGACAAGCAAACAAGACAAGGCATTGATCAAGGTAAATTGGTACAATTTCCTTGATTGTCACGAATCAAAACCAAAAGAAAATTTTAATTTGTCAACATATTTAGGCATTCGCGACTACGTAAACATTTCAATTCCTTGGCTTTAGTAAATCTTAACTGAATCTAAAAAATACATGAAAATCAATAAAGAATCTCTTTAAGCCTTTTATTTCACGTACCTGATTACCTACTTCAGCACACATATACGATAGAAGTTTTCTAGTTTTGTTGCTCGGATTGTCGACTTCTTGCGTCAATAGTTTAATCTAGACCTTTTGTCGACGGAATCCAACACAAATAAAATAACATCATTTTACAATTAGAAAGATTATAACGTGAAAGAAAGAGTTTTTTTCGATAAGATGTAAGAGAAACTAATTTTCAGTAAATAAATAAGAAATTATTTAAGGAGTCTCTACTAAATATATTGTTTAATAATCTATTATATTATTGGAGTGGCAGTTATTTCAAAATAGATGTCGCTTTATTTTTAATCTCGATCAGATAAAATTTAATAACTAAATAAATGAGAATAAAGAATATAATATATATGAAAAATTTTCAAATTTTCTTCTTATAAATTAGAAAAGCCTTATAGAGGTTTGATCAGTACAATGTTATGTGATAAGAATCGATATATGGCAACATCGTAGACAAGAAGATGATGACTTGAAAAGAAATCAATAGAGGTTTGAAAAAGGAAGAGAATTGATGGCCACAGTAATTGAAAAGACTCGCAATTCTGATGAAAAAATACCACGTTCATCAAGTGTTGATTCAGCTATAGATGATGGAGAAGATTCACCAGATGAAATATTTGAATGTGATGAAGAAAGTTTAGATGAACTTCATGAGGATAATCAAACAAGTGGATCATGTAAAGCACTTATTCCACGTTTAATTCGTTATGGATCAAAACGTATACCAATTATTCAATTTTCCCCCAAAGTTGTGTATGGTCGATGTCCAGAAGCACGAAAAATTGGAGAAAAACATGCATTAACATTTAAATTTCTTAAAAATGATACAAAATTAATTCGAAATATTCTTGAAGGACATGGATTTCGTGAAGTTCNGATGTTGTTCGTTGTTCAAAAAAACTTGAAAAAAACTCATAAGTATCACTTGTAGGAAATATTCGAACAAAACCACCACGTTGACGAGATTCTTCTTTTACTGTTCGTAAAATTCGAATTTCTTCTTGAGATAAACCAAAATATTCATTTCGAACATTTTCAGTTCCATTAGCATTTCCTGGTCGACCTGGACGTGCAACAACTGCGAATCGTCCAAGTCGATCAGGAAATGCTAATGGAACTGAAAATGTTCGAAATGAATATTTTGGTTTATCTCAAGAAGAAATTCGAATTTTACGAACAGTAAAAGAAGAATCTCGTCAACGTGGTGGTTTTGTTCGAATATTTCCTACAAGTGATACTTATGAGTTTTTTTCAAGTTTTTTTTGAACAACGAACAACATCATTTAATCAAATGATTCATCAACGTCTTTATCCATCACGATGGTCATCAATCGCATTGAATTCTCAGTCAAATAATGGATCAATTCGTCGTACAACAGCTCCACGTTGTAAACTTCTCTCATCAGCATTCAATTATGGACATTCATCAGAAAAAGATTTAACACCGAAAACATCTGGTTGTGATCTTGATGAAGCTTTAGAAAGATATCGAATCTATGAAAGAAGATTAATTGATATAGCTCCTCCATCATATCCTCATTCATCAGCATCAACAATCACAACAACGAATGTTTCGGAGACAAGTAAAACAAATGATAATCTATCAAAATCTCAAACTCTGCCTGATAATTTTGATCAAAATCCATCTCGATTAACAAATCTTCATCGAACCACATCTGTTCCTCCTTCACTTCCTAAATCCAATCAAAAAACTGATTCTTCACCAAAACGTTTAACAACAGTTGGACAATTGGTTAAATCGACAACAACTTCTGCTCCAGGTGAAAGTCGTCATTCAATTTATGCGAAAAACGATATTCTTCAAATGCTCAATCAAGGTTTAACACTCAGGTAGAAATTTGCTTTTTCGAAAAAACTTTATTTTTTCTTTTTATATTATAAAGTCCCCTTCAAGCTCGTACAGCATTTGGAACATATCTCCAACGAATACAATTTCGTTTAATGCTTGATTCAGAATTTAAAGAAGAAGTAACTTCAAGTCAACATATGGATTTAGTTATTCGATTTTTAAGACGTGCTGGACAAAATTTAACACCACCATTTCGTGTAGAAATTCCTTCACGTCGTTTATCACAATCTGATCAAAAACGAATTTTAGCCAAAGAATTATGTGATTTTCTTCATTTATATAACAAAGAAACAGTTTCATTAAATCCAACTTCACTTTGTTCAACAGTACAAATTGATCATCATCTTTTTGAAAATTTTCTTCGTTCAGCATCTGAAGCTGATTTAGAACAAATGATGACTGCATATATGAAAACAAATAAAGAATCGGCTATTCATTTAGGTGTAAATCCTAAAGTGACAAAATCAAATTCTGATATTGTCGGAGCTGATCAACAAGCACAAACAATTTCAACAAAACCGACTTCTTACGAAGAGAAAACAATAACAATTATTCAAACAATGTCACCGAATGAACAACAAACATGGGCGACAACAACACAAAATCAATTAAATAAACGTTTATTAAGAGCATCAAGTGCGTCGAAACCAAAAACAAATCAGAAAAAAGAAGAACAGATTTATAAACTGTACGGTGTGACACGACCTGTTTCAGCACTCATTTCTCAAAAGAGACGTACGTTTTAAACACTCTTTTTTCTTCAAAAANGTATGGAAAAACATGAAACGGAATTAATACCATTAACATAAGGATCAGCATGTTCGAGAAATAAAGCATTTTATTATTATTATGGAGATCTCGCTGCACGTCTTCAATTAGCTGTCAATGTTTGCGAACAAGAATCAGCTTTATCATTGAAAAAATAATATCAATATCGACAAAACTTATTGAAATTTGAAAAAAATAATGAAAAGTTTTTCTTTAATTCATTAAGAAATCATCATTCACAATTCCTAAATGTATTTAACAAGACTATTTACATCAATAAATGATATTATAAAACAGTTTCAATATTAAATTCATTGAAATATGTAAAGAGAAGATAAAGGATTTTGGAAAATTTCGAAAAACGAAAATATTCTTTGAGATGAATGTGCCATTTCTATTTGAACTCAAAAAAAAAATGAAGATCTCATTGAAATTATATATAAAATTAATAAACAGCCATGAAATGTATTCGAAAAATAAAATACTCATCTCTTTTGAACATTTCAACATCAGATTTTCGTACATATTTATCTTTATTTATGTACCTTTGTTAAATAGTAAATGATATGTCTACTG
This sequence comes from Adineta ricciae, assembly GCA_905250025.1. Taxonomy (NCBI): domain Eukaryota; kingdom Metazoa; phylum Rotifera; class Eurotatoria; order Adinetida; family Adinetidae; genus Adineta; species Adineta ricciae. Next base: position 1,426 of record CAJNOJ010000149.1, on the reverse strand, counting down.
GAAATACGATGTTCTTTCATTCTTTAAAAAATTCTCAAATAGTTCATCTGGTTTTTCTCCCATAAAGTATTTTGGTTTATTCCGATGGAGATGTTCTATAAATGTGCACCAATCTCTTCCCCAATGTCGGTTTTACACTTCAACTAAATCTATACACATCAGTGTGCACAGATAGAAAATCGTCACATAAATCCACCAATATTACACTACTTCATTGCAATTCTAACAGTGAGTTAATATGTCTTCTCGAATATCAATCTGGTTTTTTTTTAGAGTTATTGAGATACTGATTTTTTACCACGAATGGGTGCTGTTCTTGATGTTTTCGAGTGTGAGGATGTTCGCCATAGAAGAATGAACGATATTGAAATCGAAAAACAGAAAGAACTTGATCAACTAGAAGAATAAAAACGATTAGCAACAAGTGATGAAGAACGTCGAAAATTAGAGTATAAACAGATTAAAGCCGAAGCTGAATTTCAGTTAGAAAAAGCCAAATTAATACTTTCATTTCAAACAGAAATCCTTTGAACAAGAATTGCAGCTCAATCATCCTTATACGAAAAGTTTATTCAATTTATGGAGAAAACATTGGCAACAAATACAGTTTTGCTTGAACAAAATTTCTTGAACTCTCTCTCAATAGAGAAGATCCAAAGGCAGATGCACTTTTTGAAATAGCACAGAAAATCGACGTTTTGAATGTTGAACAGTTAATCAATCTTAGCTTCGAAAAAGTCCGAGAATTGAATTTACAGAACTCTGATGAAGTCAAGGTTTTATCATCGAGATTGGAACACACTTTCACAATCATTCGTTATTCGAACAATGATGTTGCTGTGATTACTCATCCTGAAAATGATTAACTATTTCACTGTTTTCTTCTTAATTATTAAATTTTTAAAAAATTAAGAAAGAATTTATAACTATCTTTTACTTTCGAAACGCACTATTTTCACGTACTTATTCTCAACGTTCGCGTAAAGAAGAATCTAAAAGATGATGTCATCTATTTGTTAGCTTTATATTTGAACATAATTCACTAATGACGAAAGAATCGAGTGAATATCAAGATGAATGTGTTCTTTGATTTCATCATCGATAGAAATCTACAAATTCATTCCATAGAAAGTAAACCGACAGATCGATTCATTGACTTTCCTATTTTTAATTTGAGAATGTTTCACGAATGAATAATTTATTCACAAGTACGAAACATTGAATGGAAAATCAATCAAGCGTGCAATCGTTGTCAGGTTTTTTTTCTTTTCTATTTGTAATATCGAAGTAGAGACGAAATTATTTGAAGAAATATTCTCCAATGCTTTGGGAAAAATTCAATTTTAATGCTAAACCTTGTTTCATTATTATCGATAAGAATTTGTTAGAAAAATCATCGAATTTGGTTTATTCTCTTTCCGATAAA
>CAJNOJ010000148.1:0-258586 GCA_905250025.1 Adineta ricciae | reverse complement strand
GCCGAAGCACCAATTCTGCTTTTACCATCTACTTCCCATCAGTGTATATTCTTACGCTTAACTGTATCATTCCTGTGTTAATAATGAGCATCTTCGGTTATCTCACTTATCGGAATATTCACTCAACGCGAGCGCTTGCTGAACAACAAGCGGATCGTCAATTGATGAAAATGATTTTAATTGAAACCGTATTAGTTATAATCAGTTACATACAATATGGAGTCAATGGCGCTTATACAGTAATCACTGCTGGAATGGTCAAAGACAGCAATCGACTAAGCATTGAAAATTTTGTTGCCACGTTGTCGAATTTGATGTGTTATTTATATTTTTCGGTAAGCTGTTTTAATTTTCAAGCTAAATTCAAATAAGGCTCATTTTTCTTCAGGGAAGTTGTTATATGTTTATGTTATCATCGAGTCGTTTTCGTGCAGCAGTCAAACGACTATTTTGCTGTCTGCGAGCAACAAATCAGATCAATCCAAATATCTAACGTGTAAATCAAGGAATAGATGTAACAATAACTTTGCGTTTCGTCTTATGTTTATTTACTCAATGTTTATACTCAGCTTGGTTTTGATTATAATAATAAAAGATATGGATAACCTGATTAACATTTCTCTTAAATGGATATGTTGTAAATCGAATAATTCTAGTTTTTACTATTTTGCGACGTTTCCTAAGGGGTAATTGGAGAAAAAATGTTTATTATTTAAAAAAACCCGTATTCTAATTATGTTTTAATGACATAACTGCGGGAATCTTTGAGTTTATGCCTCTTTTATATGAGAACAAAAGACGCCAACATCGCTAATCATCTGAATATATACTTTGCTCATAATCTGACGTGAACGATATTTGTCATTTAACGTATTTGTTATTCTTTCGATCTTTTAGCGAGAGCGTACACTACTGATTGATAGGATAAACATGAAGATCGCTGTATGATGTTTCAATAAATCCTGCTTTTCATTTTGGTGGAGGTGAACAGTAAACAAATGATCAAGGACACGCACTACTTTCATTGATTGCCGATTGTAAGGTGATGACGAGTCTCTCGATATAAAAGTGTATTTTTTAAAGTGGTAATCGAATTTTCGATTCTTTAACAATCCGCTGAATATGTCAACAGTGTTCGATCATGAGTGCACAGACGAAAGAGAAAAAAAACAAACGATTCGCTTCCAATGACGTGCGCATGCGATGCAAATGATTCTTTATTAAAAAAAGAAATGACGTAGAAACTTGGTTACTCGCATAGTAACGTCAAATATTAAGTAAAAAAATTCTTTACTCATTCTTAAAATTTACGTAGTTGCCTGTACGGGGTACATAACATCAGATTTCAGTTGCCAAACACACTCAGATCAACGAACGGTTGTCATCATCTATTATTAGATTGGAAATGAACCAAACACCAGGAGTAAATGTCGTAGGAACTCGAGCAACCGGCTCTTATCCCACAGCCTGCGTCTGCTGGAATTGCCAAAAACAAGTTGTTACCCGAGTGGAAAAGAAAAATGGTCTTTTAACATGGCTTATTTGTGGAGGCACATGTTTAGTCGGTTGTTTTTTCGGTTGTTGTCTGATCCCATTCTGCGTTGATGCATGCAAGGTCAGATGAGTTGTTTTTGAATGACTAGTCTGTAATTCTTTGGTTTTCTTTATTCGTATAGGATACAGTTCACATTTGCCCAAATTGTTCCAATGTACTTGGCGAACAAAAATTGATTTGATCACAAATATTTTTTTGATATTACATTTATTACGATGGAGTAATAATAAAGAATAAATGTTTAATGTAACTATTAGCGTATAACCTTTAGATGCTTATCTGTTGAACACAACTACAAAAGTTTGATCTAGTTGGAAGTTTGAGAATGCAAGGTTTATTGACGTGAAATGCTATCATTGTTTGAATCAGACACAATCGTCTACTGAGCAAGAGATTGAAGGAAAAGAAACTTGTTTATTGATGTTATGTTATACATAGTTTTATTAAGAAATATTTGAAAAAAATGAGAACATTCGCTAGTTTTTTTAAATCAAAGAAATATTCATTTTCACATATTGAAAATTTTATTGGGTGACGATCGGACATTCCTCCATTTAATACGTCACTTTGCCGCTTTGTAACTGAAAAGTCAATGAAAGTTGCTTACCTATTTTGATAATAGTGCTCAACCGTTGCGATCGCTTGAAAATAACCGGTTGAAATTTTTCGCATTGAGTAAACAGAATTCGCTTGAAGCAATGACTTTTATTACTGATTCAAAGTATACGTATTCCTGCATATTTTGATTTGCGATGAATTAATGTCGTTAATCTGTTTCCGTCATTTTACGATATCATGTATATATGCTAGTGTGGGTGCGAAGCGTTCATTTTTGTTTCGCGGATGTTGTATAAACAGGATATGTCATTTACGTATCTCAACTATAGGACATAAATCTATTTATAAGGGACCTGACTACGCGTATTCATTCGACTGGTCTATTTAGGTATAAATTTTCTAGACCGAGACTGCATGTTATGTATATTCTATTTTTTCCAATAAGCGTCCTTAATCACACTACAAAATCCATGAAACACTGCGGCAAATGGGCATGTTGGTTCTAGTTGGGGGCGGAGTTTCCTATCTATTAGATTATAACATGAAACTAATAATTGTTTATGAGCTGATTTTAATGTCTTTTGGTGTAAATTCAGCTTCTTTTTCACATATACTTCTCGATCTAATATGATTCCACAAGTTGTTGCTAAACTGTAGGTTCATAAACAACGAACTGATGAGATTGAGTCTACTTTATTGTGTCAACTTTCAAGCGTGTCCTGAAATCAAAAAGATTTTCTACCTTATTTTTTGTACAAAAGCTCCAATCTCGACATAACGATCGCTCACCCACTTCTGAAAGTGTGTATGATAATATATTATGAATTAACTTGTATATGAGATCTTCGTAATTTTCTGACTTTTTAAAATGACTACGTTTTACTTTCCTATGTCTATCTTTTGCTAAAAATATAATGAAAGGCTCTTACACTGATGCAGGGGGAGGGGCTTGAGCGTCATTTTCGTAACTCCACTGAAATCGAGAATATTTGTTTTTGTAACTGTCTCAGACTGAACGTATAGATAAGACAGCTACGTTAAAAAGACCTATATTTTTCTGCTCTTCTTAAACCTTACTTACACAAAGGTATACTTACCAAAAATCGACTCGTTATATTTTCAACAAAGAATTGAAATACGTCTGGAGGAGATGCAGTTCTATAGATAAAAGAATAAAAAGCGAGAATTGCTGCGAAGATCACGAAAAAATCTCGTTGTCACCAGATAAGATAAAGATTGAAGCTATCGACTTCGGACTGAACACGTCACCGGGAATCGCTATATGAGAAGATCCACTTTAGTCGTCGTACGGTTCTTTATTAATGCATTAATTAATTAAATTATGAGGCCATCGAAAAAGTCCATCTCTATGTTTGCACTTCCTTAATTCAAACGAGAAATGACGGTAAATGTTGTTGGATGAAAATAAATAAAATTTACATTACCATTCGATACTGAAGTTTACACATAACAGTCCATATGGTGTAGAAATCCTGCTCGGTGATCTAATCAGTTTTCGACGAAGCGACATCTAACACATGAAAAAATGATAGTACAGCTGTATCACTGTGTTTGTTAAATGTAATGCATCCATGTATTCCACTGCGATCAAATAGTCAGTAACGATTCGAACCGAGAGAATTTTGCAAAATAATGACAATACTTTGCTCCGTTAATTTATCGGAAGTACGTAAACGTTTTAGATTTGCAGCCAAATGTTTAATCGATAAGTTCCGCGACGGTTACATTTAACATTAATGTATTCTATATAAAAGAAAGAGTTTTTTATGAACTTAATAATTCAATAATTTTTTTCCGATGTTCAAACACGTTTTTACCGAAGTACGTTACATTCAAATGTGAGCGAATCAATCTTGAAAGATTCTTCTGTGTGTCGTGTATGTAAAAAGAGGACTTCATTGAATAGATCGCCAAGAACTATCGGCCACAAACCAATAATAACTCTTGTAAATTTGGCAAAATCGTTGATAATTCTTAGAAAAAGCTGCATGAAATCTTGGTGAATAGAGCCTGATAGGAGAACTCAGATAATTTGAGGATGACGATGGTGAATCGTCTCCATTGTAATCTAACCACTTTCATTCATTAAATTTAAAATCATCTTCAATCGAATGAAAGTTATGAAGTTTTTATAGAAAGTAAATGACTACTGACGACATCTTCTACAGCAGAAGTTTAGTTGATATTTAACGATATAGTTCGCTTGTGTTTAATAAGATATGGTTTAGGCTTTGGAAGATTATATAACGAATAATACCCTGAATGCAGAAAACATAGTGATTCCTAACACTAAGTTCGTTTGACGAATTAGTAGCTATCGTGTCAATTAGGGATGAACCATTTAGTTGAAAGCGAATTCATGAGCTGTTATTAACGAAAGAATGATTCTGCTTCAGAACACCGCTAATTCTATCAGTAGAATTATACGAACGATCAAATTTTTTATATTCGATTGTAATAGACTTTTGTTCGCAACGAAATTCTTTCTTTGCCGCCATTTGGCAATAGGACTCGTTATTGAATTTCTTACATAAGTAGGATGCATTCGTCACACATAGAGCTTAAAAGGATGATCGAGTGTTAGAGAAACAATCACGATAGATCAATAGAAAGCGTACTCAAGACATTGGTGTCACCAAATTCTGGCCTTGGATTCGAAATATTTATTTTTATCGAGCTCAGAATTTGTTGAGCCTGGTTAGCTCTAAAAGTCAAGTGTTAATGAAAACTTTCTCGTCTATAAATCTCAGTATCCATATAGAATATTTCCTAAGGCGCATATGTTTGCTGTTTTTCCATGTTCAGTTCTGTCTTTGTCGGATTTGAATCTCACCCAGGTCTAGAGTGACACAATATTCATAACATGAGCGTCGACTTAGTTATGCAAAAATAATTACAATAACATACAAATTAGCATTATTACCATTACATTAATTAAATGTGTATTAACAGCTAAGCGAAACCATTTACTGTCAAGTGTAGATAAACGCAAATGTATCACCCATTGATTTAGAATTTCAGAGAAAACGGTAAGAAATCATCTCTTTATCCAAGGTATAGACGTCATACTTTCGTGAAGCAACGAGCATGCCCTCACTTACGGTTATATCGCAAGAGATAAGTATTTACTTTGGTATATTTGTTTTTATCACTGGTACTATTGGCGGTTCCTTCAATATCATTGTGTTCCTTAGTTTGAAAACATTTCGTGAGAGTGCCTGTGTATTTTATCTAACGATTCTTTCAATTGTTAATATTGGAATACTAATCACTGGGCAACTAACACGTATCTTAATAAGTGGATACAATATTGATTGGACTCAAACATCATTATTCTATTGTAAATTTCGAATATATTCTCTACAAACATCGACATTGATATCAATGACATGTATCTGTCTGGCGATCCTCGACCAGTATTTTTCAACATCGTTGCCAATAAGATATCGACAATTAAGTCAAATCAAAATAGCTCACCGCATATGTGGATTAATCGTATGTTTCTGGGCTGTAGTCAATTGCCCATATTTGATTTATTACACACATATTCAATCTTCTTCAGTGCAGAATCAAATAACCTGTTCGACAACTAATAACGCTTTCCTACAATATGTTAATTATGTTTCGGCTATTTCATTAGCAAGAATTATGCCATTGATTATCATGGGTATATTTGGATTTCTATCTCACAAAAATATCCAACGATTATCTCACCGGACACTACCAATCATTCGACGCGAACTTGATAAACAATTGACTCTAATGATATTTACTCAAGCTATTGTTGCTTGTTTGATTATTTTGCCGTATATAGTTTTGTATTTTGTTATGATGATACCAAATTTGGATTCGAATACGTTGACACAGCTAAAATTTGTTTCGTCGCTCTGTTCAGCGATTTACTATTTATATTTTTCGGTAAGAGCTTTGAAATTGCTTCAAGAGTAACAAAAAAGGTTTTCAAATACAAATTTTAGAGTCCATTTTATATTTATTTCTGTTCATCGAGTCGATTTCGTCGACAGTTGAAATATGTGGTGTTCGATATTTATGTTCGTCAATGCCGACCACAGCAGATTCATCCAAATCAAATCGCTCCTCAGATTTCGTAGTCAAAATAAAGCGCGGATATCGGAAAAGGACGTTTCCATCTGTCAACTCATGCATAAATGGTTACTGCATTCGTTTAAGTACTCGCATTTATTATAACCCAAGAAGAGAACTTTCGCTTCGTTTTTATTGGAAAAGGAATCTTTTTATTAACTAAATAAATCTCCAGAATACTTTCTTGTATTTGATCGAAATTTTTATTTATCTTTCACCTTATAAGCTGACAACGATATTCTCTTCGAAGCGCTTTCGATTTCTCGTACAAAACCTGACACTTTTGTGTAAGTAAAGAAGTCACAATTTTTCAGTAGATTTTTTTATTAAACGTAATTCAAAACGGAAAAGAATACTTTTGAATCAAATGCAGAAATACAGTCTAGTTCTGTTGAATATGCTGATCATTTCTTCAACCAGAAGCATGAAGATTTATTTCCGACTTTATCTCGAGGATGCGATGAAAGGTTGAGTAGAACACAACTTCAAATAAAAAAGGGTTTTCTTTAAACTAGTTGCAGCGTTTCATGCGACTACTTTAGCTTTATATTTTTGCTTTGTGAAATCCGGTAATAGCTTATTCGACCTCAAGAGATAGGATTTGATTTAAATTTTATCATTAGAGCAGAAATACATACTTTAGGTTTGAGTACTTCACGAGATTCAAGCATAAGGAGCGGCACAATATAATCGTTTTCCAAAATCGCATTAACGGTTGCATATATTGAATCAAATGTTCGTCTAATGTTTATTTTGTTCCCTCTGGTGTTAATGTTTCTTGAACGGCGACAACAATTGAACTTTGACATGCAGCTTGATTCTACAAATAAACAAGAAAAGATAGATTTTACGTTTTCAAAGTTTCGCTCATCAGTGGTGCATACGTTTGTTGGCATTATCATATTCATTGTTTGACCTTCAGTTTGAGATCACATTCTGCTAGCAGCCGCCGTTGCTGGCCACCGTCGTCCAGTTGATCGGAAGGCTGGCATGGCTGTTAGTGGAAAGAAGAATCCTGTTTGTGATGGGCCCGTCAGTTTCAGTAAGTAAGACATCACACCAGGCATGCCGCACATGTGCCGTTACGATACGTTGCGTATGATGATTGGTTAAATACAAGCGACATTCTTCTTCACGCTGAGCTAAAGCAACCTAAATTGATTTCGAGCCAACGAGTGAACCGATCTTTTTCGTAATGGCTTTTGTTCCTTCATCCGGTGCACTGAAATACACGAAACCGAAATCTTTTGGTCGACCAGCTTCATTTGTCATGATATAAAGAGAAACATTTTTGGTCAAGCTGAAGATCATCTTGGATATCTACCTTGGATGATACGATGTTACTAAACACCGAAAATGCATCGTAAAGCGATTTGTTATCAATATCATCACTTAAATTCTTGACAAAAATATTTACACCGCTTGATTTACGTAGATCAAGATCACATTGAGGCCACATAATGCGTAGTGGACTACCATGAAGTACAGCAAAATTCATCATGTCAAGAGCTCGTTGGGCTAAAAAACAAGTAACAACATAGCCTCGGTAACATCCAAACTCACCAACATACAATGAAGTCTTAGGATAAGTCGGACACTAGCCTGAACTATGGAAGATGCATTATCATCGGTATCGATTTTCATGTCGTTCGATATCGTTATTGGATTTGTACCATCTACTTCTAGAATCAGTAGAAAGCTGACAATGATTTGGAAAGTTTTTTTAACGAAACATAAGTCCGTTGTCAATTTACATCGTGAACAGTGTGCGTGAATGTCAGGTATGATCAAGCACAATATTTTTACTGATTCGTGCCTCCTAAGATAGAATTAACTTACTAGGTAAATCAACTGAAACTTCATAAACAGATTGTAACAATGCATCTTTGTTAATTAAAATATCTTTCGGCTTATCCAGCTCGTCAGTTAATTTGAGCAAATTCCTTTTTAAATGTTCAGTAACACATTTTCGACATTCTTCTGCTTTGTTGTTGAATGACTTTAATCGAATTTTCCCCCAATGATTAATCTTTTTCATTCACAAATGATCTCGAGAAGTTTGTTCCTTTTGTCGCAATGTACGATGAAGTTGATTATAATCATCGATAATCGTGTTTCATTCTTCATTTAAATGCTGTAGACAGAACTCATTTGAGCATCCTTGGCATGGACATGTTACAGTCTTACGGTTTCTACGCATGTAACATAGTGTTGTTGCGTCGTTCGTTGTTGTCGTCATGTACAATAAGAAAACTTGAAAAGAATGAAATGTTCCTACATACGGGAAGGTAATTATATTCCGACAAAAATAGAAAGTAAACAAAACAAAAGCGTGTGTAAGGCGTAGCTAAAGCAAAAACCGAGTCATTCTTTTGCCCCGTTATTTTTTTCGTAGTTTGATATAATCGTTAACATCATAAGTAAATTAACACAAGTTATTCAGATGAACAGAGGGTTTAGCCACAGAAGCCTTTTCTTTTGACCTTCAAGTACTTATAATTGTGTTTATCATCAACCATTGCTTATCTATCTTGAAATGGAATCTTTGAAATGTATTCTGCGTCTATTTCTTTGACAAACTCAATAATCGTTATGTTTTCAACTGGAGAACTTCGTAAACTTACGTGAGCAACCTCTGATATAAATATACTTTTTCATATGTTAATATTTGCCCAGAATCGATTGCAATCAACTTTGTTTTCTCTTGGCAAACAATCGAAAACGTATGTCTACTGTTGGCGTATTCTGTAACATTTCTGTTTGTACTAATTATACACACGAAGTATACAATGTGACAATCTGCCGAAGCATGATTTCGCAAATATCGAAATACAGATCTGTATCAATTGCATTCACCGGAATTACAACATTTGAACACAAAGGACTCATACAGCTACTCTAGACGTCTTTTATAACAGACAATTACGGCGATTCATGAGCTTATGGGAACTTTCATTTATCATTGTTTTTGTACTTGGTCATTTTCAAATAATTCGAAGTATATTCGAACGATTATCGTCTTAATCTTTTGTTTTACTTCGAATGCCTTTTTATTATAGGTCGTACACGCATACAGTTCAGGATGTGTCAATACAGCCAGTCGAGATAATAATACCTAACTCCTCAATACTTTTAATATTATCGTTGTTCTTGTATCGAACGAAAACACAACTCAATGACATTTGCAATCTTTCGACATTCTGAAATGCTTCTTCAATCGTCATTTTCCTCTTTACTTCATATACATGCAAACGTATCATACGAGAAAAAGTCAAAGTCTCAGGCAACAGTTCGATAAACTTTCTTTATTATACAACTCATCATCCATTCAACAACTGCAATCATGCTGCAAGCTACGATTGTCGAAATGAAACATGATATTCCACTAAAAATCGAATCGTCAAAAGAAAAGAAAATGCCAGGATATACCAAAGATCTCTTCATGGCCAACATGAATCGACGATTAGCTGTACGGAAACTATTACATAATCGTCTGTAAGTTAATCAAACCTTCGATTTCTTTATTCGCCACAATCATACTCTTCTCGCTCAAGATCAATCACAACTGATGTCATGTGTGCAATTAGTATTGTTAGTATTATTCTGATGATTATTGCGAACGAGATTGCTTTCAATCAACCAGGAGAGTTCGATACCGTTGCAGGCTGGTTTGTCAAGCTTATCATTACCATCTTAACTGCTGTTCTTCTCATTCTTGTTCTTGTCTATCATCGTCTTGACCTTGATCTTTATTCTATCAATAATTCGATTGATAACTGGTGTGTTGGACTGACACATCAACGATTATTCATAGTCGTCGCTGAACTGATGATTTGTGCAATTCATCCAATGCCACGATCGTNAGGAGAGTTCGATACCGTTGCAGGCTGGTTTGTCAAGCTTATCATTACCATCTTAACTGCTGTTCTTCTCATTCTTGTTCTTGTCTATCATCGTCTTGACCTTGATCTTTATTCTATCAATAATTCGATTGATAACTGGTGTGTTGGACTGACACATCAACGATTATTCATAGTCGTCGCTGAACTGATGATTTGTGCAATTCATCCAATGCCACGATCGTATCCAACTAACAGCCAACTAGTTCGAATACAACCAAACACGAATGCAACAGAAACAAGTCCACATAGTTATTCATATGTATCGATTGATGCTGCGCTCGGTTTGCCAAGTGAGTAGAATTATTTTAATTACTTGAAGTAGTACGCTTACCGGTTAAATTAGTGTTCTTTCGATTGTACCTGCTATTTCGCTGTTTCATGTATCACTCGCATTTGATTCGCAATTCTGCAACTCAATCACTAGGCTATCTCAATCAAGTTTCAATGAACTTCTCATTCTTTTCCCGTGCCTATATTAATCGTTGGCCAACGCGATGTTTATCGTCATTCTGTATTTTGATATTTTTCGTCGGAAGTTGGTGTTTACGAGCTTGTAGTTATCGATCGAATAACGAACATTTATCGATGGGTGATGCCATGTGGTTGTTTTCTGTGACATTCACTACGGTCGGATACGGAGACTTGTATCCGTCAACGTATTGTAGCAGAAGTAAGCTTTGAATGATAATAAGAGATTCGGATAGAAAATAAAATTATACACACGATGTTTTAGCTGTAGCTATTATTATATCACTCATTGGTCTCTTTGCAAGTGCATTGCTGATCGCGGTTCTCTCACAAAAGCTATCACTCGATCGAGCAGAAAAGTACGTTCATGGTTTCGTTATTGGTATTCAACTAGCAAAAAGATATGAAGCACAAGCATCGAATACCATCAAATTTGCTCTCAAACTATGGGTGTTGAGGCGCAAAGGAAAAACACATTCTGTACGGTATCTTTTCACAGAGCAGAAGTTTTTTCGTTCAATCAATATAAGCAAAGAGATCAAACAAGAAAGAAAACGAGTTACGGAAAGTTTAGTCAATCAAACCGAAATATTCACGATGCAACGTAGTGGAAATGAGAAAATCGANGAAGCACAAGCATCGAATACCATCAAATTTGCTTTCAAACTATGGGTGTTGAGGCGCAAAGGAAAAACACATTCTGTACGGTATCTTTTCACAGAGCAGAAGTTTTTTCGTTCAATCAATATAAGCAAAGAGATCAAACAAGAAAGAAAACGAGTTACGGAAAGTTTAGTCAATCAAACCGAAATATTCACGATGCAACGTAGTGGAAATGAGAAAATCGACGCAGTCAATATTGAAATGAATGCAATGAAAATGAAAGTCGAAAAAATCGAAGAACAACTGGTTGAAGTACAAAAGATAATGAATAACATACAAAACGGACTGAATGATTTGCTCTCTAATGTCGCACAACAAAGACGCTCATAGCGAGTAAATATCAAAGTCTTTGAATTTTGTATACTCATCTTCTATAAGATTAAAATTTTAGTTAAGCATTAAGAATGATATATGAGTGTATCAATGAGTTAACTTGTCTTTGTGTCATAGACTGTGACAAATATTAAACGAAATCGGAGATTTTGTTGTGAAAAATATATATTCATCAGCGAGACGATCAATTACTCTTTTCCAACATATGAGATGTCCTTATATTCATCAAGATGCATTATCGTGTGCGATCAACAGTGAATAATGAGTGGCGACAATGTCGTCGACTGTTCGTGAGGCTAATCTCATTTCTTAGAACATCATGTAAGAATAAACTTAACTTCATGGTACATACTGTCATCTCTACCTACTCACGAACATATACTTTATTGTTCAAAAGTTGATATAAGTGTTTTCTCGAATCTGACGATGTTTCAACGATGTTAAGGGTAAAGTTCGTGATGCCTGCATGATCGAAAATAGAAAAGAAGTACACTTCTTATTCGATGACATTAATGGATCACAAGCAGAAACGAATGCAGGTGTTGACACAATGAAAATGCCTTTGGATTTGAAAACGAAATGACGTAGATGCATAGTTACTGACGTCAAATTTAATCTACAAACATCTTTTTTTTGCGTATGTGCGTTGGTGTTTTTGATAGATTATATACACGATTGCAGTTTGTTTTTCAGTTATTCATTATACATTCGCATTAACGGTCAATTGTCACTGTTTAGCAAATACAATGCAAGCCGGATCGAATGCTGTTGGACCTCGACCCACTGGTTCCTATCCCACAGCTTGTGTCTGCTGGAATTGCCAAAAACAAGTTGTTACTCGTGTGGAAAAGAAAAATGGTCTGGTAACATGGCTCAGCTGTGGAGGTTTAGTTCTGTTCGGCTGTATTTTTGGTTGCTGTTTGATTCCATTCTGTGTAGATGCATGCAAGGTCAGTCGAATTTTTCCTTCCGAATATCTGATGTGTTTTATTTGGTGTTGTGTAGGATACTGTGCACATTTGTCCGAATTGTTCTACAGTTCTTGGCGAACAAAAAGTACTCTGATTGAAAACATTTTTCATTTTTCGTGTCATAATTACACAATAAACGAGAAGAGTTTGATTTATTTTCATCGTTCTCTAACAATTCTGACACGATTACTGGACATGTAGACGATATGAGTATTGTTGATTCGTTGAACAGTACATTGTAAACACAGTAAGATTTTGTTAAGCTTTGCTCGTAGTTCGGGTAATGACGCAATGGTAAAAATCGGAAAAAGAAGAAATGTGTAATAACTGACAAATATCATTCGTAACGAGAATTCTGATCCGACAGATGTCGACATGCCACAAATGTGAAGAAATTGTATTAACATCGGAGGAAATGGTAAAACCAAATAAAGAAATGAAATAACTAGAATCTGAACTATTAGTTTTCGATATCGTCGCCATTGAACAGGCTGTTGTACACGATGTTTTTGGTATAAAACACGAATGAAAAGAGCTATGCTAGAGAGAATAATCGTGAAAGTAGGAATGATTCCATGAGCGATGAGATCATACAGAAAAAGTGTCGTGTTTCGAAATGCACATGGGAAAAAGCCTGGCCGAATTAAACGACTGAAGTTGTTGATACAGGATGGAACGAAAAACACAAAAGTATAATAGACAAAACAGTAAACAATCACGAAATATGGCGGAAGATAATGAATAACTAGTCGTCGGCGTCTGGTTGTAAGTAATCTATCATGAAAAATGAGAATGTGCCTTTCTATTGTAAACCAGGCGTAGAGAAGAATTTGAAGTACATAGATTTGCCAATCGAAATATCCCCAAACGAGACGTGACATTGGTGCGATAAGAAAAGTTCGAAATGTATGAAAATAATAGATGAAATAAGAAATATTCATACTATTGTAGAATAGATTAATCAGAAGAAGAACAATTAGCGTATAGCTATGGCATTCTCGGCGAAAATTTGGATCAAGAATTAGAGAATATAGAGCAAACAAAGATGCAAGGATCGATGGAACAATCAGAGAGAGCAATATACAAAACTGAAATGAGTAGAACCGCTGTGTGTTGTCATCAAACACTGCAAGATCTTTTGCGACTAACATGGTGTGAGATATGAATTCAAATGTCTTTCGAGCGATGTAATGCTGCTGAATAGATCTAATTAAAAAACGCGTTTTACGGAATATTTCTAGTATAATATTTAACGCTCCAGTCAACAATCTCGTTAATTTAGTTTCAGAAAAAGATAATAACTAATGTCACAGCATTAGTTTTCATTAGAATAAAACAACGGAGAATTCTCACTCAAAGTCTTCAAGGAAATGAGACACATAGTAGGAGCGAGAAGCCAAATAGTTTATAATTATGTCGCTAGTTTTTATCCTTCATACGCACAAGGAAACCATGAATCTATTAAGATCATAAAAATAGGGACGCATGAGTATAGTTCGATTGAATATATCTCGAGTATGAAGAATTAATATCTGATAGAATTATTCTTAATTTTTCAGATAAAAATCTGTCCTATTCTACGTATGATGTTTATCACTATATTCAACAGCAGCATTGTGCCATTTTGTTCAAGATTATCGTTTTCTTATAGAATTTTCTGTCGAGTTATATTATAACATCAAGGTAACAATGTGAACGCATCTTCAATCATTCTTCCTTCTCACTTGAAAATGGAAAATATTGACACCTATGTGACGTATCACGAATATTCTCATAGAAGATATTTTACACGATGGCGTCTATACTAATACGCCATCTTCTATGTTAACGATTCATCTGGGGAAATGTTTGTCCAATTCGGTTTTCGCTTTATTCGTCATCTTTCGGTAAAGGTGTATTTCATTCGTGTTTTGATCGTACTCGCAGCAGGTTGAAACACGTTTTGCAATAAAAGTAATCAAACAGGTTATGGGGGACGACTTGGGTGAATATCATCCATGTTATGGAGAATTCCAATGTCCTTGCTGTAAGAAACAATGGAAAAGCACCAAAGCCTGGGCTAACTATGGTCAAAACTGTAACAACTGTGATACATTGGTTCACCCGAAAAATCTATCCAAGAATTACACTTATATCTGTGACAATTGTCATACGTTGCGGTATTCACGTTATCACGACCCAGGATTAACATGTGAAAACTGTGATTCAGCTGCTACTATTCATCCACGAGATTTTGATGACAGGAGTGATCGGAAGTTTATTGAAAATCACAAAATGAAATACAAAGATTTGCTGCGCCCTCCAAATCCGAATGGTGAACATATTGAAAGTTTATGCGAGAAGTGTCGGAGTTTAGGACGGCCCTGTCGTGAAACTGACGATAAAGAGAACATAAGAGCACGAAATCGTATATCCAGTGATGATGGTGATAACATCAACAGTGCATTTGTAAGTATTCTATTTTATGTAGTATGGGAAGATTTGAGACTGGCGCCCATTCTAATTTTGCTCGATAAAACAACTTTCTGGCGACACTATACGAAAGAAATTGTTACTTCTTAGTGAGCTTTTCCATGTAATAATTCCAGAAAATGCATTTTGAATTTTTTAATGAGAATCGTTAAGATACAAATCACCAATGTATACTATATAATATTTTCTGTAGAATAATGATCGACTGCCAGACATTTCGCAAGAAGAAGAGCGTAAGCCATTTATCTCAAATAACTATACGCTTGTCCAAAAGAACAATCCGTCCAATAACCATACGCTTGTCCAAGAGAACAATCCGTCCAATAACCATTTTTATTTGAAAATTAATAACACACAGGTAATCGTTCATCCGCCAACATTACAACGTCGTCACCGGGTTACAAAATCAAAGATCATTATAGGATACATTTTGTGCGTTTTATTACTAGCAGCTGTTGTGATCATTTTACTTATCATGAAACTCAACTGGACCAAGTCAATTCCGACAGCAACCAGAGTAATAGGAATCCGGAAAACCACTATTCGTACTACTACCACCACAACAACTACTACTACCACTACTACCACCACTACCACTACTACTACTACCACTACTACTACTACCACTACTACTACTACCACTACTACTACTACTACTGCTGCTACCATCGCTGTAACACGTGTTAATTGGTTTGAATCGCAAGTATCACGACTAGAAGCAATCAGAAATAATACAGCATCCAAGTTGAAGCCGGCTGTCGAAAGTGTGGATAATTGGTTCCAGTCTCAGATATCGCGTGCCAAGGAAACGGGAAATGATGTTGCATCTAAATGGCGTGCAACTGCACCATGCTTCTCTTCAGACACCATGGTCACTCTTGAAAGTGGAAAGCAAGTGTCTTTGCATAGCTTACATGTGGGAGACCTAGTTCGTATCAATCCAAGCAAGTTCGGCTCTGTGTTGGCAATTTTTCGTCATCGCCGTTCATCTGTTTTATTGATCGAAATACATTTAAACGATAATATAAGTAAACCTCTCCGTCTGACACCAGCGCATTCAGTTCTTGTACGTAAAGCTCATGACGAAAAGGAACAATATCGTTTTGCTCGTGATATTTTTGTGGGGGACTTTATTTATTCCACGTCAATCAATCGAATGGTTGAAGTCGTTCAAATACGGCAAAGTATGGAGGTTGATCAGTATCTGTATGCGCCATTAACATTTGAAGGCACAATTCTGGCAAACAATATGACTGCTTCATGTTATGCAACATATCCTCATCGACTGATGCATCTCATTACGACGCCACTTCGGTGGTGGTATTGGTTTTTGCTTCAGTTACAACCGACTTATCTGCATGAAATGAGCAGTTCGATTTGTGTGCAGTTTGTCGACTGGTATTTGGCATTATTTTCAGTTGCTACCTACTGAAATAGTTAGATCCAGAACGTGAGTGACGAATACGACTATATGGAACTGTCGTTTTTCTTTTTTTTTCTTGTTTATTCATAAGAAAAACAGTGCGAAGGCATTTTAGATGATAAGAAATCAATTATTAGCTTGTAATGAGGATAATGCTTCCTGTTCTTTATTCCATTGAGCAATACTAGCATGAATTGCATCCCAATCGATTGTTGTGGGGAAAACAATGGGTTGAACAGGACATGGTGGAAAGATACAAATGAATGACATTCCACCAGGACCTGTTAAGCCACTGAGATCAACTGGACCACGACGTGCACGATCATGTTGTGGAAAGGCGGTTGATAATTCCACAGCAAGCACCATGAGACAAACGATTGCAACGATGAAACGCATGTTTAAAAACGATAAAGAATTGAAAAAAAATGAATAAATATATATGGAAGGATAGTATCAGAAAAGAAACTGCGTGGTATATGTGATTCTAGACATATGGTGAAAATAAATCCATGATATAACATTTAAACTATTCACTCAGTGCAAGAACCGCTAATATGCACTGTAATTCCAAGATTCTCAAACAAGTACATGGTCTTTCGTCTACTGTAAGACGAAAGTAAAAGCAAAAGATCAATAGTGTATATGCATGTGTATGAAAAAACAAGTATGACGACACAATCAAGGTTATTCTTTTTCTCTTGTACTGTTTTGAAGTGAAAAACAACGCGTGTCATACTGAGTCAGTTTAGTCTTACACACAAAAAACACAGTGTTTACATATTTTGATGGGGAGTTTCCCTGGTGTGCTCAAAAGCTTTTTCGCGTCATTTATTTTTGTTGTTGTCAGAGATCTTCAATGGTGATATCTGCAAAAATTCTGTGCACGAAAGTGATATATAAGCAAACGAAGAAAACGTTTATTTCATTCGACTGTAACTATAACTTCTACACATATAATAAACCATATCATCATGCGATTGGCTATCGTTCTCGTCTGCTTAACATTAATTCATTTTGGTCATGGAAGACAATATTTATGCGATTCAACTGCTAAGTGTGGTTGTTCAAAGAGGCAGTCAATGCTTAGTAGAGTCATTAGTGAAAATATGAACAATGATATATATTGGGGATGGATTGTTATTATAAAAAAGGCGGATCAATAGGTTTGTGGAGGATCAATTATACCAGATTCGTGGATTCTCACGTCAGCTAGCTGCGGCAGGGAAATACCTCGTCAACTTCTAAGCGTGACTGTTGGGTCAAGTAATGCTCAATCTAGTACACAAACACGTCCAGCAGCTGAGATTATTATACATCCGAATCACAATCAATCATTTTTTATAAATGATATTGCTTTGATTCGTTTGGAAGCACCTTTAAATACGGATGATTCATCTATAGCACAAATATGTCTACCAGCGGAAATGACTGGAAATTATTCATCAGACAACTCATCGGTTAGTATTAGCAGTCTCTATTGAAGTGTGCATAGAACGATCTTGTAATGCTTTCTAGTTAGTCGCTCTCAGTTAGGGAGTTCCAACTGGATGGCGACGATTGAGTGTCAAAGATAAGGCTTACGGCAAACTTCGAGAAGTTCCAACGACAGCTGTTTCAATTGACAGTGAAGATTGTCAATCAATAATCACTGATGCTTCAACACAATTATGTGCTCAAGTCGTCAAATCCAATATAGGTAAATCAATAACGTTTATCTTACACTATGTTATATTTCAAGAGATTAATTCTGTATACATTTCATCCAGATACTTGTACCGGTGATGCAGGTAATCCATTGATGGTTTACACGTCGAGTAGACAATGGATTGTTGTTGGACTTGTTTCATTTGGTATCCTATGTGATGGGTAAGTATTACGTTAAGAACATAAGGTGATTTGTAATGTTGAATCTGAATTTTAGTCAATATCCTAGCGTTTACACGCGTGTCTCCGCCTATTTGGATTGGATCAAATTGAAGACCGGGATTGACTCTACTGCGAAATAAAACATGAGATCCCAAACATGCCACTGACGTTCATTCTCTATTCTTTTGTATAATTATTCTTTTATCTTGAAATAAATTTTTCGATATCCTTTTGTCATCATTACGATGCAGATTTCTGTAACATGGAGTCAATAATACGATGAAGTGTAGACTTCAGGACATCAATATGCTTAGTCACCTTCGATATTTAATTTCGTCTCATATTCAACAACGTCAATGATAAATACAACGACTACACGCGGGATACAACAGTACTGTCTTACTAACAATATTGATTTAACATATCAGAAAAGATCGTATTAATGCTATTTAATCTCTCTCATAAATTGTTTTTCCTCCTCATATCCTATATACATATATATATATAAGGACTCGATCGATTAGCGAAGAGTGCAGTGACTGCATACAACATTTTTCGTGACATGATGATCCCAACATATTTCTACACCGTCCTCATATTCATCAAAATCGTAACCGGTTCAGCTTCATTCATTGCTGATCGAACGACGGCACAAACTGTCCTAATTCGTCCTGGCATTAGCTATGAATATATTCATATCAATGCGACAAACGATAAGCCAACTATATTATTTCTTCATGGTTTTCCTTCATCGCTTCATTCCTGGCGTCACCAAACGAGATACTTTTCTGAACAAGGTTATGGATGTCTCGTACCCAACTTAATGGGCTATGGTAGAAGTTATTCACCATTAAATCGAAGTGAATATACAAGTAAAACGATAACCGACCATCTCATTATTCTACTTGACCGTGTGGGTTTGGGTGATTCAAGTGTATTCGTTATTGGACATGATTGGGGAGCGCGCACAGCAAGTCGATTCGTTCTCTACCATCCTGAACGAACGATCGGTGCTGCACTTCTAAGTGTTGCCTACAGTCCACCCTTTCGATTTAATTTGATTGCGGCCCTTCAACAATCACTGACAAATTACGGTTATGAAAGTATTGGATACTGGACGTTCTTCGCGGCCGATGATGCAGCAAGAATAATAGAAAGAAATGTAGACAGCTTTATCGATCTTCTGTTTGCTGCAAATGCAACACTTGCAAGAACAGATGTTGCACCAGTTGGTAAAATACGAGCATGGCTAAATAATAACACACGAACAGATCGAGCTGCGTATATGACAAAAGAAGATTATGGTACACTTCGTGAATATCTTGCTAGTGGAATGCAACCGAAACTGAATTGGTTCCATGTAGTAATCGATAATCTCGACTGGGATTACGAGAAAACGTTTAATGCGACAGTGCAACGACCAGTGCTTTACATTGGGGGTCGCAGAGATTATATCGGAATTATCGGTGCTGCGGAACGACAAAAGGCCTATGTAAAAGATTTGAAAATAGTCGAAGTAGACACTGGACATTGGGTGATGGAAGAGAAGCCGAACGAAGTTAATCGGGAGATTCATCAATGGATCAAAACAGTTATGTCGAATAATTCTCCTGCTATCATCTTTCTCTGGAAGTCCTACCTTTATTTATTTATTCTGTTTCTATTTCTGACCATATAATTAAATAAACTTTCTGCACTATACAGCTAATCATACACGCAGTGTTTACAATGTTAATCTTCGGACGCTGACACTGTCTTCTCCCCGTACATCACTATCGATCGTACTTTTACTTACACCCATAATTGCGCTCACTCTTGTTTTTCCAATAGGGTGTTAGGTTACAAGATGACATTTCGTCATGCACAAAAAAGGAAATCTTCTATTCCCCAACGTGTGCATCGATGTGTTGACGTTTTGAGTAAACATTGAGAACAATAGTACGTTTCGGTTCCGCACGAAACTAATATTTACATCCTCTTTTCGTTCAACAATGTACACGCGTCCATGGATTTGTGAGTCTGTATGAAAGTGTTCATTTGATTTTCAAATCAGATCAAGTATTTTGTGTAACAACCTGTTAGTAAAACATATTATTACGAAATAATGAGTCACTCTGATGATGCAAACACATTTCCATCCTCTATTAAAAAACTGAATCAAGTAGTTCATGTCTTCTAAGGGCGCATTGCTTGTATCGGATTTGCGGGAAATGTTTCTCGCTTTCATCTTCTGGATCTAATTGCTGGTTTATTATTTCGGAAATATAGCCAAATAAAAGGATAGCATTTCGTTTTTATCTGTGTTAACAAGGAGGACAATGCGTGAGAATGTAGGTGTGAATGGGAGAAAATCAGTTTTCTGACTCACAAAGGTGTAAATGAAGGCAAAAGTGGGCGAGATTTTTTTTTAATGCCATGTTATTTCCGATGTGACGCTATTTTACTTTTTGTGAAAGAAATGCGAAGGCGTTGGTGACACGACAGATGAAACGAAATTTTCAAGTACTTTCATTGTTTGTTCTGCATAAAACGCGAGTTGCATCACGCCCGTTTCCTTTCTCTGATTGCCTCAAGGCTAAATGTTTCATAATCATACGCCTAACTGTAATTCTATCGAAATTTCTCGAATACATAAGTTCATGTATAAAAAGGCAAAGAAAAACAATAGTACTCATTTTTTTAAACACAAGGATTTCATCATCTTTGATCCACTTTCTGCATGAACAGAATGAAGCTGATTTGGTATCTTGTCATCTGGGTATTTTGTGTCGTTCAGAACGTGATCGACAGCGCTCATTTTCGTGGTGGTATCATTTCCTGGTACGTACAATCACTTTGATTATATGTTTTTCTATTTTCTTTGATCATAGGCGTCCATTAAATAGTACACCATCAGGCAGCACTGCACAAATTCTCATACATCAAAGATATTTCTGGAATCGAGTATGGGGTAGTTTCACCCCACCGTACTGTACGGAGGCAAATGTCGCCGCTCAGTCACCAATTCCAGTTGGCTCTTTCATGACTTGTTTAGGCAATTGCACAAGTTCTAATTATCCTGGTGGTGGACTTTCAACTATTATGACCACAACAGATTGCCAGACGAATCCAATTATTCAATCATGGGCTGGGGAACGATACGATTTATTGACTCTTACTTTGACAACTTCCATTACAATAGGTTTTCAGTCGAGTGCATGGATGGGCGCCCTATTCTGGGGCGGCGGAGGTGCATGGTCCATTGTCAATAGATTGAACTTAGGTTTAAGACCAGATGGTTATATTAACACCAGTCCTGTTACAAATACATTACCCGTTGTATTTTATCAAAGAAGTGTACCGGTTGTTCACGTTGTGCAAATGGCTGATAATGATGGTACTGATATATTACAATGCCGTTGGTCCAATTCAAATTCGGGAACAAATTACAATCGAGTCGACGAGTGTGGAGGCGTATGCAGTGGACTACCGCCGGGAACCATATTGACAGCCTCCAATTGCACACTATCTTTTACTTTACCATCTGCTAATCTCTATTACGCTTGTGCTCTACAAATCGAAGATTATTATAATAGTCTTGCTACAAATCCGATGAGTTCTATTCCTATACAATTCTTATTCTATGCGTATGTAGCTTCTGGTGGTGCATGTCCACAGCGTCCTCAGATTATCGGCGCTCGTCCAAATAGAGGTGAGAGCATACATATTCTATTTATTGAAAATAAACTCAAATATTTTATTTGATTCATTTCAGCCTGTATCGGAGTTCCAATCGGTAAATACGACTGACATTTAGGTTTTTTTTTCTTTGTCTCTAATCTACATTTCAGGTGTTCAACTGAATGAAACTATCATCGTACAAACATATTGTCCTGGCCAAACAATTGTCGATTTCGTTACGAGTTCACCGTACGGAATGACACATAGTGCTATCAGCAATCCAACTGCCAGTAAGTCTTCCGTTTTCTTCGGTAAAAGATCATATTTCAACTAAAATATTACAGACACATGGATCATGACATTGACGTGGACACCTGTCTCAGCACAATCTGGTCCTCAAGGCTTTTGCGCCGGTGCGTTAGACAATAGCAGTCTCCAATCAGATCCATGGTGTATCACATACTTAGTTGATTACACATCACCAAATCTCATTCGTCCTGCAGTTGTACAAGGAACGGCAAGTCCAGTCGGCACTGTCTTTCAAAATCAGTCCATGTTTCTCATACAAGGTACGTATTTCTGAAAAGCATCACATGTCGTCTCGACTCTCAACGTTATCTTTGTTTTAATAATATAGCAACAAGTTTGGTAGGTCGTCCAAGTCGCAATTCTACCTACATTTGTTTTCACGATGAAGCCACAAATGCATCGGTGCTGTGCTACGATGCTGGATATGCAGCCAATATCATCTACACAGGATACACAATTGTCATTACTACAAACTATACTTGGACACCGGGTAAATTCTATTATGTTACAATGGATAGTGGGTTTGCTAGTGGAAGTGTTTTCTGCCGTAAGTTTTGTTTCTATTCATTTCTACGTATATAATCCATCTGACTTTGAAGATGCTGAATCGGCACCGGTTACTGATCCTACATTTTGGCGTTTCAACATCTGGGATCCAGCAGTTTCGAGTACGACTACAACAACCACCACACCTTTTACGACTGCAACAGTGACAACAAAACCAACATCGACAACAAGTATCAACACTCTCGTAAGTTCATTCATCTTCTGTTCCTATAGAAAATATTCTTGCACTGATCTATAGTTGACAACAACTGGTATTGTCATAACAACAACTACTCCAATTACAACCAATGCAACAACAACATCTACTTCACCTCCAACTACAGCTGGTTTGTAAGAACTTTTTGCAATCGTCTGCCTATTGTGTTTCTCTTTCAGCTCCAACAACACCAGGTCCAACTGCTTCAGCATCGACAACTCAATCGACAGTTGCTGTCATGTATCCAAAAGATTTCGTAAGCTATCTTTTGTAGCAAATAATGATTCAATTTAGGCGCATTTTCTATTTCTATATTGTAGGAATTGGCATGCATGCAAACTATAGCATTGATGACACCGATTGCGTATGTGATACTCGCACCTGCTTATGCTGTGCTACTGTATGCTGGACTTACCAAACTCTCAAATCTGTTCAGTCCGGTGAACATGAATGCAAAACGAAGACACAAACTCCGATTGGAACGCATTCTTGGAAATTAAAGCAATTCGGTAGCTTTCTCGTGAATTTTAACTTATACTGTCATATCCCGTTGCATTAATTAGAATTATTTGCGCTGTAAAAATTCTTTTATCTATTCCATGTCGATGCATTTGCAGTTGTGCTAAGAATGCTAATATCTCACATTATTTTGTTGGGAGGTTCGAAAGTTTCCGCTTTTCTCACTAACAGATATTCTGCTAATGCGGTATTTTTTTGTTAAAAGCAGCTTTAGAAACATAATAAATCATTGCATGTTCTTTTATTCATAACCCAGTTATTACACTGAAAACTACCTCGCAAAACGCACTGGTTTATTTAAGCAATTATAATTTGTATTCATTGTAAAGAAAAAAAAAGAGATTCTCACCGAATTGTTTGCGACCTGCTGAATCTCAACCGGAAGTGTATTTACCATACAACTCAAAAGATATTATGAATTGAAACAGAACTTCTTCTCGACATATTTGAATACTCACATATCCACAAAACTTCCCATTTCAAATAACATGTCACTGGTATCCACTTCTCAGAAAATCATCGCTTACAGCGGAATAGTTCTTTTTCTCGTTGGAATAACTGGTAACACAATGAATATAATCGTATTCTCCAGTGTTCCTGCGTATCGTCGAGCACCAGCTACATTCTATTTTCTTATCGAGTCAATATTCAAATGTATTTTCTTATTGGTCAATCTCCCGCCACGTATAATTGCTTTCAGCTTTGGATATGATTTTGCTAACGAGTCAGTCGTCTGGTGTAAAACAAGACAGTATCTTCTGATGATGTCGAGCACAACAGCAGTTAGTTGCATATGTCTATCTACGATTGATCAATATTTCGTTACATCCCCAAATCCATCGCTACGTCGTATGAGTCGAATTAAATGGTCACATCGAATAGTAACGATCGTGATCATTACTTGGTTTCTTCACGCCATTCCTTTTTGCTTATATTTCAATATTTCGCCAATTACGAAAACATGTATCAGCACGAATCAAACTCTATCATTCTATATTCCCATATATTTTCTTCTTGTTGCTTGTGCGACGCCAGTTTTAATTATAAGTATATTTACTGGCTTAGCTTACCGAAATATTCGCCGGACGGCAGTTCCCGCGCGACAGCGGGCTGATCGGCAGTTAATACAAATGACTTTAATGCAAGTCGTTCTTGTTCTACTCAGCGTTTCTCAACTTGGCGTTTGGTATATGTACACTGTTATCACTTCAGGAACTGTTAAAAATCAAGACCAAATGCTAAAAGAGTACCTTATCTACGCAATAATCAGTACTGAAACAACAATATACTACTCCGTATGTTCTCAATTTTCTGCGAGGACGTTTGATTTTTCTTATTATTTATTTAGGGAAGTTTCTATGTATTTGTTTGCACATCAAGCCGCTTTCGTCAAACGATAAAAGAATTTTTCTTCGCACGACGAAGAACCAATACAGTACATCCATCTCAGCAAGCGTGATATCAATCAGTCGATCATCTTTCATGCAACGCATGATTGTAATACCGTGCGAATTTTTTTGATGGACTTGTCGAATTCTTTCATGTACAGTTTCGATGGCATAATAAATATAATAAAAGTCAGTAGAGGAGGAATGAATGAAATGAAATGGCCGATCAGAGGTAGCCAAACATCATGAGATGAAGTCATACAATTGAAGATGAATGAAAGGATTAAACGTGGTAGAGCCAAGAGAACTAAAACGATCGGTGCGATGAGAAGATGAAGATGTTCTCGGAATTGTTCTTGTAAAATTCGTCGATATGTAACTCGATGCTGTATTTCTCTTCGTTTTGAACTCGTGCAAATGATAATGACCAAAGCTGAGCTTAAGTTAAGAATAAACGGAACAAAAAAATGAACCAAATTTATAACTGAATTAAATATTCGAACGCTTTTCGAATAACTCACGATACACCAAATGCGCCTTTCACCATCGTCATCATAACTATTATCATACAACAAATGCCGATGAATAGGATCGTGAATAGTTGTGATGACTATCCAAAATAAAAGACAGAGGATGATATATTTCGCTAGGCGTCGACTGCTTTTCTTATTAAAACGTACACCTCGATATGCTATCACTGCTCGTTCAGTGGCCACACATCCGTTTAAATATTGATCCATCGACAGACTGATTCGAAGGAGAAAATCTAATGTGTAACATTGAAATTTCAGGAAGCTTTCGTTTGTCATGTAAGTCATTTGTGCATTCAACAGAATACTAAATTTCAGTAGAAATACAATCGTGATGGATAGGCTTGTGATCGACGATCCCAGAAGATAAACTCCACAGGCAGTTTTTCTCAATTCCTCGCTTTTAAACGTCAAAAGCGATAAGATACCATTGAGAATACCGAGAACTACCAGTAGAATCGTTAATACTAAACTCAATTGAACAACGAATGGTTGACTTGTTAGTTTCACTTGTGATTGAATATGATAGCCGAGAGTCGCATCGAGGGAAATACTGAATAATTGCGAACTAAACTGACATCGTGTTCCGTGAAAGCATTCTTGACAAAGACACATCGATCTCTCCGGACAATGGAATTTATCTTGGATACATTCGGCACCATTTTCACAATCGCTTAGTTCGTAACAATTTCGACGCACTTTACTCTGAAAATTGAAACAGTTACTCAATTGTTTCTGATTGAACTCGTAGCATAAACAAAAGTAATCATCATCATAGAAGCACCGAAGTTCCGGAGAATATTTTTCACACGGAAGTTGATAGTATTTCAGTCGGCGTAATTGATGATAGGCAAGAATTGTTTGATTGAATAATTCACTAATATGTTTACAACGATATGACGGATAAATCGTCTGATTATGCGATGTGACGATGTTATTTGATCGATGAAGAACACGAGCTAAATAATACTTCGTTAACAATTGAACAAATACAATGTCAAACTTGTTTGTTGTCGGATAGACGACGATGTCTCTTTGATAAAGAGAAATTCGTTGGACAATTGAATGAATAGCCACCAAATGACTATTCCGATTATTTGCATCAACGAAATGAACGATTATTGATTGCGGTAATATTATATCTCGATGAAATGATAGTTTGAAATATGGATCCGTTTCTTCGCAGCGATCACCACGAAATCCTTTGCGACAAACACAAAAATAAGTTCGACTTGGTTGAAATTGTTGATCAATCGGCACACATTGACCTCCATTTAAACATAAGTCATTGTTCTTCAATTGGCATGCATTACTCTGAAGCAGACATCGAGCACCCCATCTATTCACCGGACAGATGCAAACCGATTGATTGTTCGCTGTTACCCCAGCACAAATCGAATCAGATGCACATTGACAACTGTAACGAATCGAACAAGATTCTCCAGTCCATCCTAGATCGCATCGACAAAACGTTCGACCGTTGACATAGTACGTACATTTACCGTTTTGGCAAGCGTGTTGTGCACATGTTTTGATTAGAAATTTGCTGGGTGGAATGATTAGTCGAGTGGCGATACGATTCACCGGCAAGAAAAGGTACTTGATCGGAATGGAAAAACTTCCACGGTAAGTCAAGGAAGTCTTTTCATAAATATCGATGTGTATTGAATAATTCTTTGGTATCATAGGATGTAATAGATAAGTATTGTATTTCATAATACAATCGCGCGGGTAAAAATAGGTATATTGTTCGTAAGAATAAATAGTTCGTTCGTGGTCGATTAATGAAATAAGAAATGTAAATAGTGTTCGTCGAGAATCGGAATGAGCTTGAAATTGTAGGGTTAAACTAACACGTTGTCGGTCGTATTGACAAGTGTCACCGTAATAACTCGGCGGGCAAAAACAGGCTGGAATTGATGACCAAACTTTTATAGGAAGCCCACGATGACAACGTTGATCATAAACAGGAACGATTGGAAAGATAGGAAAATGTTGTTCTCGTTTTGGAAACTGCAAATCGTGAGGTTTGAAAGGATGCATTTGTGAGTTCAGCCCATCAATGTACCGTTGGCAGAAGAATTCATGAACATCTGTACGATTGTTGACATATTCTATATCGCAAATACTGTTTGCCTGAAATGATGAACAAAGCTGTTCGTCTACACGATTTGCACAGCGATTATCTTCTGAGCATAACCGATGAGATGCAATGCAAGTAGAATTTGTTTGATTTGCACAGAGGAAGTTCTTTGTGGGTACTGATTGAGCTAATCGGCAGAATTTCGGTTCATCAGTGGCGCCAACACAATCAATTCGTCCATCGTTGGCTTGTGTGAGTGGTAAACACACCAGCTGGTATGTTTCAAGTGAGACACACTCATGATGATTCGACGAACATATCGAGTTCGAATTACAATTGATCTCATCAGCACCGTTCCAGCAATTCCATCGTCGATTGCAGCGGGTGTAAGTGTTATTACATTGCCAATAATCGCAATCAGTTTCGTCGGTTTCAGTTCGATTATTAATGAGGAGAGGTTTTACTTGTGTATAACCGTCGCAAATGAAACTAAATAGAACAAAATCCTTTTCCGCATCGAAAACATATTCTTCATCTTCGCATGTAAATAAATTCGACAGTCCACAATCGCAATTACCATCGTTGAGTAAATCAATCGAAATACATTTTCCAGTCGACAAGCATTTGAATTGTCCTTTCCAACAACTATTATTAACCACTGAATATTGTTCGTCATCATGATAATTACAGTCAACGATACCATCGTCGAGTTGATCTTGATAAATACATTTCGATGAATTACGACATGTGTACATGATCGATTGATGGCAAACAGCAGAGTTATTATAAAAGATTGTATTGCATCGGTAGAGTTGCTTGTATATTTCTGAAATATGGTAATCGATATTCTGTTTCTTATCTTCGTCAGCGAATGATAGAGGAAAATCTTCCGGTTTTCGACATGTAAAATTATTGAATGAAATCAACGTCCGATTCGGTAAGAATTCATCACAATATTGCTGTTTGTAGCAAATATAAGGAGGTGTTACCGTATAATTTGATTCGAAAATCTGGTCTTTTAAATACAGAAAGTAAATGTGCCGAAATGCAATTGGTATTGCTGGTATGATGAATTGCTCTGGGCAGGTCATGCTAATCACATCAAGAAATGATTTATTAAAACGATCAATGGTACATGCTGAACCCAATCGATTAGGGAAATTATAATGACATTTAAATGCCAACCAACAATCATCGGATACGAATTTTGGTGTTTCGATGAACATGTCCGCTTTTAACAGCTCAATATGTGACAATACAGATGAAGACATCCCATCTCCATATGAACGAGAATCTTTATAACGAATGAATTGTATATCTTCGTTGAAAAATGTTGGTTCATAAGTAGCAAAAAAGAATTGAATGAATTCGCTTTGATAAGATTGATCGGATTCATCAAGGCATTCGATAGTATGATAATCTTGAAAGAACTCTTGGGAAATGCACTGTCCATTTTTGCATCGATATTCATTCTCTTGACATGTATCCAATTTCATTTGCCAACAATACTTTTCATCGATTTCATCATTGAAACAATCGACAATTCCATCGCAGATCTCATACCAACCGAGACATATCGACGTAGAACCGCGATGACATTCCAAATGCGTGTAACATGTTCGACTTGTTGGTGCATATGGCATTCGATAAAACTCATGAACTAATTCAGTCAATGATTGGTGATAAAGTTGATAAGTTTCCAATGAGTATTGACATTGTGAACCAAAATTGGGCACGGTGCAGTTATAAAAGACTAAAGATGAGCTCACGATCTCTTGAAAATTTGCCGATCGTTGATCACGATAGTTTTGATAATCTTCTATGAGTTTGATCGAGGCTGACCAAAGATATAATTGTTCACTAGTAATATCTCGTTCGTAGAGTTCAGCGAAAGTGAAGTTTTCACCGTGGACATTGCCCAAAACATTCCATTTTGATGGCCATTCTGTCAGACAGTATGAAATGATTTGATAGGAATTAATGGTTTTTTCTGTAATAGCTGGTACATAGAGACAATCATGTTGCAAAGTTTCAGAGATTCCATTTTCATTCGTCCAATCGGTATGATGAAGATTGAAATGAGGCGTTGCGAGAATTCGATAAAACTGAAGTAAATATAACAGAGAAACGATTGCCATCGTTGATCTCGTGTTCTCCGCACTTTCAGCTGAAAATAAATGGAACTGTGATATTTTAACTATGACAGACGGTTTCTGTTAGCATTTCCTTTTTCATGATGAATTGACTATGAGAACCAGAGACAGAGTTTTGTTTATCCTAATTCTAGTCTTAATCGATTTTCATCGAATACAGAAATGATCGTCATTGAGAAAAAAGATGGTTTGAGATAAACGATGCGTTCGTGTAAAATTTCAATCTTTTTTATACAATGAAATAATTGAATTGTTCGCCTACGTGATCACATCTGTCTAAAATCAACGTTGAAAGTATGCTTAACCCATTTTATTTTTTCTTGGATATCAGGCTGTGAATATAGAGTAAAACTTAGATAATGAATTTCATGACAAACCTACGTGAGGTAGGAAGAACAGCGATATTTGTCTTTCGTTTATCTGAGAACTTATGTTGATACTTTCAATCGACGACATACGGATCTCTGTAATAACAGCAATATATGTACGAACTACATTTGTCAAATACATTCGAAACAAGGAATTTTTCAATTTCAGTTCTAAAATGTATACGATAAAAAAGTAAGATTTGCCGATGAGGAGCATAATGATACATATAGAGATAATGATTCATCGACACGAAGATGATGCTATGCCGAACATTAGCTGTTAATAGGAAAGAAAAGAAATTTATTTATGATGTGAAAAAGAAAAATACAAAATAAATGAGATTCATTATCAATTTTTGGTTAAATAATATTCATTTACGAAGAAAAAATAAACTAAGCATGACGCTAATCAATCCGAGCACAAGATTTGTCATTTTTGTCGAAGCGCCATTACAGTAATCAGTTGAACAACAATAAACAGTGTACCCATCTTGAATACTGCCTGATGTAACAGCTGCTACATTTATCGTTCCTGTCGAGCATGCTGAATTGCTTGTCCCGTCTCGGCTAATCGCATTCGTATTACTCGCATAGACTTGTTTCTGGGAAAACAGACACGGTTTCTTTGTTGACAGTACCTAATTAATACATACCACACAATATCCGTACGAGGATGAATTGAGTTGGATAACACCAGCGCCTTTGGCATTGAATGGTGAACCACAGCCTTCTCTACCGAATTCGCAATGGTAGCAGGTGAGACCGGATGCATTGTGTTGAATGACTGAAAACAATAACATATTCGAAATAGAATGTTCAAATGAAAAGACACGCAGCTTACCCATTATAATGGCAGCAATGAGAATAAAATTGGTGTTTGTCATCATGTTGCTTGTAAGATCTTTTATGTGTTACGGATTTCGAATAAAGAATATGACTGCAATCGATGTCTTTATATATAGGACTCGTCGCCATAGTGCCGCTCACAGTTACGTATTTAGTAACTAGAGAAGAGAAAAGAATAATATTTCTTCTTCAAGTATGTTCTAACAATATTTTCGGCCAACTTTTTCAAAAATAAACATGTTAGTGTTTTGACAAAGTTATATGAGATTCTTTTTTGCCGTTTTTACACCTCTTTCATTGACGTCATTATGTATAACAACACTTTTCATCCAAGACAAAAGGAAACTCATAAAATGATTTAAAGTAATTGCATTCTGTTGCAGTTTGAAACAATTCTTTGTCGATTTAATCTATTGACACGATGGTGACAAAACACGTGAGACGCTGTCAAGTAGCACAAAATGGAACAGAACGAAAAATTACTTTTAGTACAGAAAGAGTACGTACTGAAACGTTCTGGTATGCCAAAGTACGGATTAGAATGCTCGAGTGGCAAAGAACGACATCGAATCATACATTCTGCATGTTAATAAACGTGTAAAGAATAAATTATGATGTTCCCACTCCTTTTCTTGAAAGTACGCTTTATGTCAAATAATTCTACCAAAATTCTGTTTTTTTATTCGAATTTCATACAGCCTAGAGATATTCATCAATTGTTTTCATAAAGTATGCACAGCGACCATATGAAGAGTTGCAACATCAAATTAATGTTTTCATTGCGAGACAAGTTATTCCTAGTAATCATAATCATTGATGTTGTTGTAGTGGTGGTGACGCTGCTGCTGCTCTTAGATGTTCTTTTCAAAGACGTAGTAGTTGTTTTCATGGCACTAGTTGGTGCATTGATGTATGTAGAATTCTTTTTCAATGGTGACATATCGTGATAGTTTTCAAGAATATCATGAAATTTGCGAATGTTTTCGTCGCTGTTGCACTTGGTATAATTACACGTAAACACAATCCATCGATCACTCATGTTATTAATGGCGTCGATCTGCGTAATAATTTCTAAGCGATGTGACACGTTGGGTTGAGGAGCACATAACTGCTTCGAAGAGTCTTCTTTGCTGTGATATGAATAGATGCATGTGTTAGTACGACACCTCTTTACAGTTTTGTTAACATCGTAGCATCGTACTGAAATAGATTTATTGCAAAAGTCTTGACACAAGATGTTTGTTCGTTTCTTCAGCATATGAATGTGACGGAGAAAGATGAAAAGTGGTCAATATGAAGCAGAATTCTGTGTTTTTTCTAATGTGTTGAGAATACTTGTCTGACTTCGGATTAATTGTCACCTATATTCTATGCAACACGTTTCGAATCTGTTACACATTAAGACACGGTAAGTCAGATATATGTCTGGAAACAGTACAGTATATTCAGCTTCTTAATACTGGTCAATTTTAATTCTCATTAGTCGTTTTGATATGCTCGAAAAAACGAACGATCATCTTGCAACAAATGTTACCGGGTCATGAGACTCACACAATCTTATTCTTCGCATTAATACGAAAGTGTGTTTCGAAACGTATCTGGCCATCAGCGAGAGGTAAGGAAGCCAATAAACCGTTAAAGCTCACAACCAAAGGCGACGCATCAGATTCTTTGTATATTTGTACTAAGCGAAGATCATTTTCACCTACTTTACTGACTCTCAAGCCATCTAATTGATTTTTCACAGCATTAGTATGACTATTACTGTTTTCGATAGTAATTGTATTGTTGGATGTTATGCAAGAAAGACTGTCAGTTGACGATAGAGAAAAAAATGTAGATTAACGATACAGACAGAATTTGCATGGCTATAATCGAATCTAATGGGACTATATAGAAATAATATCTACTATATATTTTCACCGTTTTGCGATGTAGAGCTTTTTTCCAAATGAAAGATCAATTGAGAAATATTTATTGTGTTTTTATTTTTATGGCAGATTTTCATTCTACGATGTAATTGATTATATTATTAAATTTATCTCGTTGACAGTATTTGTTTAATGCAATAAGTGCTTGGCACACGTCGTCAAGGTGATGGTAGAGAGCCCTGCACACGATACGCTCGACAAACAATGCGAGATTATTTCCTATGATTTATTAACTAAAACGAATGTTAACCACGCATTCTCAGTTTGTATTATACAAACACAGATATTATGTACGTCGACGTGCATCATGGTTATTGTCTTTATCAACTGCATGTATCGAATTTCTCGACCGTCAAGATGAATTCAATGAGAAATTACGAGAACAATTTCTTCTGATTGAATATTTCAGGTCATTTGTTTCACCGTCAAAGAAGTTATAGAAAAAATGTTTTATATAATGAAATTTATTTCCTTAACATTTACCTGTATTATAAAAAATCTCAACTGTGTCATTATCCCAATTGAACATGACCAAATCTTTGTAACCATCGTTATTGAAATCCGCTACAGCACTATAGTAATAGTTTTGTGCATGTGGAATATCATCAAGAGAAATTTGTTTCCTTTGAAAATTTCCATGACCATCACCAAATAAAATATTGACGGAGTGTATACGTCTATTGTGAGCAATAAAATCCAAAGAATTATCTCGATTGAAGTCGTCGACAATGATGTAGGAGCGCGCACTAGTCTCGAAAATAAAAGGATGTATAACAGTACCAACACCAATGGAAAATTCGACATTTTTATTCACGGTTTGATCGTCGAATCCGAACATCATTGTGACAAATGTTTTTCCGTGATAAGAAACTAGAAAGTCCGAGTGATCATCGTTGTTAAAATCACCCAAATGTAGCGATATAGGAAGAAAGGATGCATGTGTTGTGTACAATACCTTTTTCTCGTGAAACACTCCATTTCCACGGCCGAACCATATGACTATTTGAAATGTGCTCTGGTCAAGAGAGATGATGTCCAAATTCGTATCTTTATTGAAATCAATAGCGATCACTGATTCTGGTTGCAACATGCCGCCTTCATACAAGATACTGTTCTGTGTTTGAATGAAACTTCCATTCCCACATCCGAATAGTATCATAATTCTGTGTCCTGGTCCCGCCAATCCAGCAATGTCTGAGTAATCATCGCCATCAAAATCGCCGACAGTTAACGATTCTAGTCGATTGCGAGTATTCGTCAAAGTTTTAATTGGAAGTTGAGATGTGCTGTTGTTCCATTCGAGCCAGACATTCACCCCTGAATGATCATTCGCGAACGCCACATCAACGTGTCGGTCATTGTTGAAATCACCAATGGTGACGTCGAAGTAGTAAGCTTGTTGAGGAAATGCGCTGTGTGCCGTAAAAGTCCCATCCCTATTTGCAATGAGTATAACATCAGCTTCGGGTAATGCACAACGAATGAGGATGTCAGCTTGGCGATCATTGTTGAAATCGGTGACGATGAATCTGGGTTGACTCATCTGACGAGTTGTTAGTTGATAAATCGATTTCACGTTAAATTGCAATTGACAAGCTAAAGCAAGCAGTGTAGGATGTTGAATTATTATGGCGATGTACTTGTCAACTCACTTTGAACAGAATTGTTTATTGTTGTCTGGTTTACTGTGACTGTAGGGGTACTTGATGAAGTAGCTAGCAAAGTATTATTAGCATAAGTTAATTTAAGTGAGAAGTGTCTTACATGCTCGTGTTATTGCGAGTTGGTGTCGTCGATGTTGAATAAAAACAACGGAAAATGTAGCAAGAGCTATGATTATAATACTTATTGCAAAAATCCATCTCAGGATAGCTTTGCAAAAGTCGTGACTTGTTGAAGAAAGAACAAGGTTCGCGCTTCGATTGAGTTCAACGGCAGTTATTGGTTGAATTATACCTCCTTGTTTCTTTCGATAGCAGTATATCTTTAGTGTAATTTGAACAAGTTTCGGAGTGATCCATTTGAGAACAATCGACAGGCCACCTTGAAGACCCATCAAAAGTGTCAATGTATACCATGAAAAAAGCTTTTGTGTATATGTGTACGAGCAGATTGCAGGTGCACATTGGTGATAATAAGATGAATAAGTAATGCTTTGATTCCATTCTTCAACAAAGGACTTCCGCATAAGTTCATCGACAGTTGCATTCAAGTAGAGTTGGTTTCGATTTTTAAGAGGAGAGATTGAATAGTTCATGTATTCTCCAATGAGTTCAGTACAAGATAAATCATAAAAACATTCGAGGGTTGAAGCAAGAAAAGATTCACTCGGTGCACAGCCTATTTTCAAACCTTTGATTGGAACGGGCTTCGAAGTATTGTTTCGTATAAATCTTGCTTCACTTGTGCAATTATAATACACACCACAATCGCACTGATTGTCATGAATGATACCACGAGACGATATAACTTGTGGTAAACCATGTGCGTCTTCGGCCGAGGGAAAGTATTGATAGTTAGTACCATATGTTGTCATAATACCATTGCCATGATTCATAGTTCGAATTAAAAACAATAGTTGAATTATTTTACCGGGAGCATTTGCTTTCCCTTGTTCGATGGATGAGTTAATGAGTGTTTGAAGATCGTTTTCAGTTAGAAGATGCGGAGTGATTAGATATAAGTCGAGGAACTGACTGACATATGCTTTCACCGATTGTACGGAAAGTTCACATAAACCTTGAAGAAACTGTAAATGAGCTGAAAGAAAACGACGATAATCTTTGAAATCGTAAACAGACAGGTCAGGAACAAGATTTTTCGTTAGATTCATTCGCCATTGTTCAGAAACGAATTCACTTGAACAAATCTATGAGAAACGAAATAGACAAAAGTATCCTTCTCATGGAACTTACGGAATGGAATATTGGCTCAATGGTGACGTATTGTTTGTATGCTGAAACAATAGATGAGCACGCGCATTCGAGTTTCTTACCATGCATATTTTTCAGCTGCTTATATGTCTCAAATAATGGCTTGTCAAATGTTTTTACCAGAGTACGAGGCTTGACAGTGCTGTATGCCGCAACGATAGCAAGTCCAAAGATGAGCAGGCAAATATAGACCCGAGTAGTCCATCGACCGAGCTGTGTAGCCGTACCTCGATCAATCTGACTGGCAAAGTCTCTCGAGGAAAAGATGTTCAACTCGCCAAGATGCTTAAACAGCATTTTGAAGATGGTTTTAACTTTATCGGAAAGTTTCGAACGAGGCACTGTTTGACGTCGTCTTTGTTTGCAAATATCGCAACGTTTCAAAAAGAAGAATGACTTCACGAGCAGGGGAGTGAGAAGATATAGTGTAGAAGTGATTCCGCTGATCGTATATATCAATAAGGTTAATATTTTCGTGATGGTCATTGTACGGATTGTAATCATATATGTACAATAAATTGGAGCGCACGTTTTGTAGAAGTTTTCGTAGAATACCGTTGGATTCCATTTTTCAATCATCATCTCTTTCATTACAAACGAAATAGGCATCTTCGGAGGAAAACGACTCGATTCTTCATGATAAACAAGTGGTTGAATATCAATCCATGCTGGATTCAGCGCATTTTGTTCATATTTTTCTCTGATGTATTTCATCAGAAGCGGAAAACAACTTGAATTCATATAGAAACACTCAAGTGTCGATAAAAATACCGATTCAATAACAAAACAAGCCCGTACCATGCCTGGCAGTGTGTATACACTTGTGTAATTATATTCATTCGCATTGATATACTTGATGTCATAAAGAGCAAAGGAAGTATGACAGTGTTTGTTCATAGCGCAAATACATTTGACGCAGCCTGTATCGCCGTCGATCACTCGCGCCAGCATGAATTGGATCTACATAGCATGTGAGAGTTATATCGTTGAAAATCGCTCTATATACCTCAAAGGAAAGTCGGCCAGTTGTCTGATTTGTAATAGTGGTTACATTTAAATCCAGTGGAAAAGCTTCCAAGTCACCGCTGCCTAGTTTAGCAAATGGTTGATCGGTCTGTATAAGTAAACGAACTGTTTCAATGCGTTCGGAGAATGCTACTACCGTTGAGTGAAAAAACTCGGCTAGTGTGACATTCAGTTGTTTCGCTAAATCGTATTCATTCAGAACATATGAGGCGATGAACGATTGCATTTTGAAATGGCTCATTGTGTCAGCCATTGTTTTATTAA
This sequence comes from Adineta ricciae, assembly GCA_905250025.1. Lineage (NCBI taxonomy): Eukaryota > Metazoa > Rotifera > Eurotatoria > Adinetida > Adinetidae > Adineta > Adineta ricciae. The sequence goes on along the minus strand of CAJNOJ010000148.1, from coordinate 221,477 downwards.
CTAATTTACACGAGTCTGATAGCAATTGGAATTCCGAATTGGCATAATTACGCCAGTCCATAGGAGCCTGTGGGATCACGGCAAGCTTCAATATTGATGTCCAAAAGTCACTGACATAATCACTGGAACAAATCGGATGTAAATTTGCGGATAGTTCAATCATAGTACCATAGGGTACAAGGATCGTTGAACATGGACATTTTAATGAACTTGAATATGAGTTGTGCAGATGTTTGTATTCTTTTAGTGTTGGGCTAGGTACAGTCTTTACGACTATTTCCGTACTCAACGATGTGAACAGAATAATAACAAGAAACGAACCTATGAAAATGACGCAAAATCATCATTAAGATCCAAGATCAAACGTTGATACTATACCTGCGAGTAAGAATAAGTAAACGCGAGTGATGATGATCTCTTGTTGACTACTATACTTCTGAAATAAATTCAATTGTTTCAACCATTGAACCGAATGATGTGTTTGTCTGAGAATAGACACTAAAGACAAACGATTAACTTTCAATTGTATAAGGAAAAATATTCAGTACCAGAATTGATACTACGACGATTCAACGGTTGCTTTTTGAGCTTCACGGCGATAGTAATCAAGTATGGTGCTGAGGTTCGACATATAATAGTGAGGCCACCATAGAGACTAATTAAAAGAGTCAGAGCACTGAAAAAATTAGTTTCTCGTGGTATTGTATATGTACAAAAGGAAGGAGCACATGATTTGAAATAATCCATATAATGAATATTAGTTGACCATTTTTCGACGAAAAGATTTAGTAAATGATTATAAACAGAGCTATTTTGCTCCTGTTTAGGTAGAACGTATTTTGTCAAATTCAGACGTATCTATATAATACATGCAAAGAACATGGAAGCTCGTTAGAAGATATCATCTCATACGTACTTCGTCAGGAACTGGGAAACTAGTGGCCAGTGACTCGAGACAGTCAGTGTCATAGAAACAACCGAGCGTATTTACGAGAATTGCCTCAAATGTCAAGCACCCTCGAACGAATCCTTTAATTGGACCAATCTACCAATGAGAACGTATGAAAATTTTTCAATCAGATCCTGTAGAAATAGCAAAATGAACACGAACCGGTTTGAAAGGGTTTTGGTAAGAAAATAATCTATCACAGGTAAATCCGTTGATATAGGCACAACTAGAGTGACTTTTCGAACTTAACATCTGATCAGATGGACGAAATAATCTCCATGATCCATAGATAATGGAATCATTGTGTTCTATAGACGGTATGGAAAGCGTCGCCCTTAAATTTGTACGCAAGGCTGATATAAAATGATTCGCATGAGTTATTATCCGAAGAAAATCTATGATAGAAATTATTTGAGTTATTGTACTGTTTTTAAACTGTTCAATCGTAGTGTTGGTTTTGGATTCGAGTTGATCTTCGGTATGAAGTTCGATAGTAATCAGCTCCCGATTGTCAAAATCACTCTGACTTTGTAACACTACTTCTCTCGATAAGATGCACAGACTTGCCAGCAATCTCAACTAAAGGAAATATATATATCGGACAATAAATAGCGAATTGTCTTTACCTGAGAGTATGCTGTAGTGTCAAAATTTTCATCGTGATCATGATAAACAACAAGAACATAAAATGCTCGAATCCACCGTTCGGTGACGAAAATACTGGAACAAATTGGATGGAAATCAATCTCGTTGGATATGAAAGTACTATAACGTATGGTCGAATTCGAACAACGACACGAAAGAGTTTCTGGGTGTTGCACGCGAAGCTTTCTGAACGAAGAAGGACTTATATCAGCAATGGTGATCATTTGAGGGTTGGATTGCAGCAAAGCGATGTAGAAAATAACATAGAGAGACACTATTGAAACATAGAAAATAAGCGGGAATAGCCGAAGACATTTCATCACTCACCAAGAACAAGGAGAACATACAGCCATGTTGCATACTTTTCGCGTTTAATCTTAGCAGCTGATATTCCCGGTTCACTATTTTCATCTGTTTCAGACGCAAAAAGATTATACTCACATATCTGATCACATATCCACTTGCATAAAAACTTCATTTCAATGTCAAAGCCCTTCAAAGTGTCACTGACTTTAAAACTGCAGTCACGATCATCTATAGAAGTGGCATTTACATAGCGTAAAAGCACGGATATAAAATATGATGACATCCACTCAATCAATCTACGAACTATTAATTAGCATATCCAGCTCTTATTTATTTCAACGATGTACATGCATAAAAATCAACATCAGATTCAAATCACGTAAATAAAACTTCTTCCTTATTACACAGAATAAAGTTTAGAAAAGTCTTTATTCGTGCTTATATACAATTCTTTTGCATGACAGTAACTAGAAATCGTCTCGATAAGTTATTCCTTGAAAACACATGTTTGGTGATAAATAATTGAAGAGTTGCATCACCCATGGAATTAATTGATCAGCTGGTCGGTAAGTGCCTGAACTATTATTGATGAGAAAATTTCCCTGTTCATCATGCCAAATCTCACCCGCATACCGAACAGATGGTGCTCGACTTGAGATAGTAATGTGTTTACATCGAAGACGAAAATTTCGATCGGTAAAATGAGGAACACGAATGAATATGAGATAATTGTCTGTGATAACAAAATTGTAACGTACCATTGGATCTTTCTCTTTCGATAACTTCTGTAGAAAGTGCATCAATGATACTGTGAAAGGTATTCCATCAATGTAATCATCGAATAACGTTCGTGTCACCATACAGTTTTCTTCCGCATAGAAATAAAGACGATTGATGTAGTTCTCATATGTATTAGCTGAAAATCCATCCAGTCTTTTCGGAAGATAGCGATCGATCACTTCAACAGGAACGAAAATCTTGTACACTGGACATTCATAATAAACATTCCAATACGATTGATCTGCATGAGCGATGAGAAATGTATAAGCTGTGTTGCCCATCGTGTCTGTGGAAGTCACTCATGTGTCGAACAACATGTTGTCAGTCTATGAGAGAGAATTCATTGAAGTTAATTGATGTCCTTGTCGCTATTCATCGTTCAATGACGTCTCAAATTATATTTATGACATGCGTATTACAAATTCATGGAAGATCAGTTTACGTTGACTCGTTTTCATTACGAATATTTAATTGAAATGATCTCTTGTAGTGAATAATAAGCATCCCAAACTTACGACATTTACTTCTAACACTTTTTCTCGATTTTTACGAACAACAAAAGCGTAGAACGACGTTGAGAGAAAAGGAAAAAGGACCCATACGCCAACACATTTGAAGGAAGGAAAGAAAAAATGGCGTATGCGAAAAAAGAAATAGAATGATGACTCACCATGTGAACATGGTTTTATGGTAAAATATCGTCAATATTGTCAAAAAAAACTCTCTCATTATTCTCCACTAAAACAATTCATTAACAATCATACATTTCTTTAAGAAAAAACATGATTATGAAAATACTGATCGTAACTGCGAAAATGTGTTGCATCACTGTAATGTAAATTATTCAAAGACGACGAAGCGAAAGAACGCAATTTCTATAAGAGATTTCATCATTCTTGGAAATAGCCATATGCGTCATACTCTCAACATATTTTAAATCCCCATATTTTCTACATTCAACGATATACATTTTACTGGTTCGTGGAAAAAGTTTTGTTATTTTATCATAGATATCATACACGTGGTTATATTCGCGTTTACAAACGTTAATCTATTTCGTTATAATCATTTCAGAAGTAAACACAACTAGGAAAATGACAAAATCTACTATTGTTGTCGATAGCGCTCGTGGATGGTGGATCGTTTTTGCATCGTTTATGGTTCATTTCATTATGGATGGGTAAGGAATGTGAACTCTATATCGAATTTTGTTAACTATATAATAACATTGAATAGAATAACATATTCGATGGCACAAGTGTTCTTAGAACCAATGAGAAAAAATCTATCTCTTTCACGAGCTGCGGTATCGAGTATTTTCAGTATTCTACCTGCAGTCACTCTCGGAGCTGGTTAGTTTGGATTCTAACGTAGTCAAAATGATGTAATTCACATTTTCTTTAAGGACCGATTGCCAGTGTTCTGATTAATATGTTTGGATGTCGAGCAGTGGCTATCATAGGTACTTGCATTGCTTCATTCGGTTTCTTTTTGAGTTATTGGTGGGCAAATATCTGGTTTTACTATGTGACCATTGGTATTGTTGGAGGTATGAAAGGTTTACTGAAACATCTGTTCATGCAACTTTGATATTCTATAGGTCTTGGATTTGCGTTGATGTATTTGGCAGCGATTGTTTCCGTTAATAAACAGTTCAAATTGAAACTCTCAACTGCTATGGGGATCGCTGTGTGCGGTTCTGGTGTTGGAACGTTTGTTCTTTCTTATATCATGGATGGTATCGTCAACATACGCGCTTGGGTCACTTATCCCTACGGTTTACTCATCGAGGCGGGTATTATTACCTTTGGTGTGGTGTGTGGACTCTTGCTGGTAAGTAGCTCTGAGATGATAAGAGTAAGGATTGATTTTCTGACTTAGATTCCTAAAGAACATGAGATAAGAGAAGCAAATGTTTCAAATACTTTAATGCAATCGAACGGAGAAGCAAATCTTGTCGTGGAGAATGATCAGGTGAACACCAAATCAACGTCGAAATCGTTTTTTAAACAAATCCGTGATGAAATTGATCTGAACCTGTTTCGAGATGTAGCATTTAATCTTTTCGTCTTCTCGAATTTCCTCACGAGTCTTGGATTTAATGTCATCTACAACTTTGCCGATGATCTTGCTAGTGACGCAAAAGTCGTCAAGGATCTCAGAACGTACATTGTCATGTCTATTGGTTTATCGAACATTCTTGGTCGTTTAGTCATCGGATTTCTAGATGATCGAAAATTGGTCAATCGTCTTCTGCTATTTATTTTAACATTACTCCTTTCGGGTGTTGCTACCATAGCAGCTCCATTGTGCGGCTCCTCGGTTATCTCTCATATTGGTTATGCATCCGTCTTCGGGTTCTTTTCGGGTGGCTATGTTACTTTGACAACCATTGTTCTTGGTGATATTATTGGAGTCGAGAAAATATCGGATGGATCTGGTATTCTTTTCTTTTTCGTCGGTGTTGCAACGGCGATCGGTACACCCATTGTTGGTAAGAACTTTCTCGATGACCGAGACTCTTTCTCTATCAAAATGACTTTTTTTAGGAGCAATGCGAGATGCATTTTCACATTTTGCTCGTCCCTTTTTCTGGCCATATGTCATCTTCGGCGTTTGTACCATTGTCAGTGGAATTTTATTGTTCGCCATTCCTCTTCTACAGAAAAACAAACGTTCAACGAAGAAAACACCAACGGTGGAAGACAATGAAAATACTAGTAATCAAGTGGAATCGTGAACAGAATTCAGTGCCGCTCTTGTATCATTCTATAATATTCTGATTAAAGAAAAAAGAAAAAGCGTCATTCGAATGAAATATTTACATTTTTTTGTAGAATCTAGGGTAATTATATTAAAAGGATGGCACACCTACGACATTATTTATGTCGATTTGAGGTTGATCACGTTTGAAATGAATTGACTTCAGGCAATTCATTCATAGGGATTATAGGAGAAAGAAAATCTATGGCGCAGTACATTTCTCTGACACAATTTCAATCGACACCTGATGCAACATGTTCGTTGATATACTTGATTAGATCGTCATACACATCTGGACGTGACTGATAGCTTCTCATCTGAACAATTTGTCACAAACAGCTATTTAGTGTCTATAGAATACTTTGTACTTGCTGAAAAACGCATAGTACTTGGGAGCATTTCTCTTTAATTAAATCTAAAGTCTATTCTGTACGGCGTTATAATTTTCTCTTTGTCACTTTTTCATAAATATAAAGGACATTACACCTCGTCACACAGAAATTCATTACAATGTCGGCAGCCTATTACTATATCTTATCTCTAGCATCAGCTAATACAAACATCTACAAAATCGGTGGGCCTATTCTCATTGCCATAGGCACTCTCAGTTGTTTCATATGTCTGAGCGTGTTCACCCGAAAATCTCTGCGTCGAAATCCCTGCTCGATCTATCTAATTGCATCGTATCTTTCAAATTTTCTGATGATTTACACATCGATATTGATTTCGACATTAGGCACTGGTTATAACATCAATCCGAGTGCGTACAACCTTGTCTTTTGTCGCTTTCGTTACTATATCACACTTGTTTGTGATGTGTTGAGTCCATCTTATCTTATCTTTGCTGCCATCGATCGTGTCTTTGTTACCTCACGTGATGCTTTGGTACGACAACGAAGTACTCCTCGTCTTGCATATCTATGCATTATTGTCATCACTTTGTTTTGGTTAATCTTTCATATTCATGCATTGGTGTTTACAGTCATCATCGATAGTGCATCGAATATTGGCGTTTGTTATTTTCAACCGGGCATGTATCTGACATTAATCAGTTATTATTCAATGATTATCAAAGCAATTCTCATACCACTGTTGATGATTATTTTGGGTTTATGGACTGTGAGCAATGTGCGAGCTTTGAGTAATGTAGCAGCTATTACTACGCACTCATCGTTAAGCGGTATTGGCGCGGCAATGGGCGGTATTCGTTCTGCCCGTTCGAAGGATCGGCAATTGATCAAGATTATTCTTGTCGATACTTCGATTTATATTCTATTCAATACAATGATATCTGTTCTTCTTGTTTACCAACAAGTAATGCAAAACCAAGTTCAGCCTTATGTCCAGCTGTATCTACAAGGATTTGTGATGAGTGTGAGTGTGTTTAGCGCGTATATTCCGTTTTGTATTGGATGTTATACTAATTTATTTGTATCGAAAACGTTTCGACATGAAGTGAAAAAACTTCTAACATGTCAACAGTAGTAGTGGAAGACATTATTCGATTATCTAAAGCTAACCGATCGACAAATGACGGAACCATTTGCACAATTTTTTTCGCAATAAATAGCAATCATTCCATTCAGTAGCGAATCTTTTGTTTGATTTATTGTTATTCAAAGAGAAGTGAATATGACGAAAAGCAGGTTACGGAAAGAAACAGACTGTTAATTTGTTCTATACTCAATATTTTCTACAAATTTGACACAACGATTCATTGAAAGTCTTCCGATACGAATTCGACGGTACGACAAATACAACAAAGATCAGTATTGATGGTACAAACGAAATAAAATAGCCACAGAGATATACCCATGTATGGTGAGACANGAAGCACAAGCATCGAATACCATCAAATTTGCTTTCAAACTATGGGTGTTGAGGCGCAAAGGAAAAACACATTCTGTACGGTATCTTTTCACAGAGCAGAAGTTTTTTCGTTCAATCAATATAAGCAAAGAGATCAAACAAGAAAGAAAACGAGTTACGGAAAGTTTAGTCAATCAAACCGAAATATTCACGATGCAACGTAGTGGAAATGAGAAAATCGATGCAGTTAGTATTGAAATGAATGCAATGAAAATGAAAGTCGACAAAATCGAAGAACAACTCGTTGAAGTACAAAAGATAATGAATAACATACAAAACGGACTGAATGATTTGCTCTCTAATGTCGCACAACAAAGACGCTCATAGCGAGTAACTATCAAAGTCTTTGAATGTCGAATGAATTTTGTATACTCATCTTCTATAAGATTAAAATTTAAGTTAAGCGTTAAGAATGATATATGAGCGTATCAATGAGTTAACTTGTCTTTCTGTCATAGACTGTGACAAATATTAAACGAAATCGAAGATTTTGTTGTGAAAAATATATATTCATCAGCGAGACGATCAATTACTCTTGTCCAACATATGAGATGTCCTTATATTCATCAAGATGCATTATCGTGTGCGATCAACAGTGAATAGTGAGTGGCGACAATGTCGTCGACTGTTCGTGAGGCTATTCTCATTTCTTAGAACGTCATGTAAGAATAAACTTAACTTCATGGTACATACTGTCATCTCTATCAGCGCTCACGAACATACACTCTATTGTTCAAAAGTTGATATAAGTTTTTTCTCGAATCTGACGATGTTTCGACGATGATGTTAATGGCAGTTCGTGATGCCTGCATGATCGAAAGTAAAAAAGAAATACACTTCATGTTGGATGACATTAATGCATCACAAACAGAAACGAATGCAGGTGTTGACACAATGAAAATGCCTTTGGATTTGAAAACGAAATGACGTAGATGCATAGTTACTGACGCATGTGACGCTAAAATTAATCTACAAGAAGCATTTCGTTTTTTTTGCGTCTGTGCGTTGGTGTTTCTGATAGGTTATATACATAACTGCAGTCTGTTTTTTCAGTCATTCATTGTACATTCGCATTGACGGTCAATTGCCATTATTTATCAAATTAAATGCAAGCCGGATCGAATTTTGTTGGACCTCGACCCACTGGTTCCTATCCCACAAGCTGTGTCTGCTGGAATTGTCAGAAACAAGTTGTTACTCGTGTGGAAAAGAAAAATGGTCTGGTAACATGGCTCAGCTGTGGAGGTTTAATTCTGTTCGGCTGTATTTTTGGTTGCTGTTTGATTCCATTCTGTGTAGATGCATGCAAGGTCAGTCGAATTTTTTCTTCCGAATATCTTATGTGTTTTATTTGATGTTGTGTAGGATACTGTGCATATTTGTCCGAATTGTTCTACAGTTCTTGGCGAACAAAAAGTACTCTGATCGAAAATATTTTTCATTTGTGATATCATATTGAAATAATAAACGAGAACAACTTGATTTATTTTTATCGTTCTCTAACAATTCTGACACGATTAATGGACATGTAGACGATATGAGTATTGCTGATTGGTTGAACAGTACATTGCAAACACAGTAAGATTTTGTTAAGCTTTGCTCGTAGTTCGGGTAATGACGAAATGGTAAAAATTAGAAAAAGAAGAAATGTGTAATAACTGACAAATATCATTCGTAACGAGAATTCTGATCCAACAGATGTCGACATGCCGCATATGTGAAGAAATTGTATTAACATCGGAGGAAATAGTAAAACCAAAAAGAGAAATGAAATAACTAGAATCTGAACTGTTAGTTTTCGATATCGTCGCCATTGAACAGGCTGTTGTACACGATGTTTTTGGTATAAAACACGAATGAAAAGAGCTATGCTAGAGAGAATAATCGTGAAAGTAGGCATGACTCCATGAGCGATGAGATCATACAGAAAAAGTGTTGCGTTTCGAAATGCACATGGGAAAAAGCCTGGCCGAATTAAACGACTGAAGTTATTGATACAGGATGAAACGAAAAACACAAAAGTATAATAGACAAAACAGTAAACAATCACGAAATATGGCGGAAGATAATGAATAACTAGTCGTCGGCGTCTGGTTGTAAGTAATCTATCATGAAAAATGAGAATGTGTCTTTCTGTTGTAAACCAGGCGTAGAGAAGAATTTGAAGTACATAGATTTGCCAATCGAAATATCCCCAAACAAGACGTGACATTGGTGCGATAAGAAAAGTTCGAAATGCATGAAAATAATAGATGAAATAAGAAATATGTATACTATTGTAGAATAGATTAATCAGAAGGAGAAGAATTAGCGTATAGCTACGGAATTCTCGACGAAAATTTTGATCAAGAATTAGAGAATATAAAGCAAACAAAGATGCAAGGATCGATGGAACAATCAGAAAGAGCAATATACAAAACTGAAATGAGTAGAACCGCTGTGTGTCGTCATCAAATACTGCAAGATCTTTTGCGACTAACATGGTGTGAGATATGAATTCAAATGTCTTTCGAGCGATGTAATGCTGCTGAATAGATCTAATTAAAAGCGCGTTTTACGGTATGTATTTCTAATATAGTGTTTAACGGTTTAGTCAACAACCTCATTAATTTAGCTTGAGAAAAAGATAATGACTAATTTCACAGCATTAGTTTTCATTAGAATAAAACGAAGGAGAATTCTCACTCAAAGTCTTCAAGGAAATGAGACGCACAGTAGGAGAGAGAAACTAAATAATTTATAATTCTATCGCTGGTTTTCATTCTTCTTATGCACAAGGAAACCATGAATCTATTAAGATCATAAAAATAGGGATGCATGAGTACAGTTCGATTGAATATACTATCTCGAGTATGAAGAATTACTATCTGATAGAATTTTTCTTAATTTTTCAGATAAAAATCTGCCCTATTCTACTGTATGACGGTTATAACTATATTCAACAATAGCATTGTGTCATTTTGTTCAAGATTATCGTTTTCTTATAGAATCTTCTATCGAGTTATATTATAAAATCAAGGTAACAACGTGAACGCATGTTCAATCAGACGCATCACGAATATTCTCATGGAACATATTTTACACGATGAAATGAATACTACTACGCCATCTACTATATTAACCATTCATTTAGGGAAATGTTTGTCCAATTCGGTTTTAGCTTCATTCGTGTTTTGATCGTACTGGCAGCAAGTTGAAACACGTTTTGCGATAAAAGTAATCAAAAAAGTTATGGGGGATGACTTGGATGAATTTCATCCATGTTATGGAGAATTTCAATGTCCTCATTGTAAGAGACAATGGAAAAGCACCAAAGCCTGGGCTAATTATGGTCAAAACTGTAACGACTGTGATACATTGGTTCGCCCGAAAAATCTATCTAAGAATTACATTTATATCTGTGACAATTGTCATATGTTGTGGTACTCATGTTATTCCGACCAAGGATTAACATGTAAAAACTGTGGTTCAGCTGCTGCTATTCATCCACGGGATCCTGATGACAGGAGAGATCGGAAGTTTATCGAAAATCATAAAATGAAGTACAAAGATTTTCTGCGTCCTTCAAATGCGAATGGTGAACATATCGAAAGTTTATGTGAGAAGTGCCGGAGTTTACGACGTCCCTGCCGTGAAATTGACGATAATGGGAAGATAAGACTGTGGGATCATTTATCCAGTGATGACGATGTTGATAATACCAACAGTGTAATGGTAAGTATTCTATTTGATATAGTATAGGAAGATTTAACACTATCGTCCATTCTAATTTTGCTCGATACAACAACTTTGAAACGACACTACTTGGAAGACATTGTTACGTTCTAGTGAGCCTTTCTATATAGTGGTTTCAGAAAAGGCATTTCGAGTTTTTTTTACGGGGAACGTTGTGATACAGATCACTGATGTATGTTATGTAATGTTTTCTGTAGAATAATCGTCGACTGTCGAAGATCTGGCAAGGAGAAGAATGTAAACCGTTTATCTCAAATAACTTTACTCATGGCCGTTATCCATCGCCATCTCAAATTCAGCAAAAAGAAAACTACGGATGTTCTATCCAAAAGAATAATCCGTCCAATAATCATTATCATTTGACAAATAATTGCATGCATGTAATCATTCATCCACCAAAATCACAACGACATCAACGGGTCACAAAATCAAGGATCATTATAGGATGCCTCTTGTGCGTTTTAGTGCTAGCAGCTCTTGTAATGATTTTACTTATCATGAAATTCAATTGGACCAAGTCAATTTCGACAGCAACTAGAGGAACAAAAATTCGGAAAATCACTATTCCTACCACTACCACTACCACTACCACTACCACTACATCTACCACTACCACGACAACAACAACAACAACAACAACAACTATTACTACTACTACTGTAACACGTATTAATTGGTTTGAATCACAAGCATCACGATTAAAAGCGATCGGAAATAATACAGTATCGAAGCTGATGCCAGCTGCCGAAAGAATGGGTAATTGGTTCCAGTCTCAGATATCGCGTGCCAAGGAAACGGGAAATGATGTTGCATCGAAGTGGCGTGCAACTGCACCATGTTTCGCTTCAGACACCATGGTCACTCTTGAAAGTGGTAAGCAAGTGTCTTTGCGTAACTTACATGTAGGAGAGCTAGTTCGTATCGATCCAAGTAAGTTGAGTTCTGTATTAGCAATTTTTCGTCATCATCGTTCATCTGTTTTATTTATCGAAATACATTTAAATGATAATACAAGCAAACCACTTCGTCTGACGCCAACACATTCTGTTCTTGTACGTAAATCTCATGACGAAAAGGAACGATATTATTTTGCTCGCGATGTTTCGTTGGGGGACTCTATTTATTCCACTTCAATCAATCGAATGGTTCAAGTTGTTCAAATACGAAAAAGCATAGACGTTGATCAGTATCTGTATGCGCCATTAACATTCGAAGGTACAATTCTGACAAACAATATGACTGCTTCATGCTATGCAACATATCCTCATCGACTGATGCATCTCATTACGACGCCATTTCGATGGTGGTATTGGCTTTTGATTCAATTACAACAAGCTTATCTGCATGAAGTGAGCAGTTTGCTTTGTGTGCAGTTTGTCGACTGGTATTTGCAACTGTTTCCAGTTGTTACCTACTGACATAGTTCGATCAACAACATGATTGACGAATATGACTATTTGGAACTGTCGTTTTTCTTTTTTATTAATAAGAAAAATAGTGCGAAAGCATTTTAGATGATATGAAATCAATTATTAGCTTGTAATAAGGATAATGCTTCCTGTTCTTTATTCCATTGGGCAATACTAGCTTGAATTGCATCCCAATCAATTGTTGTTGGAAAAACAATTGGTTGAACAGGACATGGTGGAAAGATACATATGAATGACATTCCACCAGGACCTGTTAAGCCACTGAGATCAATTGGACCACGACGTGCACGATCATGTTGTGGAAAGGCGGTTGATAATTCCACAGCAAGTACCATGAGACAAACGATTGCAACGACAAAACGCATGTTTAAAGGTGATAAAGAATAGCAGAAAAAAATGAATAAATATATATGGAAGGATAGCATCAGAAAAGAAACTGCGTGGTATATGTGATTCTAGACACATGTTGAAAACAAACCCATGATATAACATTTAAACTATTCACTCAGTGCAAGAGTCGCTAATATGCACTGTAATTTCAAGATTCTCAAACAAGTACATGATCTTTCGTCTACTGTAAGACGAAAGTAAAAGCAAAAGATCAATATTGTATATATATATATATATATGTGTATAAAAAAAACAAGTATGACGACACCATCAAGGTTATTCTTTTTCTTTTGTACTGTTTTGAAGTGAAAAACAACGCATGTCATACTGAGTCAGTTTAGTTTTACACACACATAACACAGTGTTTACATATTTTGATGGGGAGTTTCCCTGGTGTGCTCAAAAACTTTTTCGCGTCATTTATTTTTTTGTTGTTAGATGTCATCAATGGTAATATCTGCAAAAATTCTGTGCACGAAAGAGATATATAAGCAAACGAAGAAAACGTTTATTTCATTCGACTGTAACTATAACTTCTACACATATAATAAACCATCATCATGCGACTGGCTATCGTTCTCGTCTGCTTAACATTAATTCATTTCAGTCATGGAAGACAATATTTATGCGATTCAACTGCTAAGTGTGGTTGTTCAAAGAAACAACCGATGCTCAGTAGAATCATCAGTGAACATATGAACAATGATGGATATTGGGGATGGATTGTTAGTATCAAAAAAGCGGATCAACCGACTTGCGGAGGATCAATTATATCAAATTCATGGATTCTCACTTCAGCTAGCTGCGTCAGGGAAATACCTCGTCAACTTCTAAGCGTGGCTGTTGGGTTAAGTAATGTTCAATCTAGTACACAAACACGTCCAGCAGCTGAGATTATCATACATCCGAATCACAATCAATCATTTTTTATAAATGATATTGCTTTGATTCGTTTGGAAGCACCTTTAAATACGGATGATCCGTCTATAGCACAAATATGTCTACCAGCGGAAACGGCTGGAAATTATTCATCAGACAACTCATCGGTTAGTATTAACAATCTCTATTGAAGTGTGCATAGAACAATCTTGTAATGCTTTCTAGTTAGTCGCTCTCAGTTGGGGAGTTTCATCTGAATGGGGACCATTGAGTGTCAAAGATAAAGCATACGGAAAACTTCGAGAAGTTCCAACGACAGCTGTTTCAATTGACAGTGAAGATTGTCAATCAATAATCACTGATGATTCAACACAATTATGTGCTCAAGTCGTCAAACCCAATATAGGTAAATCAATAAGGTTTATCTTACACTATGTTATATTTCAAGAGATTAATTCTGTATTCATTTCATTCAGATACTTGTGCCGGTGATGCAGGTAATCCATTGATGGTTTACACACCGAGTAGACAATGGATTGTTGTTGGACTTGTTTCATTTGGTATCCTATGTGATGGGTAAGTATTACGTTGAGAACATAAAGTAATTTGTAATGTTGAATCTGAATTTTAGTCAATATCCTAGCGTTTACACGCGTGTTTCCGCCTATTTGGATTGGATTAAATTGAAGACCGGTATTGGCTCCACTGCGAAATAAAGCATGACATCCCGAACATGTCATTGACGTTCATTCTCTATTCTTTTATATAACTATCCTTTTATCTTGAAATAAATTTTTCAATATCCTTTTGTCATCATTACGATGCAGATTTCTATAAAATGGAGTCAATAATACGATGAAGTGTAGACTTCAGGACATTAATATGCTTAGTCACCTTTGATATTTAATTTCGTCTCATATTTAGCAACGTTATTGACAAATACAACGACCACACGTGGAGTAGAACAATATTGTCTTACTAACAACATTGACTTAACCTATCAGAAAAGATCGTATTAATGCTACTTAATCTCTCTCATAAATTGTTTTTCCTCTTCATATCATATATATATATATATAAAGACTCGATCGATTAGCGAAGATTGCAGTTACCACATACAATATTTTTCGTGACATGATGATCCCAACATATTTCTATACTGTCCTCGTATTCATCAAAATCTTGGCCGGTTCAGCTTCATCCATCGCTGATCGAGCGACGGCACAAACTGTTCTCATTCGTCCTGGCATTAGCTATGAATATATTCATATCAATGCGACAAACGATAAGCCAACTATATTATTTCTTCATGGTTTTCCTTCATCACTTCATTCCTGGCGTCACCAAACGAAATATTTTTCTGAACAAGGCTATGGATGTCTCGTACCCAACTTAATGGGCTATGGTAGAAGTTATTCACCATTAAATCGAAATGAATATACAAGTAAAACGATAACTGATCATCTCATTATTCTACTTGACCGTGTGGGCTTGGGTAAATCAAGCGTATTTGTTATTGGACATGATTGGGGAGCGCGAACAGCAAGTCGATTCGTTCTCTATCATCCTGAACGAACGATCGGTGCTGCACTTCTAAGTGTTGCCTACAGTCCACCTTTCCGATTTAATTTGAACGCGGCCCTTCAACAATCGCTGACAGATTACGGTTATGAAAGTATTGGATACTGGACGTTCTTCGCAGCTGATGATGCAGCAAGAATAATAGAAAGAAATGTAGACAGCTTTATCGATCTTCTGTTTGCTGCAAATGCAACACTTGCAAGGACAGATGTTGCACCAGTTGGTAAAATACGAGCATGGCTAAATAATAACACACGAACAGATCGAGCTACGTATATGACAAAAGAAGATTATGGTACACTTCGTGAATATCTTGCTAGTGGAATGCAACCGAAACTGAATTGGTTCCATGTAGTAATCGATAATCTCGACTGGGATTACGAGAAAACGTTTAATGCGACAGTGCGACGGCCAGTGCTTTACATTGGAGGTCGCAGAGATTATATCGGAATTATTGGAGCTGCGGAACGACAAAATGCCTATGTAAAAGATTTGAAAATAGTCGAAGTAGACACTGGACATTGGGTGATGGAAGAGAAGCCGAACGAAGTTAATCGGGAGATTCATCAGTGGATCAAAACAGTTATGTCAAATAACTCTCCTACTATCACTTTTCTTTGGAAGTCCTACCTTTATTTATTTATTCTGTTTCTTTTTCTGACCATATAAATAAATTTTCTGCAACATACAGCTAATCATACACACAGTGTTGACACTGTCTTCTCTCCGTACATCACTATCGATCGATACATCGATCATCCTTTTACTTACACCCGTAATTGCGCTCACTCTTGTTTTTCTAATAGGGTGTTAGGTTGCAAAATGACATTTTGTCATGCACAAAAACAAGAAATCTTCTATTCTCCAACGTGTACATCGATGTGTCAACTTTTTGAGTAAACATTGAGAACAATAGTACGTTTCGATTCCGCGCGAAACTAATATTTACATTCTCTTTTCGTTCAACAGTGTACACATATTCATTGATTTGTGGCTCTGTATGAAAATGTTCATTTGATTTTCAAAACAGATCAAGTATTTTGTGTAACAACCTATTAGTAAAACATATTATTACGAAATACTGAGTTACTTTGATGATGCAAACACATTTCCATCCACTATTTAAAAACAACTGAATCAAGTAATTCATGCCTAAGAGCGCATTGCTTGTATCAGATTTGCGGGAAATGTCTCTCGCTTTTATCTGGCTGTAATTGCTGGTTTATCATGTCGGAGGTATAGCCAAATAAAAAGGATAGCATTTCGTTTTTTATCTGTGCTAACAAGAAGGAGAATACGTGAGCATGTAGGCGTGAATGGCAGAAAATCAGTTTTCTGACTCACAAAAGTGTAAATGAAGGCAAAAATGGGCGAGATTTTTTTGTAATGCTATGTTATTTCCGATGTGACATTATTTTACTTTTTGTGAAAGAAATACGAAGGCGTTGGGAACACGACAGATGAAACGAAATTTTCAAGTACTTTCATTGTTTGTTCTGCGTTACACGCGAGTTGCATCACGCCCTTTTCTTTTCTTTTCTCTGATTGCCTCAAGGCTAAATGTTTCATAATCATACGCCTAACTGTAATTCTATCGAAATTTCTCGAACACATGAGTTTATATATAAAAAGGTAAAGAAAAACAATAGTACTCAATTTTATAAACACAAAGATTTCATCATCTTTGATCCACTTTCTGCATAGACAGAATGAAGCTGATTTGGTATCTTGTCATCGGGGTATTTTGTGTCGTTCATAACGTGATCGACAGCGCTCATTTTCGTGGTGGTATCATTTCCTGGTACGTACAATCACTTTGATTATGTGTTTTTCTATTTTCTTTGATCATAGGCGTCCATTAAATAGTACACCATCAGGCAGCACTGCACAAATTCTCATACATCAAAGATATTTCTGGAATCGAGTATGGGGTAGTTTCACCCCGCCGTATTGTACGGAGGCAAATGTCGCCGCTCAGTCACCAATTCCAGTTGGCTCTTTTATGACTTGTTTAGTCAATTGCACAAGTTCTAATTATCCTGGTGGTGGACTTTCAACTATTATGACCACAACAGATTGCCAGACGAATCCAATTATTCAATCATGGGCTGGGGAACGATACGATTTATTGACTCTTACTTTGACAACTTCCATTACAATAGGTTTTCAGTCGAGTGCATGGATGGGCGCCCTATTCTGGGGCGGCGGAGGTGCATGGTCCATTGTCAATCGATTGAACTTAGGTTTAAGACCTGATGGTTATATTAACACTAGTCCTGTTACAAATACATTACCCGTTGTATTTTATCAAAAAAGTGTACCGGTTGTTCACGTTGTGCAAATGGCTGATAATGATGGTACTGATATATTACAATGTCGTTGGTCCAATTCAAATTCGGGAACAAATTACAATCGAGTCGATGAGTGTGGAGGCGTTTGCAGTGGACTACCTGCAGGAACCATATTGACAGCCTCCAATTGCACACTATCTTTTACTTTACCAACTGCTAATCTCTACTATGCTTGTGCTCTACAAATCGAAGATTATTATAATAGTGTTGCTACAAATCCGATGAGTTCTATTCCTATACAATTCTTATTCTATGCGTATGTAGCTTCCAGTGGTGCATGTCCACAACGTCCTCAGATTATCGGTGCTCGTCCAAACAGAGGTGAGAGCATATATATTTTATTTATTGAAAATAAGCACACATGTTTTATTTGATTCATTTCAGCTTGTATCGGAGTTCCCATCGGTAAGTACATCTGACATTTAGTTGTTTTTTCTTTGTTTCTAATCTACATTTTAGGTGTTCAACTGAATGAAACTATCATCGTACAAACATATTGTCCTGGCCAAACTATTGTTGATTTTGTTACGAGTTCACCGTACGGAATGACACATAGTGCTATCAGCAATCCAACTGCCAGTAAGTCTTCCGTTTTCTTCGGTAAAAGATCGTATTTCAACTAAAATATTATAGACACATGGACCATGACATTGACGTGGACACCTGTCTCAGCACAATCTGGTCCTCAAGGCTTTTGCGCCGGTGCATTGGACAATAGCAGTCTCCAATCAGATCCATGGTGTATCACATACTTAGTTGATTACACATCACCAAATCTCATTCGTCCTGCAGTTGTACAAGGAACGGCAAGTCCAGTCGGCACTGTCTTTCAAAATCAGTCCATGTTTCTCATACAAGGTACGTATTCCTGAAAAATATCACATATCATCTCGACTCTCAACGTTATCTTTGTTTTAATTACATAGCAACGAGCTTGGTAGGTCGTCCAAGTCGCAATTCTACCTACATTTGTTTTAATGATGAAGCCACAAATGTGTCGGTGCTGTGTTACGATGCTGGATATGCAGCCAATATCATCTATACAGGATACACAATTGTCATTACTACAAACTATACATGGACACCGGGTAAATTCTATTATGTTACAATGGATAGTGGATTTGCTAGTGGAAGTGTTTTCTGCCGTAAGTTTTGTTTCTATTCATTTCTATATAATTCATCTGACTTTGAAGATGCTGAATCGGCACCGGTTACTGATCCTACATTTTGGCGTTTCAACATCTGGAATCCAGCTGTTTCGAGTACGACTACAACAACCACCACACCTTTCACAACTGCAACAGTTACAACAAAACCAACATCGACAACAAGTATCAACACTCTCGTAAGTACATTAATGTTCTGTTCATATAGAAAATATTCTTGCACTGATCTATAGTTGACAACAACTGGTATTGTCATAACAACAACTACTCCAATTACAACCAATGCAACAACAGCATCTACTTCACCTCCAACTACAGCTGGTTTGTAAGAACTTTTTACAATCATCTACCTATTGTGTTTCTCTTTCAGCTCCAACAACAGCAGGCCCAACTGCTTCAGCATCGACAACTCAATCAACAGTTGCTGTCATGTATCCAAAAGATTTCGTAAGCTATCTTTTGTAGCAAATAATGATGATTAATTTAGGTACATTTTCTATTTCTATATCATAGGAATTGGCATGTGTGCAAACTATAGCATTGATGACACCGATTACGTATGTGATACTCGCACCTGCTTATGCTATGCTATTGTATGCTGGACTTACCAAACTCTCGCATCTGTTCAATCCGGTGAACATCAATGCAAAACGAAGACACAAACTCCGATTGCAACGCATTCTTGGAAATTAAAGGAACTTGGTAGCTTTCTCGTAAATTTTAACTTATACTTTCATATCCCTTTGCGTTAATTAGAACTATTTGCACTGTAAAATCTTTTTATCTGTTCCATGTCAATATATTTGCAGTTGTGCTAAGAATACTAATATCTTACATTATTTTGTTGGGAGGTTCGAAAGTTTCCGCTTTTCTCACTACCAAATATTCTTCTAATGCTGTATTTTTTTTCTTAAAAGCAGTTTTAGAAACATAATAAACCATTGCATGTTCTTTTATTCCTAACGCAGTTATTACACTGAAAACTATCTCGCAAAACGCACGAGTTTATTTTATCAATTATAATTTGTGTTTAATGTAAAGAAAAAAGAAATGAGATTCTCACCGAATTGTTTCCGATCTGTTGAATCACAGCTAGAAGTATATATATCAAACAACCCACAAGATATTATGAATAGAAATAAAACTTCTTCTCGACATATTTGAATATTCACATATATACAAAACTTCGCATTTCAAATAACATGTCCCTGGTATCCACTTCTCAGCAAATCATCGTTTACAGCGGAATAGTTCTTTTTCTTGTTGGAATAACTGGTAACACAATGAATATAATCATATTTTCCAATGTTCCTGCGTATCGTCGAGCACCAGCCGCATTCTATTTTCTTATCGAATCAATATTCAAATGTATTTTCTTATTGGTCAATCTTCCGCCACGTATAATTGCTTTCAGTTTTGGATATGATTTTGCTAACATGTCAGTCATCTGGTGTAAAACAAGACAATATCTCCTGATGATGTCGAGCGCAACAGCAATTAGTTGCATATGTCTATCTACGATTGATCAATATTTCGTTACATCCTCAAATCCATCGCTACGTCGTATGAGTCAAATAAAATGGTCACGTCGAATAGTAATAATCGTGATTATTACTTGGTGTCTTCACGCCATTCCCTTTTGCTTATATTTCAATATTTCACCAATTACGAAAACATGTATCAGCACGAATCGAACTCTATCATTCTATATTCCCATATATTTTCTTCTTGTTGTTTGTACGACTCCAGTTTTAATTATAAGTATTTTTACTGGCTTAGCTTACCGAAATATTCGCCGGACGGCAGTTCCCGCTCGACAACGGGCTGATCGGCAGTTAATACAAATGACTTTAATGCAAGTCATTCTTGTTCTACTCTGCATTACTCAACTTGGCGGTTGGTATGTGTATACTGTGATCACTTCGGGAACTGTTAAAAATCAAGACCAAATGCTGAAAGAGTACCTTATCTACGCAATAATCAGTACTGAAACAACATTATACTACTCTGTATGTTCTGAATTTTCTGCAAAGACGTTTGGTTTTTCTTATTATTTATTTAGGGAAGTTTCTATGTATTTGTTTGCACATCAAGCCGTTTTCGTCAAACGATAAAGGAATTTTTCTTCGCACGACGAAGAAGCAATACAGTACATCCACCTCAGCAAACGTGATATCAATCAATCGATCATCTTTCATGCAACGCATGATTGTAATGCCGTGCGAATTTTTCGGATGGATTTGTCGAATTCTTTCATGTAAAGCTTTGATGGCATAATAAATATAATAAAAGTCAGTAGAGGAGGAATGAATGAAATGAAATGGCCGATCAGAGGTAACCAAACATCATGAGATGAAGCCATACAATTGAAGATGAATGAAAGGATTAAACGTGGTAGGGCCAAGAGAACTAAAACGATCGGTGCGATGAGAAGATGAAGATGTTCTTGGAATTGTTCTTGTAAAATTCGTCGATATGTAACTCGATGCTGCATTTTTCTTCGTTTTAAACTCGTGCAAATGATGATGACAAAAGCTGAGCTTGAGTTAAGAATAAACGGAACGAAAAAATGAACCAAATTTATAACTGAATTAAATATTCGAACGTTTTTCGAATAACTCACGATACACCAAATGCGGTTTTCAACATCGTCATCATAACTATTATCATACAACAAATGTCGATGAATAGGATCGTGAATAGTTGTGATGGCTGTCCAAAATAGAAGACAGAGGATGATATATTTCGCTAGGCGTTGACTCTTTTTCTTATTAAAATGTACACCTCGATATGCTATAACTGCTCGTTCAGTGGCCACACATCCGTTTAAATATTGATCCATCGACAGACTGATTCGAAGGAGAAAATCTAATGTGTAACATTGAAATTTCAGAAAGCTTTCGTTTGTCATGTAAGTCATTTGTGCATTCAATAGAATACTAAATTTCAGTAGAAATACAACCATGATGGATAGGCTTGTGATCGACGATCCCAGAAGATAAAATCCACAGGCAGTTTTTCTCAATTCCTCATTTTTAAAGGTCAAAAGCGATAAGATACCGTTGAGAATACCGAGAACTACCAGTAGAATCGTTAATGCTAAACTCAATTGAACAACGAATGGTTGACTTGTTAGTTTCACTTGTGATTGAATATGATAGCCGAGAGTCGCATCGAGTGAAATACCGAATAATTGTGAACTAAACTGACATCGTGTTCCATGGAAGCATTCTTGACAAAGACACATTGATCTCTCCGGACAATGGAATTTGTCTTGGATACATTCGGCGCCATTTTCACAATCGCTCAGTTCGTAACAGTTTCGACGCACTTTACTCTGAAAATTGAAACAATTACTCAATCGTTTCTGATTGAAATCGTAGCATAAACAAAAGTAATCATCATCATAGAAGCAACGAAGTTCCGGAGAATATTTTTCGCACGGAAGTTGATAGTATTTCAGTCGGCGTAATTGATGATAAGCAAGAATTGTTTGATTGAATAATTCACTAATATGTTTACAACGATATGACGGATAAATCGTCTGATTATGCGATGTGACGATGTTATTCGATCGATGAAGAACGCGAGCTAAATAATACTTCGTTAACAATTGAACAAATACAATATCAAACTTGTTCGTTGTCGGATAGACGATGATGTCTCTTTGATAAAGAGAAATTCGTTGGACAATTGAATGAACAGCCACCAAATGACTATTCCAATTATTCGCATCAATGAAATGAGTGATTATTGATTGCGGTAATATTATATCTCGCTGAAATGATAGTTTGAAATATGGATCCGTTTCTTCGCACCGATCACCATGAAATCCTTTGCGACAAACACAAAAATAAGTTCGACTTGGTTGAAATTGTTGATCAATCGATACACATTGACCTCCATTTAAACATAAGTCATTATTTTTCAGTTGGCATACATTACTCTGAAGCAGACATCTAGCACCCCATCTATTCACCGGACAGATGCAAACCGATTGATTGTTCGCAGTTACTCCAGCACAAATCGAATCAGATGCACATTGACAACTGTAACGAATTGAACAAGATTCTCCAGTCCATCCTAGATCGCATCGACAAAACGTTCGACCGTTGACATAATACCTACATTTACCGTTTTGACAAGCATGTTGTGCACATGCTTTGATTAGAAATTTGCTGGGTGGAATGATTAGTCGAGTGGCGATACGATTCACCGGCAAGAAAAGGTGCCTGATCGGAATGGAAAAACTTCCACGGTAAGTCAAGGAAGTCTTTTCATAAACATCGATGTGTATTGAATAATTCTTTGGTATCACAGGATGCAACAGATAAGTATTGTATTTCATAGTACAATCGTGCGGATAAAAATATGTGTATTGTTCGTAAGAATAAATAGTTCGTTCGTGATCGATTAATGAAATGAGAAATGTAAATAGTGTTCGTCGAGAATCGGAATGAGCTTGAAATTGTAGAGTTAAACTAACACGTTGTCGATCGTATTGACAAGTGTCACCATAGTAACTCGGCGGACAAAGACAGGCTGGAATTGATGACCGAACTTTTATAGGAAGTCCGCGGTGACAACGTTGATCATAAACAGGAACAATTGGAAAGATAGGAAAATGTTGTTCTCGTTTTGGAAACTGCAAATCGTGAGGTTTAAAGGCTTGCAATTGTGTGTTCAGCCCATCGATGTACCGTTGGCAAAAGAATTCATGAACATCTGTACGATTGTTGGAATATTCTATATCGCACATACTGTTTGTTTGAAATGATGAACAGAGCTTTTCGTCTACATGATTTGCACAGCGATTGCCCTGTGAGCATAACCGATGAGATTCTATGCAAGTAGAATTCGTTTGATTTGCACAGAGGAAGTTCTTTGTGGGTACTGGTTGAGATAATCGACAGAATTTCGGTTCATCAGTGGCGCCAACACAATCAATTTGTCCGTCGTTGGCTTGTGCGAGTGGTAAACACATCAGTTGATATGTTTCAAGTGAGACACACTGATGATGATTCGACGGACAAATCGAGTTCGAATTACAATTGATCTCATCAGCACCGTTCCAGCAATTCCATCGTTGATTGCAGCGAGTGTAAGTGTTATTACATTGCCAATAATCGCAATCAGTTTCGTCGGTTTCAGTCCGATTATTAATAAGGAGAGGTTTTACTTGTGTATAACCATCGCAAATGAAACTAAACAGAAGAAAATCCTTTTCCGCATCGAAAACATACTCTTCATGTTCGCATGTAAATAAATTCGACAGTCCACAATCACAATTACCATTGTTGAGTAAATCAATCGAAATACATTTTTTGGTCGACAAGCATTTGAATTGTCCTTTCCAACAAGTACTATTAACCACTGAATATTGTTCATCATCATGATAATTACAGTCAACAATACCATCGTCTAGTTGATCTTGATAAATACATTTCGATGAATTACGACATGTGTACATGATCGATTGATGGCAAACAGCAGTGTCGTTATAAAAAATTGTATTACATCGGTAGAGTTGCTTGTATATTTCTGAAATATGGTAATCAATATCCTGTTTCTTATCTTCGTCAGCGAACGATAGAGGAAAATCTTCTGGTTTTCGGCATGTCAAATTATTGAATGAAATCAACGTCCGATTCGGTAAGAATTCATCGCAATATTGCTGATCGTAGCAAATATAAGGAGGTGTCACCGTATAATTTGATTCGAAAATCTGGTCTTTTAAATAAAGAAAGTAAATGTGCCGAAATGCGATTGGTGTTGCTGGTATGACAAATTGCTCTGGACACGTCATGTTAATCACATTAAGAAATGATTTATTTAAACGATCAATCATACATGCTGAACCCAATCGATTAGGGAGATTATAATGACATTTAAATGCCAACCAACAATTATTGGACACGAATTTTGGTGTTTCCATGAATATATCCGCTTTTAACAGCTTAATATGCGACAACACAGACGAAGACATTCCATCTCCATATGAACGAGAATCTTTATAACGAATGAATTGTATGTCTTCGTTGAAAAATGTTGGTTCATAACTATCAAAAAAGAATTGAATGAATCCGCTTTGATAAGATTGATCGGATTCATCAAGACATTCGACAGTATGAACATGATCTTGAAAGAACTCTTGGGAAATGCACTGTCCGTTTTTGCACCGATATTCATTCTCTTGACATACATCCAATTTCATTTGCCAACAATACTTTTCATCGATTTCATCGTTGAAACAATCGACAATTCCATCGCAGATTTCATACCAACCGAGACATATCGACGTAGAACCGCGATTACATTCCAAATGTATATAACATGTTCGACTTGTTGGTGCATATGGCATTCGATAAAACTCAC
The DNA here is from genome assembly GCA_905250025.1 of Adineta ricciae. Taxonomy (NCBI): domain Eukaryota; kingdom Metazoa; phylum Rotifera; class Eurotatoria; order Adinetida; family Adinetidae; genus Adineta; species Adineta ricciae. The sequence goes on along the minus strand of CAJNOJ010000148.1, from coordinate 196,258 downwards.
GAACTAAGTCAGTTAATGATTGGTGATAAGGTTGATAAGTTTCCAATGAATATTGACATTGTGAACCAAAATTGGGCATAGTGCAGTTATAAAAGATTGAATATGAGCTCACAATCTCTTGGAAATTTGTCGATCGTTGATCACGATAGTTTTGATAATCTTCTATGAGTTTGATCGAACCTGACCAAAGATATAATTGTTCACTAGTAATATCTCGTTCGTAGAGTTCAGCGAAAGTGAAATTTTGACCGTGAACATTGCCCGAAACATTCCATTTTGATGGCCATTGTGTTAGACAGTATGAAATGGTCTGATAGGATTTAATGCCCTTTTCTGCAATAGCTGGTACATAGAGGCAATCATGTTGCAATGTTTCAGAGATTTCATCTTCATTTGTCCAATCGGTATGATGAAGATTGAAATGAGGCGTTGCGAGAATTCGATAGAGCTGAATTAAATACAACAGAGAAACGATTGCCATCGTTGATCTCGTGTTCTCCGCGCTTTTAACTGAAAATAAATGGAATTGTGATATTTTAACTATGACAGACGGTTTCTGTTAGTATTTCCTTTTTCATGATGAATTGATTATGAGAACTAGAGTGAGAGTGTTGTTTATCCTAATTCTAGTCTTAATTGATTTTCATCGAATACAGAAATTATCGTCGTTGAGAAAAGAGATGATTTCGGATAGACGATGCGTTCGTGTAAAATTTCAATCTTTTTCATACGATGAGATAGTTGGATTGTTCGCCTACGTGATTACATCTGTCCAAAAGCAACGTTGAAAGTATGCTTAACCCATTTCCTTTTTTTTTTTTTAGATATCAAACTGTGCATATAAAATAGAAGATAGGTAATGAAATCTGTGACAAATCTAGGTGAAATGCGAAGAATAACGATAAGCTGGGAGATGTTTATCTGAGAACTTATGTTGATGCTTCCAATCGGTGATATGCGGATCTCGGTAATAACAGCAATATATGTTCGAAACATGAAACTTTTCAATTTCAATTCTGAAATCTGTACGATAGAAAAGTAAGGTTTGCTGACGAGGAGCATATTGATAAATAGAGAGACAACGACTTATCGACATCAAGATGATGTTATGTCGAACATTACCTGCTGAAACAAAATAAAGAAACTCTTTGTTGTCAGCTAGAGTTGTTCAACTAGAACATCGGAATTTGTGACCGTATCTTCAAAATACGTGCGAATTCTATAAGAACAGCTTTCAGTAATGAATAGGAAAGAAAAGAAGTTTATTTATGATACGAAAAAAGAAAAATACAAGACACGTGAGATTCATTATCAAATTTTGGCTAATTAATATTCATTTGCGAAGAAAAAATAAGCAAAGTATGACGCTAATCAATCCGAGCATAAAACTTGTCGTTTTTGTCGAAGCGCCATTACAATAATCAGTTGAACAACAATAAACAGTGGAGCCATCTTGAATACTACCTGATGTAACGGCTGCTACACTTATCGTTCCTGCCGAGCATGCCGAATTGCTTGTCCCGTCTCGGCTAATCGCATTCGTATTACTCGCATAGACTTGTTTCTGGGAAAACGAACAAGGTTTCTTTATTGATAGTACCTAATTAATACATACCACACAATATCCGTACGAGGATGAAGTGAGTTGGATAACGCCAGCGCCTTTGGCATTGAATGATGAACCACAGCCTTCTCTACCGAATTCGCAATGGTAGCACGTGAGACCGGATGCATTGTATTGAATGGCTGAGAACAATAATAGATTCGAAATAGAACGGAGAAATGAAAAGACATACAACTTACCCATTATAATGGCAGCGATAAGAATAAAATTGGCGCTTGTCATCATGTTGCTTGTAAGATCTTTTATGTGTTGCGGATTTTGAATAAAGAATATGACTGCAATCGATTTCTTTATATATAGGACCCGTTGCCATAGTGCCTTTCACAGTTATTTAGTCACTAGAGAAGAGAAAAGAATAATATTTCTTCTTCAAGTATGTTCTAACAGTATTTGTGGGCAACTTTTTCAAAAATAACCATGTTAGTGTTTTGACAAAGTAGTATGAGATTCTTTTTTTGCCGTTTCTACACCCCTTTCATTGACGTCATTATGTATCATAACACTTTACATCCAGAACAAAAAAGAAACTCATAAAATGATTTAAAGTAATTACATTCTGTTTCAGTTTGAAACATTTCTTTATCGATTTAGTCTATTGACACGATGGTGGCCAAACACGTGAGACGCTGCCATGTAACAGAAAATGGAACAGAACAAAAAATTACTTTTAGTACAAAAAAGTACGTACTGAAACGTTCTAGTATGTCAAAGTACGAATTAGAATGCTTGAATGGCTAAGAATGACATCGAATCACACATTCTGCATGTTAATAAGCATGTAAAGAATAAAGTATGATGTCCCCACTTCTTTCCACGAAAGTACGCTTTATGTAAAATAATTTTAACAAAGTTTTGTCTTTTTATTCAAATTCCATATAGCCTAAAGATATTCATCAATTATTTCCATAAAGTATGCACAACGGCCATACGAAGAGTGACAACATCGAATTAATTTTTTCATTGCGAGACATGTTATTCTTAGTAATTATAGTCGTTGATGTTGTTGCGGCCGTGGTGTTGGTGGTGGTGGAGACGCTGCTGCTGCTCTTGGAAGTTCTTTTCAAAGATGTAGTAGTTGTTTTCATGGCTCTAGTTAGTGCATTGATGTATGTAGAATTCTTTTGCAATGATGACATATCGTGATAGTTTTCAAGAATATCATGAAATTTGCGAATGTTTTCGTCGTTGTTGCACTTGGTATAATTACATCTGAACACAATCCATCGATCACTCATGTTATTAATGGTGTCGATCTGCGCAGTAATTTCTAAGCGATGTGGCAGATTGGCTTGAGCAGCACAGAACTGATTCGAACAGTCTTCTTTGCTGTGATACGAATAGACGCATGTGTTAGTACGACACCTCGTTGCAGTTTTGTTAACATCGTAGCATTGTACTGAAATAGATTTAATGCAAAAGTCTTGACACAAGATGTTTGTTCGTTTCTTCAGCATATGAATGTGACGGAGAAAGATCAAAAGTGGTCAATATGAAGCAGAATTTTATGTTTTTTCTAATGTGTTGAGAATACTTGTCTGACTTCGGATTAATTGTCGCCTATATTGTATGCAACACGTTTCAAATCTCTTACACATTAAGACAGTAAGTCAGACATGCCTGGAAACAGCACAGTATTTGGTTTTTTAATACTGACCACTTTTTATCCTCACTAGTCGTGTTGATATGCTCGAAAAAACGAACGATCATCTTGCGACAAATCTTACCGGATCATGAGACTCACACAATCTTATTCTGATTTAAGTAACGATTGTAGAAAGTAGTTCTACGCTTACCTTTATAAGTACGCTCTTTCTTAAACAAGCGACGAATGTCATCTTGCGTATTCAATGTGTATTCTTTCATGAACCATTCAATATGATTGTATATGAGTTGTTTTTCACAACCATTTGATTTTGAACAGGCAGACGACATGGTATTCTCGATGAAGAGCTTTTTCTTTGTATTGATACGAAAGTGTGTTTCGAAACGTATCTGCCCATCAGCGAGAGGTAAGGAAACCAATAAACCGTTAAAGCTCATAACCAAAGGCGACGCATCAGATTTTTTGTGTATTTGTACTAAGCAAAGACCATTTTCACCTACTTTACTGGTTCTCAAGCCATCTAATTGTTTTTTCACAGCATTAGTATGGGTATCACTGTTTTCGATAGTAACTGTATTGTTGGATGTTATGCAAGAAAGACTGTCAGTTGTCGATAGAGAAAAAACGTAGATTAAGAATATAGACAGAATTTGCATGACTATATGGGAAAAATATCTCCTAAGTATTTTGACCGTTTTGGGATGTGAAGATATTTTCCAAATAAAAGATCCCAATGCTTATCAATTGAGAAATATTTACTATGTTTTTATTTCTATGACAGATTTTCATTTTACAATGTGATTGACAATATTACTAAATCGATCTCGTTGACAGCATTTGTTTCATGCAATAAGTGCTAAGCACACGCCTTCAATGTGATGATAGAGAGCCCTGCACACGAGACGTTTGATAAACAATATGAGATTATTTCCTATGATTTATTAACTAAAACGAATGTTAACTACGCATTCTCGGTATATATTATACAAACACAGATATTATGTACACTGACGTGCACGATGGTTGTTGTCTTTATCAACTGTATGTATCAGATTTCTCGACCGTCACAATGAATTCAATGAAAGATTACGAGAACAATCTCGTCAACATTATCATTTGGCAACTTCTCAATGTTGTTTCCATTGATTGGACATTTCAGGTCATTTGTTTCACCGTCAAAGAAGTTATGAGCAAACAATGAAGTTTATTTTCTTAACATTCACCTGTGTTATAAAAGATCTCAACTGTGTCATTATCCCAATTGAAAGTGACCAGATCTTTGTAACGATCGCTATTGAAATCTGCTACAGCACCATAGTAATAGCCTTGTGCATGTGGAATATCATCGAGAGAAATTTGTTTCCTTTGAAAATTTCCGTGGCTATCACCAAATAAAATATTGACGGAGTGTATACGTCTATTGTGCGCAATAAAATCCAAAGAATTATCTTGATTGAAGTCGTCCACAATGATGTAGGAGCGTGCACTAGTCTCGAAAACAAAAGGATGTATAACAGTACCAACACCAATGGAAAATTCGACATTTTTATTCACGTTATGATTGTCGAATCCAAACATCAATGTAACAAATGTTTTTCCATGATAAGAAACGAGAAAGTCTAAGCGATCATCGTTGTTAAAATCACCCACATGTAGCGATATAGGAAGAAAGGATGCATGTGTTGTGTACAATACCTTTTTCTCGTGAAACACTCCATTTCCATAGCCGAACCATATGACTATTTGAAATGTGCTCTTGCCAAGAGAGATAATATCCAAATTCGCGTCTTTATTGAAATCAATAGCGATCACTGATTCTGGTTGCAGCATGCCGCCTTCATACACGATACTGTTCTGTGTTTGAATGAAACTTCCATTCCCACATCCGAATAGTATCATAATTCTGTGTCCTGATATTGCCAATCCGGCAATGTCTGAGTAACCATCACGATCAAAATCGCCGATAGTTAACGATTCTAGTCGATTGTGGGTATTCGTCAAAGTTTTAATTGGAAGTTGAGATGCGCTTTTGTTCCATTCGAGCCAAACATTCACTCCCGAATAATCATTCGCGAACGCCACATCAGCGTGCTGATCGTTGTTGAAATCACCAATGGCGACGTCGAAATAATGAGCTTGTTGTGGAAATACGGTCTGTGCCGTAAAAGTGCCATCGCCATTTGCAATGAGTATAACATCAGCTTCGAGTAATGCACAACGAATGAGGATGTCAGCTTGGCGATCATTGTTGAAATCGGTGACGATGAATCTAGGTTGACTCATCTGACGAGTTGTTAGTTGATAAATTGATTTCACGTTAAATTGCAATTGACAAGCTAAAGCAAACAGTATAGGATCTTGAATTATTATGACAATTTACTTGTCAACTCACTTTTAACAGAATTCTTTATTGTTGTCTGGTTTACTGTGACTGTAGGCGTACTTAATGAAATAGCTAGCAAAATATTATTAGGATAAGTTAATTTAAGTGAGAAGTGTCTTACATGTTCGTGTTGTTGCGAGTTGATGTCGTCGATGTTGAATAAAAACAATGGAAAATATAGCAAGAGCTATGATTACAAAACTCATTGCAAAAATCCATCTCAGGATAGCTATGCACAAGTCGTGACTTGTTGAAGGAAGAGTAGGGTTCGAGTTTCGATTGAGTTCAACGACAGGTACTGGTTGAATTATATTTCCTTGTTTCTTTCGATAGTAGTATATCTTGAGTGTAATTTGAACAAGTTTAGGAGTGATCCATTTGAGAACAATCGACAAGCCACCTTGAAGACCCATCAGAAGTGTCAATGTATACCATGAAAAAAGCTTTTGTGTATATGTGTACGAGCAGATTGCAGGTGCACATTGGTGATAATAAGATGAATAAGTAATGCTTTGATTCCATTCTTCAACGAAGGACTTCCGCATAAGTTCATTGACGGTCGCATTCAAGTAGACTTGGATTCGATTTTTAAGCGGAGAGATTGAATAGTTCATGTATCCTCCAATGAGTTTAGTACATGATAAATCATAGAAACATTCGAGGGTCGAAGCAAGAAAAGATTCACTCGGCGCACAGCCTATTTTCAAACCTTTGATTGAAACGGTTTTCGAAGTATTGTTTTGTATAAATCTTGCTTCACTTGTACAATTATAATACACTCCACAGTCGCATTGATTGTCATGAATGACACCACGAGACGATATAGCTTGTGGTAAACCATGTGCATCTTCGGCCGCGGGAAAGTATTGATAGTTAGTACCATATGTTGTCATAATACCATTGCCATGATTCATAGTTCGAATTAAAAATAATAGTTGAATTATCTTACCGGGAGCATTTGTTTTTCCATGTTCAATAGATGAGTCAAGGAGGATTTGAAGATCGTTTTCAGATAGAAGATGTGGAGTGATTAGATATAAGTCGAGAAACCGACTGATATATGCTCTCACCGATGTTACGGAAAGTTCACATAATCCTTGAAGAAACTGTAAATGAGCTGAAAGAAAACGACGATAATCTTTGAAATCGTAAACAGACAGGTCAGCAACAAGATTTTTCGTTAGATTCATTCGCCATTGTTCAGAAATAAATTTACTTGAACAAATCTATGAGAAACGAAATACACAAAAGTATCCTTCTCATGGAACTTACTGAATGAAATATCGGTTTAATGATGACGTATTGTTTGTATGCTGAAGCAATAGATGAGCACGTGCATTCGAGTTTCTTACCGTGCATATTTTTCAGATGCTTGTATGTCTCAAATAATGGCTTATCAAATGTTTTTACCAGAGTACGAGGCTTGACAGCGCTGTATGCCGCAAAGATAGCAAGTCCAAAGATGAGTAGGCAAATATAGACCCGAGTAGTCCATCGGCCGAGCTGTGTAGCCGTACTTCGATCAATCTGACTGGCAAAGTCTCTCGAGGAAAAGATGTTCAATTCGTCAAGATGTTTAAACAGCATTTTGAATATGGTTTTAACTTTATCGGAAAGTTTCAAACGAGTCACTGTTTGACGTTGTCTTTGTTTGCAAATCTTCCAACGCTTCAAAAAGAAGACTGACTTCACAAGCAGAGGAGTGAGAAGATACAGTGTAGAAGTGATTCCGCTGATCGTATATATCAATAAGGTTAATATTTTCGTGATGGTCATTGTACGGATTGTAATCATATATGTACAATAAATTGGAGCGCATTTTTCGTAGAAATTCTCGTAGAATACCGTTGGATTCCATTTTTCAATCATCATCTCTTTCATTACAAACGAAATAGGCATCTTCGGAGGAAAACGACTCGATTCTTCCCGATAAACAAGTGGTTGAATATCAATCCATGCTGGATTCAGCGCATTTTGCTCATATTTTTCTCTGATGTATTTCATCAGAAGCGGAAAACAACTTGAACTCATATAGAAACACTCAAGTGTCGATAAAAATACCGATTCAATAACAAAACAAGCTTTTACCATGCCTGGTAGTGTGTATATATTTGTATAATTATATTCATTCGCATTGATATACTTGACGTCATAAAGAGCAAAGGAAGTATGACAGTGTTTGTTCATAGCACAAATACATTTGACCGAGTCTGTATCGTCATCGATCACTCGCGCCAGCATGAATTGAATCTACATAGAATGTGAGAGTTATACCGTTGAAAATTGCTCTATGTACCTCAAAAGAAAGTCGGCCAGTTATTTGATTTGTAATAGTGGTTACATTTAAATCCAGTGGAAAAGCTTCCAAGTCACCGCTGCCTAGTTTAGCAAATGGTTGATCGGTCTGTATAAGTAAACGCACTGTTTCAATAAGTTCGGAGAATGACACTACCGTTGAGTGAAAAAACTCGGCTAGTGTGACATTCAGTTGTTTCGCTAAATCGTATTCACTCAGAACATATGAGGCGATGAACGATTGCATTTTGAAATGACTCATTGTGTCAGCAATTGTTTTATTAGCTAATTTACACGAGTCTGATAGCAATTGGAATTCCGAACTGGCATAATTACGCCAGTCCATAGGAGCTTGTGGGATCACGGCAAGTTTTAATATTGATATCCAAAAGTCACTGATATAATCACTTGAACAAATTGGATGTAAATTTGCGGATAGTTCAATCATAGTACCATAGGGCACAAGGATCGTTGAACATGGACATTTTAATGAACTTGAATATGAGTTTTGCAAATGTTTATATTCTTTTAGTGTTGGGCTAGGTACGGTCTTTACGATCATTTCCGTACTCAAAGATGTGAATAGAATGATAATAAGGAGCGAGCCTATGAAAAAGACGCAAAGTCATCGTTAATATTCAAGGTCAAATGTTGATACCGTACCTGCGAGTAAGAGTAAGTAAACGCGAGTGTTGACGATCTCTTGTTGTGTACTATTCTTCTGAAACAAATTCAATTGTTTCAACCATCGAACCGAATGATGTGTTTGTCTGATAATAGACGCTAAAGACAAACGATTAACTTTCAATTATATAAGGAAAAATATTCCGTACCAAAATTGATACGACGACGACTGAACGGTTGCTTTCTGAGCTTTACTGCGATAGTAATTAAATATGGTGCTGAGGTTCGACATATAATAGTGAGGCCACCATAAAGACTAATTAAAAGAGTCAGAGCACTGAAAAAATTAGTTTCTCGTGGTATTGTGTATGTGCAAAAGGAAGGAGCACATGTTTTGAAATAATCCAAATAATGAATATTAGTTGACCATTTTTCAACGAAAAGATTTAGTAAATGATCATGAACAGAGCTATTTTGCTCCTGTTTAGGTAGAATGTATTTTGTCAAGTTCAGACGTATCTAATACATGCAAAGAACATGGACACCAGTTAGAAGATACCATCTCATACGTACTTCTTCGGGAACTGGGAAACTAGTGGCCAGTGATTCGAGACAATCAATGTCATAGAAACAATCGAGCGTATTTTTAAGAAATGCCTCGAATGTCAAGCACCCTCGAACGAATCCTTTAATTGGACCAATCTACCAATGAGAGTGTACGAAAAGTTTTTCAATCATTTCGTATAGAAATAGGAAAATAAACACTAACCGGTTTGAAAGGGTTTTGGTAAGAAAATAATCTATCACAGGTGAATCCGTTGATGTAGGCACAACTAAAGTGACTTTTCGAACTTAACAACTGATCAGATGGACGAAATAATCTCCACGATCCATAGATAATGGAATCATTTTGTTCTATAGACGGTATGGAAAGCGTCGCCCTTAAATTTGTACGTAAGGCTGAGATAAAATGATTCGCATGAGTTATTATCCGAAGAAAATCTATGATAGAAATTATTTGAGTTATTGTACTGTTTTTAAAATGTTCAATCGTAGTGTTGATTTTGGATTCGAGTTGATCTTCGGTATGAAGTTCGATAGTAATCAGCTCCCGATTGTCAAAATCTCTCTGACTTTGTAACACTACCTCTCTCGATAAGATACACAGACTTGCCAGCAATCTCAGCTAAAGGAAAAATATATATCGGACAATAAATAGCAAAATTGTCTTTACCTGAGAGTATGCTGCGGTGTCAAAATTTTCATCGTGATCATGATAAACAACGAGAACGTAAAATGCTCGAATCCATCGTTCGGTGACGAAAATACTGGAACAAATTGGATGGAAATTGATCTCGTTGGATATGAAAGTGCTATAATGTATGGTCGAATTCGAACAACGACACGAAAGAGTTTCTGGTTGTTGTACGCGAAGCTTTCTGAACGAAGAAGGACTTATATCAACAATGGTGATCATTTGAGGATTGGATTGTAGCAAAGCAATGTAGAAAATAACATAGAGGGACACTATTGAAACATAGAAAATAAGCGGGAATCGCCGACGATGTTTCATCACTCACCAAGAACGAGAAGAACGTACAGCCATGTTGCATACTTTTCACGTTCAATCTTAGCGGCTGATATTTCCGGTTCACTATTTCCATCTGTTTCAGATGCAAAAAGATTATATTCACATATCTGATCATATATCCACTTGCATAAAAACTTCATTTCAATGTCAAAAAGCTTCAAAGTGTCACTGACTTTAAAACTATAGGCACGATCATCTATAGAAGTGGCGTTTACAGCTGAGGTATTTACATAGCGTAAAAGCACGGATATAAAATATTATGACATCCACTCAATCAATCTACAAACCACTCATTAGCATATCCAGCTCTTATTTATTTCAATAATGTACATGCGTAGAAACCAACATCAGATTCAAATCACGTAACTAAAACTTCTTCCATATTACACAGGATAGAGTTTAGAAAAGTCTTTATTCATGATTACATACAATTCTTTTGCATAACAATAACTAGAAACTGTCTCGAAAAGTTAGTCCTTGAAAACAAATGTTTGGTGATAAACAATTGAAGAGTTGCATCACCCATGAAATTAATTGATCAGCTGGTCGGTAAGTGCCTGAACTATTATTGATTACAAAATTTCCCTGTTCATCATGCCAAATCTCACCCGCATACCGAACAGATGGTGCTCGACTCGAGATAGTAATGTGTTTACATCGTAGACGAAAATTTCGATCGGTAAAATGAGGAACACGAATGAATATGAGATGATTGTCTGTGATAACAAAATTGTAACGTACCATTGGATCTTTCTCTTTCGATAACTTCTGTAGAAAGTGCCTCAATGATACTGTGAAAGGTATTCCATCAATATAATCATCGAATAGCGTTCGTGTCACCATAGAATTTTCTTCCGCATAGAAATAAAGACGATTGATGTGGTTCTCATATGTATTAGCTGAAAATCCATCTAGTTTTTTCGGAAGATAGTGATCGATCACTTCAACAGGAACGAAAACCTTGTACACTGGACATTCATAATAAACATTCCAATATGATTGATCTGCATGAGCGATGAGAAATGTGTAAGCTGCGTTGCCCATCGTGTCTGTGGAAGTCACTCAAATGTCGAACAACATGTTGTCAATCTATGAGACAGAATTCATTGAAGTTAATTGATGTCCTTTGTCGCTATTCATCGTTCAATGGCGTCTCAAATTATATTTATGACATGCGTATTACAAATTCCTCGAAGTTCAGTTTACGTTGACTCGTTTTCATTACGAATACTTAATTGAAATGATCTCTTGTAGTGAATAATAACCATGTCAAACTTACAATATTTACTACTAACACTTTTCTCTATTTTTATGAATAACAGAAGCGTAGAACGACGTTGAGAGGAAAGGAAAAAACCCATACGCCAACGCACTTGAAGGAAGGAAAGAAAAAATGGCGTATGAAAAAAGAAATAGAATGATGACTCACCCTGTGAACATGGTTTTTATGGTGAAATATCGTCAATATTGTCAAAAAATTCTCTCATTATTCTCCATTAAAACAATTCATTAAGAATCATAAATTTCTTTAGGAAAAAACATGATTATAAAAATATAGATCGTAACTGCGAAAATGTGTTGCATCACTGTAATGTAAATTATTCAAAGACGACGAAGCGAAAGAACGCAATTTCCATATGAGATTTCGTCATTCTTGGAAAATAGCCATATGCGTAATACTCTCAACATATTTTAAATCCCCATATTTTCTACATTCAACGATATACATTTTACTGGTTCGTTGAAAACGTTTTGTTATTTTATCATAGTTATCATACACGTGGTTATATTCGTGTTTACAAACGTTAATCTACTTCGTTATAATCATTTCAGAAGTAAACACAGCTGAGAAAATGACGAAATCTACTATTGTTGTCGATAGCGCTCGAGGATGGTGGATCGTTTTTGCATCGTTTATGGTTCATTTCATTATGGATGGGTAAGTAATGTGAACTCTATACCGAATTTTGTTATCTATGTAATAACGTTGAATAGAATAACATATTCGATGGCACAAGTGTTCTTAGAACCAATGAGAAAGAATCTATCTCTTTCACGAGCTGCGGTATCGAGTATTTTCAGTATTTTACCCGCAATCACTCTCGGAGCAGGTTAGTTTGGTTTCTAACATAGTCAAAAAGATGTAATTCATATTTTCTTTAAGGACCGATTGCCAGTGTTCTGATTAATATGTTTGGATGTCGAGCAGTGGCTATCATAGGTACTTGCATTGCTTCATTCGGTTTCTTTTTGAGTTATTGGTGGGCAAATATCTGGTTTTATTATGTGACCATTGGCATTGTCGGAGGTATGTAAGGTTTTCTGAAACATCTGTTTGTGCAACTTTGATATTCTGTAGGTCTTGGATTTGCGTTGATGTATTTGGCAGCGATTGTTTCCGTTAATAAACAGTTCAAACTAAAACTCTCAACTGCGATGGGGATTGCTGTGTGTGGTTCTGGTGTTGGAACGTTTGTTCTTTCTTATATCATGGATGGTATCGTCAACATACGTGCTTGGGTCACTTATCCTTACGGTTTACTCATCGAAGCGGGTATTATTACATTTGGTGTGGTGTGTGGACTCTTGTTGGTAAGTAGCTTTGAGATGATAAGAGTAAGGATTGATGTTTTTTTACTTAGATTCCTAAAGAACATGAGATAAGAGAAGAAAATGTTTCAAATACTTTAATGCAATCGAACGGAGAAGCAAATCCTGTCGTGGAGAATGATCAGGTGGACACTAAATCAACGTCAAAATCGTTTTTTAAACAAATCCGTGATGAAATTGATCTCAACCTGTTTCGAGATGTAGCATTTAATCTTTTCGTCTTCTCGAATTTCCTTACAAGTCTTGGATTTAATGTCATCTACAACTTTGCAGATGATCTTGCTAGTGACGCAAAAGTCGTCAAAGATCTCAGAACGTACATTGTCATGTCTATTGGTTTATCGAACATTGTCGGTCGTATAGTAATCGGATTTCTAGACGATCGAAAATTGGTCAATCGTCTTCTGTTATTTATTTTAACGTTACTCCTTTCGGGTATTGCTACCATAGTAGCTCCATTGTGCGGCTCCTCGGTTATCTCTCACATTGGTTACGCATCCGTCTTCGGCTTCTTTTCGGGCGGCTATGTTACTTTGACAACCATTGTTCTTGGTGATATTATTGGAGTCGAGAAAATATCGGATGGATCTGGTATTCTTTTCTTTTTCGTCGGTGTTGCAACGGCGATCGGAACACCCATCGTTGGTAAGAACTTTGTCGATGATCGAGATTCTTTCTCTATCGAAATGACTTTTCTTTTAGGAGCAATGCGAGATGCATTTTCACATTTTGCTCGTCCCTTTTTCTGGCCATACGTCATCTTCGGCGTTTGTACCGTTGTCAGTGGAATTTTATTGTTCGCCATTCCTCTTCTACAGAAAAACAAGCGTTCAACGAAGAAAACGCCAACGGTGGAAGACAGTGAAAATACTAGTAATCAAGTGAAATCGTGAATAGAATTCAGTACTGCTCTTGTATCATTCTAATATTCTGATTAAAGAAAAAGAAAAAGCGTCATTCGAATGAAATATTTATATTTTTTGTAGAATCTAAGGTAATTATATTAAAAGGATGGCATCTCCCTTCAAAAATGGCACACCTCCGATATTACTTATGTCGATTTGAGGTTGATCACGTTTGAGATGAATTGCTTCGAAGCAATTCTTTCATAGGGATTATAGGAGAAAGAAAATCTATGACGTGCAGTGCATTTCTCGGAAAAAATTTCAATCGACACCTGATGCAATATGTTCGTCGATATACTTGCTTGATTGTCATACACATCTGGACGTGACTGATAGCTTCTCATCTGAGCACATTGTCATAAACAGCTATTCAGTGTCCATAGAATACTTTGTACTTGCTGAAAATCGCATAATACTTCTGAAGTTTTCTCTTTAATTAAATTTAATATCCATTCTGTAAGGCATTATAATTGTCTCTTTGCCGCTCTTCCCTAAAAATCAAAGACATTACATTTCATCATACAGAAATTCATTACAATGTCGGCAGCCTATTACTATATCTTATCGTTAGCGTCAGCGAATACAAACATCTACAAAATCGGTGGACCTATTCTCATTACTATAGGCACTCTCAGTTGTGTCATAAGTCTGAGAGTGTTCACTCGAAAAACTCTACGTCGAAATCCCTGCTCTATCTATCTGATCGCATCGTATCTTTCAAATTTTCTGATGATTTACACATCAATATTGATTTCAACATTAGGCACTGGTTATAACATCAATCCGAGTGCGTACGATCTTGTCTTTTGTCGTTTTCGTTACTATATCACATTTATTTGTGATGTTTTGAGTCCATCTTATCTTATTTTTGCTGCTATCGATCGCGTCTTTGTTACCTCACGTGATGCTTTGGTACGACAACGAAGTACTCCTCGTCTTGCATATCGATGCATTATTGCCATCACTTTGTTTTGGTTAATTTTTCATATTCATGCATTGTTCTTTACAATCATCATCATTGGGAGTGCATCGAGTATTGGCGTTTGTTATTTTCAACCTGGCATGTATCTGACATTAATCAGTTATTATTCAATGATTATCAAAGCAATTCTCATACCACTGTTGATGATTTTTTTGGGTTTATGGACTGTGAACAATGTGCGAGCTTTGAGTAAGGTAGCAGCTATTACTACGCACTCATCGTTAAGCGGTATTGGTGCGGCAATGGGCGGTATTCGTTCTGCCCGTTCGAAGGATCGGCAATTGATCAAGATTATTCTTGTCGATACTTCGATTTATATTCTATTCAATACGATGATATCTGTTCTTCTTGTTTATCAACAAGTAATGCAAAACCAAGTTCAGCCTTATGTCCAGTTGTATCTACAAGGGTTTTTGATGAGTGTGAGTGTGTTTAGTGCCTATATTCCGTTTTGTATTGGGTGTTATACTAATTTATTTGTATCGAAAACGTTCCGACACGAAGTACAAAAACTTCTAACATGTCAACAGCAGTAGTGGAAGACATTTGTCGATTATCTAAAGCTTACCCATCGACAAATGACAGAGCCATTTGTACAATTGTTTTCGCAATAAACAGCAATCATTCCTTACAATAGCGAGTCTTTTGTTTGATTTATTGTTATTCAAAGAGAAATGAATATGACGAAAAGCAGGTTACGGAAAGAAACAGACTGTTAATTTGTTCTATACTCGATGTTTTCTACAAATTTGACAGAACGATTCATTGAAAGTCTTCCGATACGAATTCGACGGTACGACAAATACAACAAAGATCAGTATTGATGGTACAAACGAAATAAAATAGCCACAGAGATATACCCATGTATGGTGAGACACATCCATGCATCCCGATACCAAAGATATGATCAAACGTGGTGTTGATAGAAGAAGCAGAATCATAGGACTGATAACAAGTTGTTTGTGTTCGTCCCATTGTTCACGAAGATGTTGTCGATAAGATTGTCGTTTCTGAGCTTCTGCTCGTCGTCGAGCACTTTCGATAATAATGAATAATGCAGAGAACAGATTTGCCAGAAATGGACCAAGAAGATGAATGAATAGAATGGCTGTGTTATAATCTTGAACTGACTGAGGATAA
Source organism: Adineta ricciae (assembly GCA_905250025.1). Lineage (NCBI taxonomy): Eukaryota > Metazoa > Rotifera > Eurotatoria > Adinetida > Adinetidae > Adineta > Adineta ricciae. The sequence continues at coordinate 180,501 of CAJNOJ010000148.1, read as the reverse complement.
GTAGTTAAACACCAGAAATGCGTATCTACCATGATCTTATCATCGCCATTCGTTTCTTTTTCGATCGGGCTTTGTCTCTTTATTTGATATCGGAATACATGACCATAGAGTGGTTCATGAATAATCGTGCCCACAATCACAATCGGTAAGATGAAGATGATCCATCGAGCATAACGTTTACTCTTTTTCTTATCAAAACTCACTCCCTTATAAACACTCATTCCTCGTTCAACTGACACGCATGCATTGAGCCAAGTATCCCAGTAGAAGAATAGTTTCAGAACAGTCTCAATCGACTTACAACCGCGTTCAAGAACAGATGGACGAATAGACATATCCATTTGTGTGATAACAACAAACCAAAACTTGATTGTGAACATGGTGATTGACAGGAGAGAAGTGACTGACGATGCAAGAAGATAAAGACCACATCCCACTTGTCGTGAACTTGCATTTTGGAAAGTCAAAATGGAACAAGCACTGCTGATGAGACCGACGACGAACATAATGACTGAGAGAGCAGCAGTGATTTTGATGAGAAGTGATTGATGATGCATTGGGCGATGTCGTTTGACTTCGAAGCGTAAGATATCGTCGAGCGTAAGACCGATACTTTTGACTTGAGTATTACAAGGACCACCAACATAACAATAAGTGGAGCTGTCAACTAAACGAATGGTTATAAGAAATATTTTATAACGCTGAATTATATGTTTAAAAAAAGGATAATTTTTATGTGTTAAGTAGGAGCATTATCTTTGTAGAATGCAATATTCGATGTATTCGGTATTGAAAACATATGAAATGTTATCGATACTTACCAATGCGCTGAAAACTAATATTCCTTGAACTGTAAGCTTCGATTGAAAAAGATGTTTGTGCCAATGAATGTAAAGTTGTCGCAAGCAATACATACGTAACACGAGACTGAAGATAAACTGCATATGTCATTTTATCAATCTGTGAGCATTGCTCTTTTTCTTTTAAAATTGAATTTCGATATGGATTTAGTGGATCAAAGTCATTTGCGTAGATATACATTTCTGTACCATACTTTTTACGAATTATGAAAGTATAGTAGGCATCAATAAGTACAGTTAATCGTATGATTTCATAGTAATAATATTCACGAATACATTTCTTGTCATACTTTTGATTGTATGTTGTTAATTCAGATGAATAGTTCGAGAAAATAGGTAATGAAGCATCTATTCAAAGAAAAATATCAGCTTTTGATTTACCGAAACAATTCACATAAGAGATCTTGTACAGTTTGCACTTCTTTACTACTCACTTATCAGTTGAAAACTAATGCTGCTTCTGCCAAACACTTCGATCGAAAAACCTCCGAGGATATTCGATAAACATGTTGTCGCGACCAGTACATATTGTATGTCTGGTCGAAGTTCAACCGTAAGGTGGGACGGATCATGAGTGTTGCAATAATGCTTCTGCTCATATAAATTTTCTAATGGCATAAGTGCATAGAAATCACCTTGATAGATGTATACCGACATGTCGTGGTTCAAACTGAAATTGCCCACAATAGTATAAAAACCACGTTCACTTACATTTATTTTGATTGCCTCATAATAGACATGAGACACTAGAGCGCAAGAAACAGGCGAGTATTTTTCATGATCGTATGTTAATGTAGACGTGTAGATTGATTTGACGGATTGCTCAATATCTATTTAGAACAAATAATAGTGGAAAGATGCATCTACGATTGATGTATTCAACTAATTTTATGTTTCGAATATGCTGAAAATATTTGAAGTTTATAAACTGACAAAGAAGAAAAGAAAACATTTTAGTTAAATTTGTTCTGCGAATTTGATAGAAAATGTTAGTCTTGATCGATCGTTAAATCTGTCGCTTTTTCATGTTGCTGTGCATTAAAGTTAATTAAATGTGAAACAATTATCAGAATACGCTGTGTATTTATATTGAATATACGCTTTCGCCTACTCACTCGCGCGCTCAAGATGAACGCCATTGGAGCCGAAAACGGCGATCGAGAATGGTCCTGTCACATTCGCATTGTATGTTGTTATGACTAAAATATATCTTGTGTCGACCGAAAGATCAAGCGTGAATTTGAATTGGTCTTTGTTGCAACATTCGCCATGCCATGCAATCAGGTTGTTTGTCGGATTAAGACGATCAAAATGATGTTTGTAGAGATGACCATAGAGATTGACACTGCTGTTAGCAGTTAGGATGTAAAAGCCGTTCGTACTAACATTTACTTCAATGGCTTCAAAGTAATAATATGGACGATAAGATAAAGTACGTGAGTATGTTGTATGATTTGCTGTTAAAGTGGATGTGTACATTGTTCGAACTGTTGATGGAACTTTCTCTAAATGATGAAAGAAACTAAATGAATGATCAATCGAGAAAAGTTTGTTCGTAAAATATTTCATACTTACGACAAGAATTTTTCTGTAGGTTGATTTTCTGAACTCGATTATTGTCCTGGTCATAGATGAAAATATTTCCAAATACATCGAATCTCAGTTTTTCCGGCATTTCTAATTGATGAGATTCTCTACCACCTCCGTCACACCCAAATAAACATCGAAATCCATTCGGTCCCGACGCGACAATGCGATCGTTTTCACTGTCCGCAATGAAAAGATATTTGTCGGCATCTAATGAAATTGAACGTGGACAAGAGAGCATTATTGTAATATCTGATGAACTTTGTCCTGCTACCGTTTTCCCATTTTTATCGTCGAGCAAAAATCGTTGAATTCGATCGTTACCAGAGTCAGCCACATACAGATCAAAATTTGTATCGACAAAGATTCCCGCGGGATCATGTAACTCATTGACAGCTGAACCGTGTTGGCCAGTACCAGCCACAACGACCACCTGCTCATCGCTGTCTATCTGTCTTTTCTTCACTATACTCTCCATAGCTATTGAACAATATAAAAAATTATCAATGTCGATAAACATAGCAAAACAATGCGCATTGACATCCATAATAGCAGTAGATCTGTTCGCACTTAACTCCCATTTTATAATTTCAGTATCACAACAGCTTATGTAAATGTCACCAACATTGGAAACAAAGAGAGATGTAATCATCCACCGTTCTGATTCATCAATTATCATGGGTTGAGTGCTATCTCTGGGCCAAACTAGAATTTGATTTCGTGCTGAGGTAGAAATATAAATAGTATTACTAATGTCAATAAATATATCAGCACCGCCTGTATCAAGCACCTGTGCATTAGCAAAAGTAGTTGCAACTCGATTCCATTTCGCTGTTGGGCAGAATTTGGGTTGATTGAACGAAAGAGCTACGCAATGACAAGAAGAAATGTAGTGATGAATTCTTCTGCACAGAAATTGTTACCTGTTAATTCATTGATAAAAGCTAGCAGGAAAACAACAACAACAACAACAACCATATTTAATGAAATGAGTGTGTTCATGCTTTCTTCTATATTTATATTAGTCTTTATTTTCATAAACGATAAATCATATACGTATAAACTTTGATGGATGAGAGATGATTGTTTTGAGTAAATATTCTAGCTGATGCCGACTAACATCGAGTGCGTGCTTGCCTATTTTTGCACCTCAGGCAAACTCCTGATTAATACCAATCGGATACCCTCACCCTCAAGATTGAATGTGAACGCAGATATATTTCATTCGAATGGAAAGACATGAAAATCGTGAGTATATTCAAACGAAAGAATTAACTAAACGAGGCAATTTTTCCTTTTATATGAATATAACTAAGTCAGTATTTTCTAAAAGCTTTTGCCACTTATGACATTACGATTATTCATCTTCTTTACCTGAAATTAATATTGTGGTGATTAGAGAAAATAAGACAAATTAACATTATTGAAGATCGATTATAGAAAGAGCTCATTCTTCGCTATATAATGGAATATATAACGTGTTGTATTCGTCGAAAAGATCGATGGCTGCCGATAATATTACTATGTGAATTCCATTCTATAGTGAACCTCCGTGTAACTTGATGATGTCGAAAGCGTTTGAAAACGAACTTTAAAATATTCCTTTACGTATAGGTAAATCTTTCATCATCACAATGTCGGATATAACGAAGTTTTCAAAACAAAAAAAATATGTGCCTATTGGAATTATTAGAGCAACAGAAATCCATTAGTTGTCGATGATTTCATTTTTCTTTTCCTTTGTGCAATTATTTTTCTGTTGCCAACAGCTTTAACATCCACATGGTTCGTTTGTTTTACTATTTGAAAAAAAAGTACGATTCTGCACACATTGAATATTTTACCGACGACACAGACACTCAACAGATCATGTCTCGTTTGATGTATTCAGGTATATTTTCTACTCGTTCGTTTTCTTTTTTTCAATAAATAAAATTAGCTTTGTTATGCATATTGATTGGCATCTGTGCATTCAACATCACAAATGTTCGAGAAAATACTTTTGAAAATACCAAATTCGGCTTACGAATGTTAATCAATGGTTTGACGAATCTTGAAAAGGTGTATTTTGAAGATGAACCCATTACAAACAAACATCCAAAAGAGAACAATGCAACAGCTGTAATGAATAAAACTACAAAAAACAGCGAATATAAATGTATTGATCATCGATATAAGATTCGCATCATTCAACGTACACCATTAATTGTGTACATCGAAAAGTTTCTTCTTCCATATGAAATTCGTCACCTGATTGAATTAGCTAAGCCATTATTCAGTCAATCAACGATCTATGAAAATGGTGAATTCGTTCGAAATCCCCACCGAACATCATGGACAGCTGATATCGAACGTCATGAAACACCCGTGGTCAAATGTATCGAAGAACGATTTGCTCATTTCCAAGGAAATCTTGATCTCGAACATGTTGAACCGTTACAAGTCGTCAAATATACTTCTGATCAAGAGGTTCAGTGATAGTTTCTGTTCGACTCATCGCATGTTGATCTGCTGTTTATTCTTTAGTACAAGCCGCATTATGATTGGTTTCCTGAAGGTGATCTACATAAGTTTGGCAGTCAACGAGTGGCAACATTTTTTACCTATCTCTATGCGAATTGTTCACAAGGTGAAACTGAGTTTCTGAAGATTCGATTTGAGAAATCTATACACACGAAGTTCTGCGATATCTTGGTTTGTGATGAAAAGGTTTCACAATTGGGCCTTCGGTTTCGTCCACTAGTTGGAAATAGTATATTTTGGTATAACGTGAATGAACAAGGAAGAGGTGACCCATTGACATTTCATGCTGGAAGAGCACCAACGAAAGATGGATTAAAAATTGGGTTGAACACTTGGATACGTTCGAAGAAAGTGACTGTGAAAAGTAGAAAAGATGTGAATTATTCTACGATTAAAAACACGAAATAGACTAAATATTTTCTTTGTATAATTCAATATCTTCAATGCGCACGCTGACGTCCTGTTTTTGTTGACTTTTCTTGTTCTTACGATTTCTTCTACCGTAAAATAAAAATCATTGACGAATGATTTTTGGTGTTTGTGACTTTTTTTCAACATTTTGCGTTAATGTGTGGAGTTTGTTGATGTTTATATCTGTCATTTTTATGCAGAATCACTTGTTTTGATGTTGTTAAAAATACTCTTTTCGCAAAAGAATTTCTTCCTCACAAGTCAATAATCCCATGTCGTCATTTTCTAATTCACTGAAAGTAAAAAAAAGAAGGTAAACACAGTAAAAGTCACAGACTCAGCCTTTTAAAGTAAGATTCCACATTTTTATTCCTTTTAAAATCGCACTATTCGACACAACAGAGTTGATTGATGATGGAAGGATCTATTCAAGGTTTCAACGATTTGTCATCAGCTCCACCAGTATCGATGCCGGAAAACGGTCGAAACCATGGGAATACAAATGCAAATGCACGATTAGCAAGGCATCATTCTCACAGGTAGATCGAACATATATATCCTTAATCGACAAAACCGTGCCTTCTTTTTGTTAACAATAACAGCAACAACAAGAACAAAACATCTATCTTGGAAGCGAAATGGTTTAAACCTGTGCTCATTGGCGCATTCATTTTCCTAGTAGTCGCTGTTATAGCTTTGATAATTGCCTTCTCAGTAGCTGGACGATCCAAAGAAAGTACTGTAGAAACAACAATAGTCACAACGACAAGTATGACATCTTTCTTTCCAATGAAGTTGCCGATAGACATAATGATCTACTCATTCCAGAGCTCCAAAGATGAATAATCAGTCTTGTACTCTAGGTTTGGCGACTACTAGCAACGAGAATTTGACTGATATACAATCGACAACAACGACTAGCACAAGTACAACTATTTTACAATTAACAAGTACTATCAACACGAATACACCTACTATTCAATCAACGACAAATCCCAGTACAAGTGTGACTAGTGTTCGATCGACAACAGTGCCGACATTCATAGGTAGAGAATGTAACGTAGATAATATTCATTACAGCATGTCTTATCGGTGTCTTTATAAATTTAGCCCGTCTGAATATGACAAATATTAGTAATACTACGACGAGATGTAAGTATTTAACAAACCAATTATTGCTTACTATGATTCTATGTCAACTGTTAATCAGTCTCATAATAAAGCTCATGACGATGCCATAAAAATATATGTAGATAACAGAGACTCAATCGCTCATACTCTTCGATGTTGTACATATTGATTTATTTTTCTTGAAGTCTCGAATCTAGGTGACAATGATTTCCAACGGACACTTGTTACAATCTACGTAGTTCAAAATTGTAACTACATTTATTGAAAGATATAGGATGACTGATTGTTTTATGCACAATTGCTCAAAAACCATGTTTTGCAAGTGACAGAATAAATTCGAAGTATCATGTTTTATGTCTTATAAAACCCTATAAAAAAGATTGAAACCAACTGTGTCGCTACATCTCATCTTTCTTCTTCGTCTCCATATCAAACCATCAGGAAAGAAAGCATACAAATGAAAAGAAAGTCATACACCTACTAAAACTATGTGTCCGCACTAATGTAGCAGCGAATCATTTTCATGTTATAAGCACTGCTGTGCTGAATAAGTATAAATTAAGAACGTTTCCCGAATATGTTACAACACATGCTACAATGAACTTACCAGAATACAAAATAATAGATTAGATAGAAAGATTTACATATATTCGACGATTAATGTTCTAAAACAAAAAAAATACAGCATCAACGAAAGTCTTTCACGAAGTCCATCGATGTCAGTGTTTCAATCAATTAACCACTTCTATTCTTTTCATTTTTATATATCTACCTGTTGTTATCACTACAATAGGAACGACGAGAGCTGCCAATACCAGCGGACCCAAAAGCCTCAGCTATTGAATACATATATAGCAATTTTCAACAGATTCATGCATAACTGACTCCGATCCAGATCTGGATGGTATCGATCGAACATAACAGTCTTGACAAATAACGTGCAGATGTTGAGAAGGATAATGGAAATCAGTTTGTACAAAATTGGTATGATATATTCAAAGATATGAGTTGTTCCTGGAATAGAATCGAAGTTTTCTTTTGTACGAGAAGACGCGACGGAAAGGAAAAGAAAGACGATATACCAGAATGCACTTGAGTGGGCTAGAATTTGACAATGCAAGCATGTCAAAACACAGGAGGCAGAATAAGGTCGTTGGTTAAAAACACAATATCGTGCTGTATTTATCACATTACAGATAAAGAAATTGATATCAGACGTGTCATCATGCCTAAGTACACTTTTCTTCGATTTTGATTTATTCCTTTGTGTGAAATCATTAGGAAAAATATATACACATGGAAAAAAATAGTAAATGATGCATCTATTAAAACCATTAGTCCATTCAGCTCATTTTTGTTGCGTTCATTCAAAAGATAGTGACATTGTTTGCGATGCTGCATTGCATGACGCCGAGGCGATACCACCCCAATATCCATTAATCCAAGGACATGGTCTTATTGTATAGTAACCTGTTGTACAGCTACACGCAGATCCCGATGAAGTGATTTCATAACCACTGCTGCATGGCCATATACGCCAGGCTATTCCATTATAAGTCAGGGCCATTGCAGTATTATAGCGTAAGGCAACTGCTAGAGCAGTGACAGTATTTGGATCAGTAACTGTGATGCCAACTGGATCGTTCGAACCATAGATTCGCATTTTTGAATAGCTCGTACAAGTCAAACTTGCAGCGAACTGCTGCCATGCTGTACATTGAGCTGCTTGAGTTGTAAAGGCAGTAAAACTCTGAGAATATGTTACAGCGCAGGCTACAACGATTTATCAGAACACAAAGAAATAGATCAGCTAGGAAGACTTACGTGATGTTGACGATTGATTCTCTACAACAAAAAAATAACGATGTTCGTTCAAATTCTCATAAGAATCAAGTATAGCATATCACTATCGGAATCTTTCAGTGAACGAATTAAGTATATCCCTTCTCGTTCGTCCGTGCTTACCTAATATTAATACTACAATGGGAATAATGATAGCTGTCAGCACCAACAGGCCCAACAGAACCAATAACTGAATGCACAAACATCGTGATACGCTGCATCTATTTAATCATATCATACACATTAATTTGCAATAGATTCATGTATAAAAACTGACTTCGAGCCGGATTTAGATGAAGTCGATGGGATATTCTTGAAGTTGTCTTGATGGTCAACTTGCGTGTGATGAGGAAGAGGGTGTGAACCAGTTTGTGAAGATGCTGGATCAATTTTGTTATTATTTACTCGCGTGGATTTTTTTAACATCTTCATTGAGATCTTACAAGTCTCTTATAATGAAAAAAAAGTAAAATATATATGTACGGATATTTTTAGTCATTGCATAGTCTCAACTGATTCGTATATTTCATCATCAGAACAAAACTTCGAACATTTTTTGTACCTATATAGAAAAAGAACTCATGTAGCAACTTCTACAATTGAAGTTTTTCGACAAAGTATTTTGTTTGGTCTCTGTTTATTTTTAAGTCTTGAGCATGATCCGTTTTTTTAAGTAATGGTGGTTATACATTGTCGACTACTTATTTTACTTTCCCTCTTGTTTAGTTTATCATAAAAAAGGAATATAATCATGTAGAAATTGTTTCTTCTTTTTGTTTGATTTATATTGATGGAAGGAGCTGAATGTTTTCCCTTGTAGAGAATGCCATTAGCAAACGATGAAACAATGTTTTTGCACTCAGAAAAAATCTTTTCGTGTTATTGTTCTTAATGGTAAAAAAGGATGCCAACGCACATTTCTTTGCTTCTGTCCAAAGTTTGCTCAAGATTAAACGTCTTTTCAGCACATTTTTTTTTCGAGATGGCAAATGTACGCACAGATCTTTTTTCTTATTTACGGATAGATACTATGTATTTCACATAATCAAATAGGATGGAAAAGACGTCAGTTATGATTGATAATCTATACTAAGTAGATATGTTACTCTTATTGCACACGAATTCGGCTCATTCGCTAATGTAGAACGACAGTCTATGGTATAGAAGTCACTTGTTCTTATGATTGAGTTGGCTTTCTTATTCATTTGATCCATCTCAAAATAGTATCATACGGTTGTGCTTTACGACGAAATAGACGATTTGTTCTGCATTGTGAAATACGTACTTGCGTCAATATTTTTATTCAAACAATCATCGAAAGCATACATCAATAGCAAATGGACAACAAGCTTTGACTATACGATTTGACAACAAGAAATTCTATGCTCGGTCACGGCCTTCGACTGACGGTCCCTTCTCCACTCTATTTCGTCTTTTCAAACAGAATAATTTCGCGTAAACTTCCGGCAATGACATGAGACAAACGAAAGGCAATAGTAACGATGTAAAATAGAATAAATAAAGAAAAATCTCTTCTTGTACTTCGCTTTCATGTCCATCAGTCCGTTCGCCACTCAACACATGCAGCAGTTCGCCTACACCTGGGGGTAAAGTGCCAAGAAAATATAAAATTGATATGCAAAGAAATTGAACAGTCATTTTCCGTTGTTGTTGCCAGCGAACACGTTGATGTCGTCGTAGTTTCCTGATTATAATCCGAGCCACTAGAGCAAAACTGAAGACAAAAATCAACATCGAAGATAGAATCCGATGCGTTGTTAATTCAAAGACGGAAAGTGTTACATTTTGATGAACATAACATGCTTTCCCACAAAACATGACATCAGATCGAAAATGTGCTGCATTGGAACAACCCGAATAGAAAAATATGACCACAATATAGAAACTAAATGTATATATGAAAATAATAACTAAAGGAGTGTAATGAAGAAGAATTCGTTTGAGTTGAGTGTTATGAAATTGACGATCATGAAATATGATAATGTGTCGTTCGATTGAAGCCCATAGCATAAGAAACGAAGAAGAATTCGAAAGAAATGAATCGAGAAGATTCCATGTTTGACAAACCTGCACAGTCTTTTCCCGAATGTAACCAATATAAAGAAAATCAAGTACTATGGATAGATCAATGGTGACCAGTAAAAAGTTGAGAATGAGTAAGACTAAAATGACATGATTGCGAAGAGCGACGCGTAATAAACGATCATGAATGAGATGGTAAATAAGAAAAAGATGACAAATAATCGATGGAATTTGAAATGAAAGAAATAAACCGAATTTGATCTTTTTCAGTAAAATTTCTTCATCACTTTCCATGATTTCCGGTGTAGAGTTGATAAAATTGGTGAGGAGAAGAGTTGCCATCGTCAGATTCTAATCGCGATTGTGCAAAAGAAAAACTTTTATCTTATTATATATGTACGAAGCTTACTGTCATATTTTACTGGAAGTGACATCTAACGGAAAGGAAAAGTTTTTAAACATGTACGACTTCGTGATGTATAGATGAACTTTAGACTGTCACATCCACAGAGAACTTTCTCTTTTTCTAAGAATAGTACAAAGTTCAGCGGCCTTAAGATAAAAATAAGAATTGTATAACTCCAGTAGGTTTTTTCTGTTATTTTCATGGTCATGCAAAGGAGAGTTTTCAGTAAACATATTTCTACATACGTTAAAATAATCCTTCGGCATTGTATAAGTAAGAAAGAGATTTTAAAGCTTATTTTCTATTTTTATTCGTATATATTATTACATTGAAATTCTCTTCACTGTCGTATGGAAACTTCAATACGATCACGGATACTTTTATCATATTCAACAACGATTTGAATTCGACATGCCACGCCAGCATGTTCATGAATATGTCGAGCAGCATCTGCTGAATCGGGAAGTAACAATCAATGCCTCTTCAAGTAGTTGAGATGTTGGTACGTAACGAACTGTAACCGAGAACCGTACCATAAATAATGAAAGAAAGATTATGAAGCGAGATCTTGAGGGTTAACAAGTGCTTTTTCTCCTCTGTGGTGCTCTATTGTATACCAGAGTCTTCTGATTCATTGTTTTATCACATTTTTCCCTAATAGATGATCCATCATCCATTGGTGAGTATTCGAAGTTAATCGTACTGAGAGTTTATCGAAATCATGGAATCAACCAATCAAAACATTTTCCTTGTCGATACGAAAAATATGAATTAGGCAGCAACGACATCTTTTATTCGAATAAAATTAAGGAAACATTATTAGGACATGTGATGGAAGCTCTATTAAACCGTATAATTTGTTCACGACTCATATCAGCAATATGCAAATTATCAACTCTATCCAACACCATTTGTTCAGCCTGAATTGACCTTTCTATTTCATCGTCGACAGTGTGATAGTATGGCAAAACTTCCGATTGAAATTCACCGTTTGTTGTCAATAAACTGATTATAGTAAATTCATTTATTAGTAAATAGTCAGTTTTGTCCTGCGTCATCATTCCAGGCTTAAATTGAAATCCAGTGTCAGAAGTGTCTTTTCTATTGATTTACAGTATCCGATATACGATGGTCTAATACATAAATTGTATTTATAACTTCATTGACTGAAAATCATAAAATAGACATTGGAGCATAAAGAAAACGATTTTCACCGTCTGTTACGAAGGCAGTGAAGCTATTTACTAACCGTTCGATTATAGTAATTTAAATCATCAAGAGTATGACTTCAAGAGAATTGACGTACAATTTATAGCACCCATTTCCTATCCAATTTCGACGTTTGATCTGTTCGGTATGCCTCCCTCAGTTAGTGCTGAAGATGTAAAATTCCAATGGAAAGATTACTATTAGGCGCGTTAGTGCAACTGATGGTTCAGATTTTGATGTTCGTAGGAGTAACTTCTAAATTCTATGCAGTCAAAAGACAGTAGTATTCATTGGTTTTAACATTCGAAAACGCCGATAAGGATCGTGCTCTAGTATGCCTGTGTAAGGGAATGTTATCTTTGATTAAATATAGTAATAATGATTTGCATGCAATCGAACTAGAGTGAATGTTCATAGATTTATTTGCAGAAAAACTGTTAGTGCTAAAAATCAATAGTAAACGCGTACAGATGGTTCAATCAAATGTGGAAGTCTTGGTCCAATATAGCCAGGACCAGATCGTGGGTTATAGTATATGCGATAAGGTCTTTCTGTATGCATTTGTGTTCGTAGAGGACGTTGAACAGTAGCGGTTACATGTCGTGGTCGAGAAATTCTTATTGTTGTTTGCTGCGGTTGCACCCTTGATGTTGAGTGTCGATTGCGTGATGCAGGGTTGCTACTAGTTGCTCCCATAAACAATCATATGAATTAATTTTTTATTCGTAGGCTATATGCATGGCTTTTTATTTATATATTTCAATTGGTTTGATTACGAAATATAATTTTCGTCACATTGAATAAAACGGAACAAATGTGTGAAACGAACTTGTCGTTTGTTTATCGTTAACTTCCTTTATCATACTTTTTAATGTGATGTTTTTCTTCATTGGTATGACAGACAAAAAATATATTTCTTTATCTTCGCTCTTCCACACAGCTGTCACGTCTTTTTTTCTTTCTGTTCTTTCTGAGTCAAAAAGCGGTAGTAGTATATTGTCATACAAGAACATAATCTATTCGGTAAATAGACAAATATGTGACATGATCTTAACAATACTAATAGTGAAAAGAAGAGGAAGTGAGATCACGTCGCAAAATAAAAGCAAGCAGAATAACAATAGTTCTCTATTCAATTCTCAAAATCATGTCGTTAGCATTGGTTGTACGTGAAAATAGAAAACTCGTTGTCGAGGAACTCGATGTAAGTAATCTGTTGGATACATATTTAGAGATATTCTTATTGTCAATATAGATACCTAAATATGGACCAAAGGATCTGTTAATCAAAGTAACTCATGTTGCACAGAATCCTACCGACTGGAAACACGTTCACTTTGATTTGGCCAAGCCTGGTTCTATTGTCGGTTGTGATTTTGCTGGGGAAGTTGTTGCTGTTGGTGATGCAGCCGTTGGTGAGTATTCAATTTTACACGTAGTGGCGATCTAATTGTATTGCTCACCTTCAGGAAATTATATACGAGGCGAACGTGTAGCCGGTTGTGTTCATGGTGGCCTTGATCCTAAATTTGGCATTCGAGGGTCATTTTGCGAATATATTGTTCAAGAGGCATCACTCGTCTTTCGTTATCCATCAATGATGAGCCCTGAAGCTGCTACGACACTTCCACTTGCGTGTATTACAGCAGCCTTAGGTCTCTTTCACAAACTAGGCCTGCCTCTACCACCTGCGACTTGTGGAGCATCTGTTTTGGTTTGGGGAGGAAGTACAAGCGTCGGTCAATACGCTATTCAACTAGCCAAAGCAGCAGGCTGTTTTGTGGTAGCGACAGCGTCGTCAGCTCGTCATGAGTACTTGAAAGGACTCGGCTGTAATGCTTGTTTCGATTACAAAGATCCAAATGTAATTTCACAAATCAAACAAGTCACAAACGGCACTTTGGCATACGCTATCGATTGCGTTTCAGAAGCCGAGTCAATTCGACGAGTGTGTGCAACACTGACCGGTAAAAATCCGCAGGTAGCCACTGTCTTACCTGGCTTACAGAACGAAATTCCGTCTCACATCAAAGAGCACGGTATTTTGATGTACACAATCTTCGGACGTCAAATGAACGTCTTTGGTCTAGACTTCGATGCGGTTCCTGAAGACAAAGCATTTGCCGAGAAATTCTACCGACTTCTTAGCAATGTCTTATTACCTCGAGGTCTAGTAAAACCGAACAAAGCAACTAAACTGCCCGGTGGACTCAATGGAATCGAAGAAGGATTCAAGAAAATGATGGAGAATAGAGTAGCAGCTGAAAAACTCGTCTACGCCATTGCTGAAACAACGAAACCATAAACTAAAATACCAGTTTTTTTTCACTTTTGTAACATGCATGTTGCATACAAGTAGTCCAATCAAGAAATAAATTTGAAATTTTCTGTTTATTACAACCATAAGTTTAAATCATGCATTAGAAATGAACAAATGAGTAAAAACATATGAAAACTAACGGAACAATCCATGTCATTTGTCCTCCTAAACGAACACTACTATCCGTTAACCATGGATCATCAACGATAGTTGTTGCATTCCACAATTCACCTGGTTTTCGCGTCCATGTTTTTTGATCTAGGACCATTTTCTTGGTGATGTTTGCATATAAATGAGGATAGACCGTTGTATTACTTCTCGACCATTCCCATTTCACCTCATATCCATTTTTTCTCATCCAGTAGAAATCTAATCGGAGAGCCCATATTTGAACTGTATAATTATAATTTTTCATTACAAGTGGAAGCATGTTAATTGCACGAATGAGATGGACAAAACCATCTGCTGCATCACGATCAGACATAGGAAGAACATTAGGAAGAGGCGATGGCGGCGCGTCTGTTAAAACTTGATAGAGATACGATGGAAGAGGATCTGGCGGTGTACCTGGTATGGCACTATTGACCACTAAAAAATAGAATCTAATTTCTAGAAAGTTTCCCGATGTATGTCACTTACATAGGATATTGGCAGACAACAATATGAATGAAATCAATACGTACATAATTCTTTGATAATCGAAGCAACGAAGTAAAAATTGAGTAGATGTGTGTATGTATATATAGAGCAAAAGAAATTAGCTGTCGGAAGTATATGATTTTGAGAAGTAAATACGATTATCATTTTGTCATAAACGTTGATAAGTAGGCTGATATGATAAAATCATGGTCGCCAAGCTATATGATTCTATGTATGATTGTTTGCTATGTAACACATTGACTAACAGAATGCGACAAAGATTAGAACAACAAAAGAATTTAAAATTTCCAACGATATCGTGTTACCTATGTAACTCTGAAATGCAGGGTAAACGCGTCTAAAATGAGAAAAATTTCCATTTAGAAATCAGTAAGAATCCATTTTCAATAATACTTTCTTTTTTATTCAATCGAAAAAATCTAAGTTTTATCCTTAGAGAAATATTACAAGTACGAATTATTAATTAATATTCAGATATAGCTACGATTTTTTTTCTTATAAAAGAAGTCTAACTTACTCATAGATAAGGCAGTGTAGTGCAACGGTCTAAGAAGGTAGACTTGTAATTGAATAGATGTCCTATTCGAAGCGTGATGGGAGAGATGACCATCAGAAGAGAATAATGATGAGGTAGATCAAAGTTGTGGAAATAGGACGCTTTTTTGGGGAAAAATTTTACATAGATACGCACAACAACCTACAATCTGTTGACGTGTTTTAAGGTATAAACCGCACATTCCTTTCTCAAACGAAACAATGAGGATTATGGTTTGAAATTCGAGAGTTTATTTAACAAAAAATATAAAAATAAAAAAAAGGAGTATTTTGTCATGATGTAATAATATTAGGCTGCATCAGGAAAAAATTTTGAATAGTCTTTCAAATGGTTCACTGATGTGCCAGATATCGTTGGTCCAGATGCGACACGTGGCGTCGACGATCTGACTTGAAGTGGTTCATGAAATTCGTTGTAATCTTCTCGAATAATATCAGCTAATCTTTCTGCCAAGGCAAAGATCGTCGCCGTTGGATTAGCATCGATCTGTTCGCCGAATGCTGACGCATCACAAACTCGTACTTGACTGATGTTGAACACTCGTAATCTTGTATCACTGCACAATCCCATTTGACATGTGGAGATCGGATGTAATGCACTTTCTAAATGGCCGTNAGGAGTGTAATGAACAAGAATTCGTTTGAGTTGAGTGTTATGAAATTGACGATCATGGAATATGATAATGTGTCGTTCAATCGAAGCCCATACCATAAGAAACGAAGAAGAATTCGAAAGAAATGAATCGAGAAGATTCCATGTTTGACAAACCTGCACAGTCTTTTCCCGAATGTAACCAATATAAAGAAAATCAAGTACTATGGATAGATCAATGGTGATCAGTAAAAAGTTGAGAATGAGTAAGACTAAAATAACATGATTGCGAAGAGCGACGCGTAATAAACGATCATGAATGAGATGGTAAATAAGAAATAGATGACAAATAATCGATGGAATTTGAAATGAAAGAAATAAACCGAATTTGATCCTTTTCAGTAAAATTTCTTCATCACTTTCCGCGATTTCCGGTGTAGAGTTGAGAAAATTTGTGAGGAGAAGAGTTGCCATCGTCAGGATTCTAATCGCGACTGTGCAAAGGAAAAACTTTCATCTTCTTATATATGTACGAAGCTTACTGTCATATTTTACTGGAAGTGACATCTAACGGAAAGGAAAAGTTTTTAAACATGTACGACTTCGTGATGTATCGATGAACTTTCGACTGTCATTTCCATAGAGAGCTTTCTTTCTTTCTATGAATAGTACAAAGTTCAGCGGTCTTAAGATAAAAATAAAAATTGTATAACTCCAGCAGGTTTTTTTCTGTTCTTTTCATGGTGATGCAAAGGAGAGTTTTCAGTAAACATATCTCTACATACGTTAAAATGATCCTTCGGCATTGTATCAGAAAGAAAGAGATTTTAAAGCTTATTTTCTATTTTTATTCGTATACATTATTACATTGAAATTCTCTTCACTGTCGTATGGAAACCTCAATACGATCGCGGATACTTTTATTATATTCGAAAGTTGATTCGTAGAAGTTCGATGTGTGCCGTGGATTATTGTAAATGTAGTTGAAGTAATCAGGCGCACTGGAAAAGAGAATATTGTCAGCGACAATCATTGCGCTCTTCTTGATTAAACCAACGGTCTCGAAGAGTTTCAAATATGGTAAATAAGCGTCCTTGTGATGATTAATGAAGATGAAATCGAAGGAATCAATATGAAATTGTTGACTTAAACGAGGAAAAGCTTGATCAGTTGAGTCGACAACGATTTAAATTCCACCTACCATGCCAGCATGTTCATGAATATGCCGAGCAGCATCTGCTGAATTGGGAAGTAACAATCAATGCCTCTTAAAGTAATTGAGATGTTGTACGTAACGAACTATAACTGAGAACCGTAGCATAAATAATGAAAGAAAGATTATGAAGCGAGATTGTAAAGCTGCATCCAGAATCTTCCCTACTAGAGTCTTCTGATTCATTGTTTTGTCACGTTCTCCACCAATAAATCAACCATGATCCATTGGTGAGTATTTAAAGTTAAGCATACTGAAAGTTTAACGAAATCATGAAATCAACCACAATCGAAACATTTTCCTTGTCGATACGAAAAATATGAATTACGCAGCAACGACATCTTCTATTCAAATATAAATTAAGAAACATTATTAGGACATGTAATGGAAGTTCTATTAAACCTAGAATTTGTTTACGCCTCATATCAGCAATGTGCAAATTATCAACTATATACAACACCGTTTGTCCATAGCCTGAATTGACCTTCCTATTTCATCATTGACAGTGCGATAGTATGGCAAAACTTCCGATTGAAATTCACTTATTAGCCAGTTTTGTCCTGTGTCATCATTCCAGGATTAAATTCATATCGAGTATAAGAAGTGTCTTTTTCATTGATTCACAGTATCTGATATATGATGGTCTAGTACATAAATTGTATTTAGAACTTCATCGACTAAAAATAATAAAATAGACATTGAAGCATAAAGAAAACGATTTCCATCGTCTGCTACGAAGGCAGTGAAGCTACGTATTTACTAACCATTTGTTTATAGAAATTCAAATCGTCAAGAGTACGACTTCAAGAGAATTCACGTATAATTCATAGCACCCATTTCCTACCCAATTTCGACGTTTGATCATGCTCGGTATGTCTCCCTCAGTTAGTGTTGGAGATGTAAAATTCCAATGCAAAGATTACTATTAGACACAATAAAACAGAAAGTAAGAATAAAGAATGAACATAATAAAAGCTTGGTCATTAGCGCGTTAGTGCGACTAATGGTTCTGATTTTGATGTTCGTTGGAGTAACTTCGAAATTCTATGCAGTCAAAAGATAGTAGTATTCATTGGTTTTAACATTCGAAAGCGCCAATAAGGATCGGGCTCTAGTATGCCTGTGTACAGAAAATGTTATCTTTGATTAAGTGTAGTAATAATGATTTGCGTATAATCGAACTATAGTGAATGTTCATAGATTTATTTGCAGAAAAACTATTAGTGCTAAAAATCAATAGTAAACGCGTACAGATGGTTCGATCAAATGTGGAAGTCGTGGTCCGATATAGCCAGGACCAGATCGTGGATTATAGTATATGCGATAAGGTCTTTCTGTATGCATCTGTGTTCGTAGAGGACGTTGAACAGTAGCGGTGACATGTCGTGGTCGAGAAATTCTTATTGTTGTTTGCTGCGGTTGCACTCTTGGTGTTGAGTGTTGATTGCGTGATGCAGGGTTGCTACTAGTTGCTCCCATAAAGAATCATATGAATTGCTTTTTTATTCGTAAGCTATGCATGGGTTTTTTAGTTATATATTTCAATTAGTTTAATTAGGAAATATAATTTTCGTCACATTGAATAAAACGGAACAAATGGGTGAAACGAACTTGTCGTTTGTTTATCGTCAACTTCTTTTATCATACTTTTTAATGTGATGTTTTTCTTGATTGGTATGACAGACAAAAAATATATTTCTTTATCTTCCCTCTTCTACAGAGCTGTCACGTCTTTTTTTTCTTTTTTTTCTTTCTGAGTCAAAAAGCGGTAGTGGTATATTGTCATACAAGAACATAATCTATTCGGTAAATAGACAAATACGTGATATGATCTTAACAATGCTAACAGTCAAAAGAAGAGGAAGTGAGATCATGTCGTAAAATAAAAGCAAGCAGAATAACAATAGTTCTCTATTCAATTCTCAAGATCATGTCGTTAGCGTTGGTCGTACGTGAAAATAAAAAACTCGTTGTCGAGACACTCGATGTAAGTAATCTGTTGGATATATATTTAGAGATATTCTTATTGTCAATATAGATACCTAAATATGGGCCAAAGGATCTGTTAATCAAAGTCACTCATGTTGCACAGAATCCTACCGACTGGAAACACGTTCACTTTGATTTGGCTAAACCTGGTTCTATTGTCGGTTGTGATTTTGCTGGGGAAGTTGTTGCTGTTGGTGATGCAGCTGTAGGTTAGTATTCAAATTTACACGTAGTGACGATCTGATTGCATTGTTCTCCTTCAGGAAATTATATACAAGGCGAACGTGTAGCCGGTTGTGTTCATGGTGGTCTCGATCCTAAATTTGGCATTCGCGGGTCATTTTGCGAATATATTGTTCAAGAGGCATCGCTCGTCTTTCGTTATCCATCAATGATGAGTCCTGAAGCTGCTACAACACTTTCACTTGCGTGTATTACAGCAGCCTTAGGTCTCTTTCACAAACTAGGCCTACCTCTACCACCTGCGACGTGCGGAGCATCTGTTTTAGTTTGGGGAGGAAGTACAAGCGTCGGTCAATACGCTATTCAACTAGCCAAAGCAGCAGGTTGCTTTGTGGTAGCGACAGCATCGTCAGCTCGTCATGAGTACTTGAAAGGACTCGGCTGTAATGCTTGTTTCGATTACAAAGATCCAAATGTAGTATCACAAATCAAACAAGTCACAAACGGTACTTTGGCATACGCTATCGATTGTGTTTCGGAAGCCGAATCAATTCGACGAGTGTGTGCAACACTGACCGGTAAAAATCCGCAGGTAGCCACTGTCCTACCTGGCTTACAGAACGAAATTCCATCTCACATCAAAGAGCACGGTATTTTGATGTACACAATCTTCGGACGTCCAATGAACGTCTTTGGTCTAGACTTCGATGCGGTTCCTGAAGACAAAGCATTTGCCGAGAAATTCTACCGACTTCTTACCAATGTCTTATTACCTCGAGGTCTAGTAAAACCGAACAAAGCAACTAAACTGCCCGGTGGACTCAGTGGAATCGAAGAAGGATTCAAAAAAATGATGGAGAATAGAGTAGCAGCTGAAAAGCTCGTCTACGCCATTGCTGAAACAACGAAACCATAAACTAAAATATAAGTTTTTTTTTCACTTTTGTAACATGCATGTTGCATACAAGTAGTCCAATCAAGAAATAAATTTGAAATTTTCTGCTTATTACAACCATAAGTTTAAATCGTGCATTAGAAATGAACAAATGAGTAAAAACATATGAAAACTAACGGAACAATCCATGTCATTTGTCCTCCTAAACGAACACTACTATCTGTTAACCATGGATCATCAACGATAGTTGTTGCATTCCACAATTCACCTGGTTTTCGCGTCCATGTTTTTTGATCTAGGACCATTTTCTTGGTGATGTTTGCATATAAATGAGGATAGACCGTTGTATTACTTCGCGACCATTCCCATTTCACCTCATATCCATTTTTTCTCATCCAGTAGAAATCTAATCGGAGAGCCCATATTTGAACTGTATAGTTATAATTTTTCATTACAAGTGGAAGCATGTTAATTGCACGAATGAGATGGACAAAACCATCTGCTGCATCACGATCAGACATAGGAAGAACATCAGGAAGAGGCGATGGTGGCGCGTCTGTTAAAACTTGATAGAGATACGATGGAAGAGGATCTGGCGGTGTGCCTGGTATGGCACCATTTGCCACTAAAAAGTAGAATCGAATTCCTAGAAAGTCTGTCGATGTATGCTACTTACGTAGGATATTGGTAGACAACAATATGAATGAAATCAATACGTACATAGTTCTTTGATAATCGAAGCAATGAAGTAAAAATTGAGTAGAAATGTGTATGTATATATAGAGCAAAAGAAATTAACTTTCGGAAGTATATGATTTTGAGAAGTAAATACGATTATCATTTTGTCATAAACGTTGATAAGTAGGCTGATATGATAAAATCATGGTTGCCAAGCTATATGATTGTATGTATGATTGTTTGCTATGTAACACATTGACTAACAGAATGAGAGAAAGATTAGAACAACAAAAGAATTTAAAATTTCCAACGATATCGTGTTACCTATGTAACTTTGAAATGCAGGGTAAACGCGTCTAAAATGAGAAAATTTTCCATTTAGGAATCAGTAAGAATCCATTTTCAATAATGCTTTCTTTTTTATTCAATCGAAAAAATCTAAGTTTTATCCTTAGAGAAACATTACAAGTACGAATTATTAATTAATATTCAGATATAGTTACGATTTTTTTTTCTTATAAAAGAAGTCTAACTTACTCACAGATAAGGCAGTGTAGTGCAACGGTCTAAGAAGGTAGACTTGTAATTGAATAGATGTCTTATTCGAAGCGTGATGGGAGAGATGACCATCAGAAGAGAATAATGATGACGCAGGTCAAAGCTGTGGGAATTGGATGCTTTTTTGGGAAAAAAGAATTCACATAGGTACGCACAATAATTTACAATCTGTTGACATGTTTTAAGATATAAGCCGCACATTCCTTTCTCAAGCGAAACAATGATGATTATGGTTTGAAATTCGAGAGTTTATTTGGCAAAAAATATAAAAATAAAAAATGGAGTATTTTGTCAATATGCATAGCAATATTAGGCTGCATCAGGAAAAAATTTTGAATAGTCTTTCAAATGGTTCATTGATGTGACAGATATCGTTGGGCCAGTTGCGACATGTGGCGTCAACGATCTGACTTGAAGTGGTTCATGAAATTCGTTGTAATCTTCTCGAATAATATCAGCTAATCTTTCTGCCAAGGCAAAGATCGTCGCCGTTGGATTAGCATCGATCTGTTCCCCGAATGCTGACGCATCACAAACTCGTACTTGACTGATGTTGAACACTCGTAATCTTGTATCACTGCACAATCCCATTTGACATGTGGAGATCGGATGTAATGCACTTTCTAAATGGCCGTCGATGAAAGTTTTGATTGGCGTATCTAAACCGGGATAGATTTCTTCGGCAAAGAGATTGCCCCATTCAGTATTGTTAATTAAATTGCGAAGTCTTTGTATGGTAATGTTGAATACACCATATTCATAATCGTTGATCGAGTCCCAGTTGAAGTTTATAATCGGTTTGTCACGAATGTTGTCAGATATTACAGTGACATTCCCTAAGAATGATGGATCTTGCAAAATCATACGGAGGGTTACTTCCGCTTGTTTTTCACGGTGTCCATTCGAACCGTACCGGCATTGACGAGGCTCAGGATTGGTGAACAGATCAGGCGAATGATAATTTGTATTGGAAAAATAGATTTGCAAATCAGTGATGTTATCTCCTCGTAGTCCAGTGTTCAAAGCAATGATCCATGATTTACTTCCATTTGGTATAGATCTCACATATGCAGTGACGTTTTTACCAACATTTGGAAATGTTGAAGACGTTTCTTTCACTCGTAAGATCATCGGGACAGCGACATGATCACGAAGATTTTTTCCTACATGAACATTTTCCGCGACTAATGGAATCCGAGCATTGGCAAGTGTTGACCGATCGCCCACTCCACTGACTTGAAGTAGCTGTGGCGTTGCGAATGCACCACCAGCCAGAATAACTTCTTTGTTGATTTTAATTGTGAATGTACCGGTCGAATTCTGAATTATCACTCCAGTGGCTTTAGGCGGTGAACTCTTATCGAACAAGATTTTTGTGACCATTGTTGCTGATCGAATACGAAGATTGGCACGATTAATCACCGATGGCTGAAGATAGCCTTGAAATGATGTGCCAAGGAAATAATCGGATTGCTCATCGGTTCGATTTCCTTTGCGATTGAAATAACGTTGAAACAAGGAACAACCGAGATATCGTTCACCATTAATATCTGCGTTATAACCACCCCACAATTGACTCGTATCATTACAGAGAGATTCGAAGTGTTTCGATACATTAGCGAATTCGGGTACATAAGTTGGATTGACCTGGAGCGGACCATGTTGACCATGATACTTTCGACAATTTGCATCAGAAATACCAGTTACTTTTTCATCGTAATAATAACAGTAATGATCTTCAATTTTTTTGAAATAGGGTAATAAATCATCATACGTCCAATTCGATGGCCATCGACGCATGATCGCTGGTGATGGACGAACGTTGATACCACCGTACAATCGAGCTGTACCACCGAGACCATTGAAACGAGGTATATACATGATTTTATTATTACCAGCTCGCAACGGTAAGCTGGTAATTACTGGGTCATGTGGAGAGACAAAACTGTACACTGGAAGTAAATCGTTCGGGTCGATATCGGTTGAGCTCAGTTCTTCATGTGGACCACCGTCGACAGCTAGTACAGTCCATCTTGATACTTCTGACAATCGAGATGCGATAACCGAACCACCAGCACCCAATCCAACGACGATGAAATCGAATTCTTCGATAAAGCTTGCCTTTTCTTTCTGAATGGAAACAAATTTAGCCGTCATTACAGCTCCCCAAATACAAGCAGCTAATACCAATGCCATTGGAACACAAAAGAAAGCGACCAGCATCTTCTTGCTTAATCGACGATCGTTCGATGATGAGTTGGATTCTTTGGGTACACTTGTTGTAAATACCATTTTTGTACGTCTAGAGAAGTGAGAAATGAATGAGGCAGATGTTGAGCGATGTCCGTTTATATACATACAAGGCAAGGAGAGAAAACGTCATGTGTATGATATTTACTGAAAGGAAGTGAACTCTATCTTCTTCTCATTTCTTGGAAAAGAAGATGATAACGTAAAGTGAGTCATTCTTTCATTTCTTCTCAGGTAAATATCATATCAAATTCACTATACATAGGTTTTACTCAATGCAGTAAAACAACGATATCAGATTATGACATATATCAGTTCCTTTTTCGTACTTTTTTATTTCAAGCACAACTTCTTTTGTTAAATTTCAAACGTCACTGATGATGAAAATATTAGAGGGTATTAGGCAACATTCGTAAAGTTCACGGAGCTTTTGGTTGATTTTTATGTGAACTACTTCCTTTGTCTCGTCATGTAGGTAAATGATTTTGCTCTTCTCGACAATAAACACGTCAGAACGACAACAAGTCTTCGTGCAAAAAATACCATCTATACGAGTCGCCTATACTACATATATATTCGCATTTTAATATCATCGAAGTACAGAAAAACACTAAGACAAAATTGAAAGTTGAGTTATTCCAATGACAGTTCAAACTTCAATCGAAATTGTTGAGTTAAACAACAAAAACGAACCCACAAAAGAAGAACTAAAATCTTTGGAACATGTTTCCGATAAAATACCTGTCAACGTCTGGTTAATCATCCTATGCGAATTCGCATATGGATTCGCATATTACGGTTTAAATGGTCAATTTCAGAACTANTTTCACGGTGTCCATTTGAACCGTACCGGCATTGACGAGGTTCAGGATTGGTGAACAGATCAGGCGAATGATAATTTGTATTGGAAAAATAGATTTGCAAATCAGTGATGTTATCTCCTCGTAGTCCAGTGTTCAAAGCAATGATCCATGATTTACTTCCATTTGGTATAGATCTCACATATGCAGTGACGTTTTTACCAACATTTGGAAATGTTGAAGACATTTGTTTAACTCGTAAGATCATCGGGACAGCGACATGATCACGAAGATTTTTTCCTACATGAAAATTTTCCGCGACTAATGGAATCCGAGCTTTGGCAAGTGTTGACTGATCGCCCACTCCGCTGACTTGAAGCAGCTGTGGAGTTGCGAATGCACCGCCAGCCAGAATAACTTCTTTGTTGACTTTAATCGTGAAAGTACCAGTTGAATTCTGAATTATCACTCCGGTGGCTTTAGGCGGTGAACTCTTGTCGAACAAGATTTTTGTGACCATTGTTGCTGATCGAATACGAAGATTGGCACGATTAATCACCGATGGCTGAAGATAACCTTGAAAAGATGTACCAAGGAAATAATCAGATTGCTCATCGGTTCGATTTCCTTTTCGATTGAAATAACGTTGAAACAAGGAACAACCGAGATATCGTTCACCATTAATATCTGCATTATAACCACCCCACAATTGACTCGTATCATTACAGAGAGATTCGAAGTGTTTCGATACATTAGCGAATTCGGGTACATAAGTCGGATTGACCTGAAGCGGACCATGTTGACCATGATACTTTCGACAATTTGCATCAGAAATACCAGTTACTTTTTCATCGTAATAATAACAGTAATGGTCTTCAATTTTTTTGAAATAGGGTAATAAATCATCATAAGTCCAATTCGATGGCCATCGACGCATGATCGCTGGTGATGGACGAACGTTGATACCACCGTATAATCGAGCTGTACCACCGAGACCGTTGAAACGAGGTAAATACATGATTTTATTATTACCAGCTCGCAATGGTAAGCTGGTAATTACTGGGTCATGTGGAGAGACAAAACTGTACACTGGAAGTAAATCGTTCGGGTCGATATCGGTTGAGCTCAGTTCTTCACGTGGACCACCGTCGACAGCTAGTACAGTCCATCTTGATACTTCTGACAATCGAGATGCAATAACCGAACCACCAGCACCCAATCCAACGACGATGAAATCGAATTCTTCGATAAAGCTTGCCTTCTCTTTCTGAATGGAAACAAATTTAGCCGTCATTACAGCTCCCCAAATACAAGCAGCTAATACCAATGCCATTGGAACACAAAAGAAAGCGACCAGCATCTTCTTGCTTAATCGACGATCGTTCGATGATGAGTTGGATTCTTTGGGTATACTCGTTGTAAATACCATTTTTGTACGCCTACAGAAGTGAGAAATG
The DNA here is from genome assembly GCA_905250025.1 of Adineta ricciae. NCBI lineage: Eukaryota > Metazoa > Rotifera > Eurotatoria > Adinetida > Adinetidae > Adineta > Adineta ricciae. The sequence continues at coordinate 154,339 of CAJNOJ010000148.1, read as the reverse complement.
AATGAGGCAGATGTTGAGCGATGTCCGTTTTTATACATACAAGGCAAGGAGAGAAAACGTCATGTCTATGATATTTACTGAAAGGAAGTGAGGTCTATCTTCTTCTCATCTCTTGAAAAAGAAGATAATAACGTAAAGTGAGTCATTGTTTCGTTTCTTCTCAGGTAAATATCATATCACATTCACTATACATAGGTTTTACTCAATACAGTAAAAGAACGATATCAGGTTATGGCATATATCAGTTCCTTTTTCGTGCTTTTTTATTTCCAACATAACTTCTTTTGTTAAATTTCAAACGTCACTGACGATGAAAATATTAGAGGGTATTAGGCAACATTCGTAAAGTTCACGGAGCTTTTGGTGGATTTTTATGTGAACTACTTCCTTTGTCTCGTCATGTAGGTAAATGATTTTGCTCTTCTCGACAATAAACACGTCAGAACGACAACAAATCTTCATGCAAAAAATACCAACTATGCAAGTTGTCTATACTACATATATATTCGCATTTTACTATCATCGAAGTACAGTAAAACACTAAGACAAAATTGAAAGTTGAGTTATTCCAATGACAGTTCAAACTTCAATCGAAATTGTTGAGTTAAACAACAAAAACGAACCCACAAAAAAAGAACTAAAATCTTTGGAACATGTTTCCGATAAAATACCTGTCAACGTCTGGTTAATCATCCTATGCGAATTCGCATATGGATTCGCATATTACGGTTTAAATGGTCAATTTCAGAACTATATTCAATTTCCTGCTCCCGATTATAACAGTGCCGAACATCAACCTGGCGCTCTTAACAAAGGTCAAAAAGTAGCGACAAGTCTAACAACATTTTTTCGCNAAGAACTAAAATCTTTGGAACATGTTTCCGATAAAATACCTGTCAACGTCTGGTTAATCATCCTATGCGAATTCGCATATGGATTCGCATATTACGGTTTAAATGGTCAATTTCAGAACTATATTCAATTTCCTGCTCCCGATTATAACAGTGCCGAACATCAACCTGGCGCTCTTAACAAAGGTCAAAAAGTAGCGACAAGTCTAACAACATTTTTTCGCTTCTACTCAGCATTGACCTCTATGATCGGTGCTATTATTGCCGACCAGTACTTAGGTAAATACAAAACCATGCTTATATCTTGTTTCATATATATGACTGGTTTATTGGTCATTTTGGTCACTTCAATTCCTCAATCGATATCTGTCGGACTCGGCTTACCTGGATTGATCATTGCTATGCTTCTGTTAGGACTGGGAACAGGTGGAATCAAATCAAATATATCGTCGCTCATGGCAGAACAATATACATGCAAAAAACCATTTACGAAAGAAACGAAAAGAAAAGGCTTGGTCATTGTTAGTCCATCAGTTACCATTGAATCGATGTTTCATTATTTTTATTTGGTAGTGAGTGTTGGTTCATTAGCATCAATTCTGACAACAATCATTGAAAAATATCATTCATTCTGGCTGTCCTATCTTATTCCATTGGTCATATTCGTCATTGCCATTATCGTACTACTTGCCGGCCGTAATAAATATGTGAAAGTTCCACCAACTGGCTCACTTCTGGTCAAGTCTTTCAAAGCCATCCGAACAGCTTTTGTTCTTCGTCGGAAATATAACAAAGAATTTCTGACGGTATCATCAGTATTAGATTACAGTAAATCATCGACATACAAGTCAGCAAAAGAAGTTTTTGATTGGGATGACACATTCATCGATAATCTTAAACAAGCATTTTACGCAAGTAAAATCTTTATATTTTTTCCGCTGTACTCCCTATGTACAAATCAAATTCATAGCAATTTAATCTCACAAGCAGCACAAATGAATACAGGTCCATTACCGAATGATGTTATTAACAACATTGATCCACTTATTACTATTCTACTAGTGCCGATATTCAACAAAGTGTTCTATCCTTTATTAAGAAAACTAAAAATTAATTTCCATAGTATTTCACGCATTACAGTTGGCTTCTACATGGTTTCCTTCGGAATGGCATNTACAAATCAAATTCATAGCAATTTAATCTCACAAGCAGCACAAATGAATACAGGTCCATTACCGAATGATGTTATTAACAACATTGATCCACTTATTACTATTCTACTAGTGCCGATATTCAACAAACTGTTCTATCCGTTATTAAGAAAACTAAAAATTAATTTCCACAGTATTTCACGCATTACAGTTGGCTTCTACATGGTTTCCTTCGGAATGGCATGGACAGCTTTTGTACAAGCAAAAATCTATCAAACGAATCCCAACTTTGATTTTTCCATTCAATCAAACAATCTAAGTGCTGCCTGGCAAATTCCATCATATTGTTTCTCTGCTCTATCCCACATATTCGCTTCAATATCAGCTCTCGAATATGCTTATGTGAATGCGCCATCGAATATGAAATCAGTTGTGACATCAGTCTATTTCATTACACATGCCATCAGTTCCGCGTTGGGATTTGTTCTCCTACCAGTAACTGTCGATCCGAAATTGACGTGGATGTATACAGCACTCGCCTGTGTAGCGTTCATTGCTGGAACTTTGTTTTTCTTATGCTTCCGTCGAAGATGTGTCTCTGTTCACGTAGAAACTGTTGACGTTCCCGATTCCATCGAAGAGCAAACTGAACAACGGATCGCCTGTGCTCGTTCGATCAGTATAGTAGAAGATTAAATGTCTGTGAATCCAATCAGCGACAACTGATCTATTATGGAAAAGATATAATTTCTTGCTTATAAATCACATAGTGACTCTCATTATTGAAGAAAAATATTTTTATAATGCTTTTCGATTCATCTGTATTTTAATAAACTGAGAAACATGACAGAATAAAAGGAATCTTCAATTTGTCTCGAAATCAAATTCACGCTTCGTTATAAGTTCCGTTGAAAGTATATTATTTTGTTTATGTATTTAATTGCAAAGTTGCATCGACAGGAATTGACCATTCTCCATAAGTTTTGAGTGAGTTCGTCTCGTACGAGTGGAACAATCAGACATAATTGTTTAAGATACTCAATACATGTATGATTAGTTTGAAAAATAAGCTTCACAAGTGATGTCAGGTCGATACCATCTGTACAATTCATTGTTAAATATTCTACAAATGGACAAAGACAAAGAACAAATTGAACTTGTTGCATATCAGATATAGAATGTAAATTAACTTGTGTAATACTGTGATTTTTCTGTGACAAGCGTACTATGCGATGTTTTTTGTTCAACCAATTTTCTGCTTCACACGATGGTAAACATAATACTGTTAAATTTGTTAGATATGATAATTTTTGTATCAATTTGGCCAACATTAATATAGGAATATTACTACAATCAACATTGAGACGAGCAATTTTAAATACAGTTAAAAATGGATCAAGTTTTCTAATGAGGCTTTTATTCAATGATTCAACTAAATGCTTTGTCCATCGAAGTTGAAGTTTTGAATCAAAAATTTCATTTGTGTATGGCTGAATTGAATAGATAATTTCGAAATTATCAATACTTATCTCAAATTTCCACTGTTTTTCGATCCAAAATTGATTCGTAAACTGATTGGCCAAGTGATGTACGGGAGTCACTTTATAATCATCATCAAAATATTCATGATATTCGAAGTAAAACTTTCGTAATTGCAACATATTCGTAGAAATGAGTTGTTGCCATCGATTTGCATCAAGGTAGGATGAATCATTGAATGTAACAACCTTCATTATTTGTAGGGTTGAAGAGATTTTGCGAATAAAGGTTTCGAATTCATCGAAGTCCATCTGACAATCTTTCAGTGATAAAAATATCAGTTTATCAGTGGCGATCAACGGAAAAGAGGTAAACAAACATGTTAAAGACTTCTTACAGGTCAAATGACTGAGATTAGGCGTAAACGACAGAATAGTCATGATGTCATTGACTGTGCAAGGGTGGTCAATGATCAGATATTTAATCAGATTTGCTGATTTGAGTGATTGATATGGCCAAAAGAATGACAGTCCATTTTCTAATGATGAAATTTTGAGATAATTTAATACTCGTAAGCGGAATATCGATGAGTAGATGGTGTAAAGATCAATTTGATCATCTGCAAGGCGGATAGTCAGTTGGTGAAGACGAGGGCAATAAAGTAAGTTTTGAAGAAGGCGAAGAGCTTGATCTGTTTGGATGAATTGAATACTGAGTGATTCTAGTTGAGTAAATGATGAGTCGATTGGATAGGAAGTTAAAAATTGATCCATGTGCAGATCATAAGATAAATGAAGTGAATAGATTTGGTATTTTTGCGGTAACAGAATCTCTCCGCAAAGTTTGACTCTCAGTTTAAGAGACGAACTTGTCAGCAATTGTCGGAAACGATAATTCAAATTTAAAAATGATTGTAATATATCATATCCATCAAGATAACGAAAGATCTCCACGAACATTTCGTCGGGCAAACATTCGATACTGGCGATAGTCATAATCATAAAAAATTTTTCAATTTCAAAAAGCTGCGATTCCATGAAAATTTATATAAACATAACTTCCAAAACGGAAACAATAATCTTTCCCGGTATTGTACTTTCGTCATTCTGTCATATTTCATCATACGCTTTCTTTCGTTTCATAAGTAGCATTACTGGTAATTATTCATGCCAGAATGACGCTGGGAAGTGAAAGAACGAAACGAAAGAAAGAAAAGAGGACATCTTGCGGAGGATCTCCTACAGCGCAAGCTTTTACAGAATAGACCAACATTTCGTCGAAATCTCATTTGTAGGATTTGTAAAAATAATTTCAGCATCGGTTAATAAAAACTGAAAAAACATAATGAACCAATGAAAAGTTTGGTCATCACTAGCACATCTAAGTTATCCGAAGTAATCATTAATATGAAGAATGAGCACATTTTATCCACAAATTTTCTATTACCAGTCACGATCTGAATTTCGCCGTTTAAAAATAACACCGTAGAGATTAATAATAACAGTATTTACTTTTAACTTCGTTTCGAAATTCTTTTTATTAGAGATCGAGAGTCATGCTTTGCTAAGTGGTGAACGGCTTAGACAGTATTGAGTTGGTATATAATGTTAAAATACAGAACGAAGCCATTGTTCAAATATTACATTCGCGTCTGTCTACGACTTCCGTGACTTTCTTCATATAATAAAAGTATTTGTTTTCCCATTCAATCTTCTTCTTCGAAGTCATTCTATTCAAAGATCATAAACCAATGTTGATCATATTATATTATTGCTTTGAATACACGAGAGAGAGAGAAAACTGTCGTCATTAAATGAAATATCTAGTGATGTCAATCATGAGAAGAAAGAGAAATGTAAATACTAAAGAAACTGTAAGTATGCGCATTTTATTGAATAAATGGTTGTTGTTCTTCTATTGATTTTCACCTATAAAGCATAAGGTCGATGAATCTACCGAAACTCTGCTCAACAGTTGAATGGAATCGAGTCGCAACCACTTTTGTCGACGCAAATAGGCTTGACATAGACGTTATCAATATATTCATTGATACAAACGACAAAGTTTATGGCATTAACTGTCATACCGATCAAATTCGACTTTGGTACGAGGATAATACCCGTTTTTGAGCAATTTATGTCTATAAATATTGTATGGCTACATCTATATTAATTGTTATGGTACAGATAATATCTTTAAATGTTCGCCGAACATGGACAGTTGTGCTTCTTCAATGTATATGTGAGCGGAATGTTCGAGTCTCGTTATCAATATTTATAACTATCTATATATTGCTCGGTTTCTACTAAGCATAAAAATTGTGAAAGGATGGTTGGAGTTGTGAGTGGCACAGGTAGGAGAGATTCAGCGCTGGATGAATTAGATCTACTCTCAGGAATCTTCGTGGATATGTGCAGCAGATTATGTCGACAAATGTCTCTTTATTTCGGACAGTGAGGATACAGCGTTTAAACTTAGAACGCCGTACTTCAAACAGAATTCGTACGGAAAGCTTGTTTTTTTTCTGGTCTTCTCTATAGATACTTCTTAGTTGAAACGTTCATGCTTGTCTCCTCTTGTAATCGTATGGTGAACGCTCCGGTGTTGGGATTGTGTAGAAAATCATTGGAAAAAATACGAGTAACACAGATCGAATCGCTTAAAAGGCAGGTACGCTATTATCTTTATGTATAACCTGTTTCGCATCTAAGATATAGAACAAATTGACGTTTTATCATGACAATTTTCCTTTCATGTATAATTCTCAAGGTTTTTTATTTTCAGAAAGAGAATATATCCGACTTGAAAGAACTATCTTGGCTGACCACATGTTCCCGTATTGCAAATAAAAACTACTGTCATATTTTCCATCTGTCAATAGTATTATTAATACGATAGTAGAATGAAATATTTGCCTTTCATTTTACGTCGGTATGAAAAATGGCACAAGAATCTTTCCTTCGTTTGAAACTACTAGTACTCGATTTAAATCTTTTCAAAAATTCGACTAGTAATGAGCACACTCTCATTAAAGAACGCTTTACTACACGCATTTTCCTCGTTTTGTTTCTCTGTTTATTTATCACGATTGGACTAACAGCATCATTGCTTTTTTATACGGTAAATAAATCAGAAAGTTCACCATCATTATCAAGATTTCAATATCTCGTAAACAAATATCCAAAGACAATGAACTGTCCATGTTCAAATGTTGGAATTACTTATCAAACATTCATTAGCATTCATGTGAAATTTCATCAAGTATGTTCCAGTCAATATATTACCAAATCATGGATTGAAAGTGTCTTTGCACAAAGAAATCTGTCATCTTTCAAATCTGATGACATTCATCAAACGTTAAGTTTCTTCTGGCAAATAATTGCAGATTTCTGTACAATTAGTAGTCAAGCATTTGACTCAGCGATTATCAATTTTGGCTCAGCATTTATACTCAGCCCGAAGGCCATCGCACCAAATATAATTGAAAATGAAATCTATTCTGAACTAAATAGTTATATCGCATCAATTCAAACAGCATTACTTCAAAATTTACTTGCAATTCAACGAACTATTTCCGGTAATCAATATGTTTCAGCTTTAACAAATAATTTCTATTTCATTGCTTTCAATGAACAAAATTCTATTCGAATGTCACCGAAAGAATTAAATAATTGTTCATGTATGAGAATCACTGGTTGTTCACATCCAGCTCTGATAAATGAAACCATCATTCCCGGACTGATTCTTGATTGTTATTTAATTGATGCAACATTAGCTTCGACTTTCGAATGCTATTACAATCAAACTTGTTTTTCTCTTCTACATGAAAACTTTTCCTCGTCAGTCAAATTACTTTCCAGCGAACAAAACAAACACGTTGCACTAAACTCGTCAATTCAATCGCTTCTAGAACGACTTATGATTGATGATTTAACTATTGAAATTCATTTCGATTTATTCTACGATCAATGTAAACCAACATTTTGTTCATATTCCTATTCTCATCGTTTTGATGTGATGTTTGTCATTGCAACGTTAATTAGTAGTTTTGGCGCGTTATCTTTAATCTTACCATACGTTGCTCAGTTGATAGCAATAATTATTTTATATTTTAAAGAAAAGAAAACCAAAAGAACAAATGAAAATGCTATAAAATCAGGTAATACATGTTCTGTTTTCACAACTGATTTGTTAAGAATAAAGATTTCTTTTCTATAGTAAAACAGACTCTCATTGGTGGAATTCAATTTATCTATGAAAATATGATTAATTTAAATCTATTTGAAAATAAACTGACAGATGCGAAATATTTATACGAACAACGATTTACTACTCGACTTTTCATTCTATTTTTCACGATACTTTTCATTATCATCAGTATTTTCGTAATCATATCGAAACAGAGTCAATTGATAATGATTTCTCAGCCATCAGAAGAAGATTATCAACAGCTAAATGATAAATATGGCTCACTAGTTACTTGCCCTTGTTCACAAATATCCGTACCGTATGGAACATTTCTTAATATTAATTTTGTTATTCATCAGATGTGTTCGAGTGATCTCGTTTCAGTAGAATGGATTAATTATTTGTCATCATTTAATCCAATGAATGTAACAGATTGGATTATACCCAGTGTGGCACAAGATTTTCGAATTTTTGGCGCGTCGTACTTCCAGTTACTGCAAGTGTTCTGCCAATTGGCAAATAAGACGATTGAAAACGCACAAAATGTTTTTCTAACAACTGAATTCATCAATAATAATCTTATATCTCCCGATATATTTTATCAAAAATCTACAGACCTAATGGAAATATTCATTCGTACTACTCAAAATACTTTCATTCAGTCGTACCAATGGCTTGAAGTCGTCAACATAATAAATCTTTTCATTACAGGCACGGAATCAAATTTTGATGGAAGTATCATAGATCAACAACTTATCTTGAGCGATAAACTTCTCCATCAAGCTGTCTTTATTAGATATGGTGTCCTAGCAGGAGTAGGCCCTTGTAAATGCTCGACACGGAGCAACAACTGTGCTGTTGGACTACTTCTCTTTAAAAATGCATCAGATATGTTGGATGATGCACAGTTTTTCTCAGAAATTCCTTATGGTTGTATTCCTTGGAAAGGATTTGTAGGTTCAACAATTGATTGGTGGTATGATGCATCTTATATCAATGATATTCGAAATACTTATATTGCAGCTATGCCGACTTCATTTTCACCATTTGTAATACCGCTCAATCGATTAACAAATGATTCGTTTAGTCAAATACAGGCTAAGTATTTAATTGAAAATATGTTTATTGAAACAATTGTGGAAAGTCCGGCAAATTTTTCGGCATTTTATCATCAATGTGCACCTCGATCTTGTTCATATACAATTGTTCGACGTCAAAATATGTTTGTACTTATTGTTCTTTTAGTATCAATAAGTAAAGGACTCAATGGTATTCTCCGTTTACTGATACCTTTACTTAGTAGAATTATTATACATTTTCTTCATAAATTTCTGCACCCATTTCGCAATCCGACTAAGAGTAACTTTTTATATTGTATTTAGTATAGGAGATTTTTTTTTTTTGTTTGTTTTAGCGAGAATTTCAATCTGATCGAAATGATGCAATCAGTTTACATTTACAATTAATCTGCACACGTGTTTATCTCATTATTTTCATCATTTGTTTAGTAATCTTAATATTCTGCGAGTCAGTTATTGAACATACTGCCACAATAATCACTTCGAATCCAAGTCTACAAGATTATACGAACAGCTTCTTCGTCTTTATCCGGATAATGTCAATTGTCCATGCACACAAATTGCCATTCCTTATTCGAAAATAGTTACTCAACTGAATGTTACATCATTTCATCAAGTATGCACAACTTCATTGTTGCTGAATATGTTAGAAATAGGTCGACCTTTGGGAAGTATAGGTACTTCGAACAGATCGTGCTTTGATGCTTGGAGATCTTTATTCCTCACCGGTCTTAATACTCTATGTGAATTAGCAATAAACAATGTCAATAATAGTATCGAAATGTTTCTTTCATCAACAATGTTAACATATCAAATGATTCCTCGGAATGTGTTTAATCAACAGATCGACACTACTCTCACTCGATTTCGAAATCAATTACCAATTGAATTTAATCGAACACTTGAACTTATTCGAGCAACTAGCCATGACAATGCTCTAATTGCATATTTTCCTTCGAATTGGAATCTTTTCGTTACAAATGATACGAACTCCTTTATCACCGAACCGATTGTCTACAATTCTGTAGATACGAACTCTTCATGCTCATGTGCCACTGAACGATCTTGTGCAATGCCAGTATTAATTTATGATTATGCAAATGAATCGTATTTTAATTTACCTGAGAATGTTTTCTATAGTTGTACACTAATTGAAACAATTCTTCATTCATCATTGTTTTGTTTCTATTCGGATGTATGTGTTCTACGATATCGCCGTTTAACATCTGCAGGACGACTTCAAGATCGATATTTTAATCAAATCACTGCGTGCATCTTTAACGCTTCATTAACACATTTCGATAGAAATGATACAATTAAAACGATGGCTTCTTCTATGTTTATAGAATCATGGCTCAGTAATACATCCTATGAAAATTTCTGTAAAACTTGTTTGCCAACAGAATGTATTAGTACCTATCGCTATCGGTTCGATATTTTCGAAATAATTACTACATTTCTAAGCATCTATGCCGGTATAGCAATAATATTACGATTTTCACTAAAATTCGAAACTATAAACGTGTCCGCCCGCACTACACACTTATTGACATTCATACATTGGCTTACACATCGTTTGTTCGTACTAGCTTCGCACTGATACTTTGATATATTGAGTAGTGTAGACATCGTTAATTCGACTCGAGTTTTAAAACTTTCGTTCGAATTCTAAATCTTTCGGTTTAGAATTCAAGCACTCGAGTTTTAAACTTCTAAATCTAGAATTCCAAGTTTCGAGTTTTCCGCTTATCGCCAACTAACGGAACGGATGCCGTTCACATTAGCTCGACTATGCCGTTGCAGGCTACACCCTACCAACCACCCACACCCTAGGTACCATTAGATACTAAAACGCTGAGCAGGTCCACAGATACTGGCAGCATCTGACGCTCCCCCTCTCCCTTGCTTGGTACAGCGTTTATTTGGTTTGATGTACATTGACTGGATCGTATAAGAAAAGTTCTTTTTATTCTAAAAACACTACAGTTCATGTTCGAGTTTGTTGTAGTACTTCATTTTCTCAATTTTCTCAAGTCCATAAGCAATTTTTTCAAACAGATCCTCTATTTTTGCATTTAATTCTTTGAATACATTTTGGTTTTGCTCAAGTTGAACAATTTCTTCTGCTGTCCAATAGAATCCCACAGAATGACCAATAACGTTGAAAGTTTCCAAACCAAATTTTGTAGCAAATAAAGTCTTTACTGTCTTTGATAAAATATTTGTTGGTGTTGTTGCGAATTCAACAGCGGTAACAGCAAGATCTAGTACGGATGTAAGTATATTATTTATATAATCGCTTCTTCTTGATAATAGTGACTCCATTTGTTGTTGAATCCCAGATAGAATAGTTACTACCGTTTGATTGGCTTTTTCACATTCAAATTGTGATTTCTCTAACTTAATCGTAATTTTTTCTAATTTTAATGGCTCTATATAGGCCTCATTTGTTATTTCTATTTTTTTCATTTCATCGATAGCCATTAAATAATTTTTCTCGGCTCCATCAATATATGCTTTACTATTATTTAACGCTAATTGTAAGTGAGTTGATTTACGATATTGTTCCGATTTTTGTATGAGGTCGTATGTTTCTTTAAGGTTTTTAATCATATTAGCTGTTCGGCAAGCTGCTTTAATAGTTTGTCCTTTTACCATATTCTGTACTTGACCTATCATTTTGTTGTTTAACTTCGATTCAATAATAGACAGTCCAACTTTCATATCGTTTACACCTTTTTTATTTGAGATACTTTCGATTAGATTGTATTTATTGAATGTCGGATCATTTTGAAAATATTCACCGAGTTTACTCCATGATTGTTGAGCATCGTCCAATAGATCCGTTGGTAGAATTACGTGTTCATGATTTCTGTCGGCTAAGTCGACTATTTTTCTCATATCTTTGATATTATTCATGATGTTTTCATATGTTTCGTAACAGCCTTTTTTTACATTCACATATGTAAAACCTTGAAATAACACATAGCCAATATCCAATATAGCTTCCTGTTTTCTAGAATCAGTTGGACGTAGTTGTGCAACCAAAAATAAAAGAGATAAACCCGAAATCAGCCTCATACCTTAAAATATAATAAACTCTAATAGAATCAGTTTCTGTAAAATGAAAGATTTGCCTTCGATCTAATTAGTTTGAATACTTAAGTATGTTTTTATACTAACAGTCATTGATCTTTATCAGTACCTATGGATCTTTCGAAATTTTCTTGCGTTCTGTCATTTCAAGCACATCATGATAATCGATAGACATAAAATTAAGTAAAAACTACTTGTTAAATAAAACAGGCACGTGTAATGATAAGAATGGATTCAAGAAAAAACAAACTTTTGTACAACAGGAAAAAGTAAATATGGAAGATAAGAAGTATATAAAAGATTACAGTTAACAGCACAGCATCAAGTTTACGTCGCATACCAAACGCCTCTCTGAAAATGGTTAGTTGCAATAGTAATGTCGATGTTAATCGGTTAAATGAACAGATACAAACATTATCGCGCCGTGTAGATCAACTTGAAAGACGGGCCATGAAGCAAATTGTCAAGAAATTGTTCATACCACCAGAATTACAAAAAATTCAGTTACATGAGCAGAAAATGCAGTATCATATTGATCTTTTGAACTACTTGCCACCGAATGAAGATGTCAAAGCAGTTCTTTTGGCAGTGAAAGTTGTGCATAGTAACCATCCCTTTGGGCATGCTTACTTAGGATTCAGTGCTCATCAACAACGTTGTCTGCCCGATCAGAAAACTGATTTTATTGAACAAACCTATAATTGTCACGGTACAATACATCAACAAGAACTCATCGTTCCGTGGAATAGTAGTGTGGCAAATTTATCAATGAATCTAGTGATTGATGTCACGTATTCATATAATACTGGGAGTTATCCAGAACAAGGAAACGTGAATCATTTTGAAATTAAAGTGACCGGTTACATTATTTGAGGGACGATTTCACGACTTAATGTTAGGACAAAGTCGAAGTATACTTTAATCACTTTTTAAGATCATGCTCCTTCGTTGTATCTGCCGAAAAAGAAACTTCTTTCGTTCGTGTAATTTGAGTATATCGCTTCTTCTTTTGTAAACATATTGCAAAGCCCTGTTTCCAAGTAAAGAGTCGTTGGAAAATATCAATACTCTTCAACGACCGCGGGAATCCTTCGCCCAAGTATCAGAGATGTGAAATCTAATCTCGATTACATGTCTTCAGTGCTTTAATTGTAGTTTAAATTAACATCAATGAATACAAAGACGATCTGGGTGAATTTCACCCCAATCTATCGGCTGATACTTTATCATCGCTCGCAGACAACTAAACCCGCAAAACCTAGTTTTCAACACTTCTTGTTTACACAGGTTATCGATAAGTCACACGGTTTTCTCTTTCTCTTCTTCTTCTTCCTACTGCCAAGCCATTTGTACAGAATCCACAATATGAGATCGCGTACTGAGTGATAGATATACTCATATTCCATCGAAATGTATAAAACAAATCAAGTTAATACATACAAAATATACAACATAGAAAGCAAAAGAAGCAAATTCAAACTCAAGAGTCGCAAGTATTCAGTAAAATAGTGACATTGTACTGTGACCTTTCAACGATAGCAAGATCCAATTTTCCATCACTATTAAAATCGCTCGAAGCCATGGCGGATGACATACTGTGAGTTACAGTCGAAAACGTTGTTCGCCCAAAAAACGTTCCATTTCCTCTTCCAAAAAGTACACCAACGTTAGGCATACCCGTATTTCCAAAAGCAATATCCAAACGACCATCGGTGTTATAATCGCCAGTCACTAACATGCCCGGACGAGCATATCGTCCAGTTGAGTATTCCATTTCTTCTTTCAATGTCCCATTGTCATTTCCGAGAAAAACTTTTATTGTGCTTCCTTCGGAATTTGCTATGACGACATCCAATTGACTATCGTTATTAAAATCATTGACAACGATTGGCACTTTAGAATTATAGAAGTTGGTCAGAAAACTAACCGACTCACCGAAATAACCAGTTCCATTACCAAACAAAACACACATATGACCTGTGTAGTGGTCGGTGACAATAAGATCTAGCTGTCCGTCATTATTGAAATCGCCCACAGCAATAAATGATGTTCCATCACAGATACTGGGGTTAGTGCCTGTTTGTGCTATGAATGTTCCATTCGCACTACCGCGAAGCAATCGTATTCTATCGTCTCCCCAATAATTGACAATGATTAAATCTAAATGGTTGTCATTGTCGAAATCTCCAACGGCAAGATTAGATGAATCACTTGTTTCAGTCTCATCTGAATAGGTCATCAATGATCCGAAACTACCATCATCATTGCCGAACAGAACACCTATGTTAAATCCTCTATAACTAGCAAAAGCAAGATCTAGGCGACCATCATTATTGAAGTCATCGGTGAGAAGTGAGTCAACTTGGCTGATAGTTTCAGTTGAACACATTGAGGGTTCTTGAAATGTTCCATCATCGTTACCAAATAAAATACCTATGCTACCAGTAAAGTAGTGAATGAATACGAGATCTGGATGATGATCGCGATTAAAGTCAGCAACAACAATTGCAATTGTTAGATCACCAGTTGAATAAGAAATCATTTTTTCAAAGGTGAAATTACATGTTACTAAGATACAAAAATAACTATGCTTATTATCGATGTCAAAACTAGAATTGTTGGCTGTGAATGGGGATATGTTCATGTCCTCAGAGTATAGATATACGGACAGCATACAAACCTGCAGAACTAGAGACTGTTGTTGTTGTTGTTGAAACGTTCATCCCTGATGTTGTGTACGCTGTCGAGCCCATCGGAATTTCTAAAATATGATAAATATTTGCATAATATTGAGTCAAATCCATGAAATGACTCCGTAGAAGAGAGTCTTACGTGACAGCTGTGCAGGATTCTTTCGTTGCCGATTGAGATAAACAGCTGGAACGACAGCAGTCGCAGATATAATTATTGATAAAATGATCCCAAATAAGAGAAAGGAAAACATGGTTGAACGCAATTTAGTCCTACGATAATCAGAAAAAAGATGATGATTAAAGCCGAAAGAATGATTATGTACCGTGATGGTGGAGTCGTGGATATCGATGTATGAATGGTCGTCATGCCAATGTTATCTATAGGCTGGATTGAACTGTTTTTATTCTTTCGACGCTTGTTCACTTTATATATAAGATAAATGATTTTTGGACAAATACGCTTGAGAATGAGTGTTAAACCACCATACAGACCAAGTAAAAGAGTAATTGTATACAATGAATTGAGTTTTTGTATGTACGTATATGAACACAATATGGGTGAACATTGGTCAAAGTATGTGGAATAGTTAATTACTGTTGACCAGTTCTCGATGAAGAGGACATTAACAAGATCGTGAACAGAGGTGTTCATTAAGAATCGACTATTATTTATGGAGAGTAGTGGTGGTGGTGGTGACGTGTTCGTGATATTGTTAGGATCAATATTGTTTATAACTTGTTGAAAAAGGTTAATACACAATGATTGATAAAAACATTCAAGAGTTGAACCAAGAAATGATTCGCTTGGTGTACAACCCATTTTCAGACCTTGAATAGAAATATTCTGAGATGAATCTGTCAGAATAAAAACAGCTGGAATGGTACAATTTCCATCTAAAGCACAAGAACAATTATCATCATAGATTGTTGCTTGAGTGATAAGAGGAGCGTTAAACATATCATACGTATAATAGGGAGCGATATACTGAAAATTAGTATTATAGGCCGAGATAATTGCATTGCCTTGATTTGTCTTTCGAAGTAAATCAAGAAAACGTTTCAATGCTATGGGTGCATCGGATTTACTCTGCTCAATAAGTAACTGAATGTTTGTGTCAAAAATTGGTTGTGACATTAGTTGAGCGGTAATAAAATTTGAAGAAAGAAATCGAACAATAGCATCATTCACTGACTGAATTGAAAGCTCACATAGTCCAATAAGAAGTTGCTGATGAGCTGATAGAAAACGTCGATAATCGAGGAGAGCGTATGTTGAAAGATCAGCATCAAGATTTGATATGACATCTGTTCGCCATTGATCCGAAGCAAATGAATTTGAACAAACCTACAGTTTGATCAAGACGGAAAGTGAAATTTTGTTTAGATTTTTTGAATATTTGATACCTACTTGATGAAATTCAGGCTTAATTTTGATAAATCGTTCGTAAGGTGAAGAGATTGTTGAGCAAGGACACGAGAGTGTATCAGGATGCTCAACTACAAGCTGATTATAATGACTCAAAGTTGGTTTAACAATAGTTTTTGTCAAAATCTGTGGTTGTACAATGGTGTAGAGACCAAGAATAGCGATACAAATCGCGAGTAGAATAATATAGAGACGAGTAGCAAATCGGCCCAGGTGTTTAGCTTGTATTCGATCAACACTACATCCGAAAGTTCGCGCAGGAAATAAGTTTAGACTAACAGATTTTACGTATAGAAACGCAATCGCCTTTCTTAATAAAATTCGAATGCGAGTGGAGAGTTTCGAATGAACTTAAAAGAGAAAAATAAGAAATTCTCAAAATGAACGACATGATTAGTAATTACCTTGCACTTGTCTTTTAACTTTCGGTTTCATCAAATGAATAACGAATTTGACCAAGACAGGTGTTAGTAGTCGTAGGACTACAGTAAGACCGCCAATCATTGATACTAATTTGATTATTATACCAATTAAACTGTAAGTATGTATTTTGTCAGTATAAGTACAATAACTCGGCGCACAAACATTGTAATAACTATCAAACGAGAACGATGAATTCCAATCTTCAACCATAATTTCTTTTACTATCATTGAAAGAGACGTGTTCCGAGTGAAACGGCTTGGCTGTTGATCATTGAGAGAATGAACCTCGACCCATTCTATTCCTGCGTCTACAAGATTTACCGATACATAGAGATAGTAACGATACACCGAGAGACAAGAGTCCAAATAGAAACATTCGAGTGTCGATAATAGAAGCGTATCGAAAACAAAGCAACCTTCAATGACACCTGGTACAAAATATGGTAGACTTTTTCGTATATCATCATTCCGTGTACCATTCCATCCATAGAGAGCAATTCCACTTTGACAATTAGGATTCGTCGCACAAATACATTCAACAGATGTAGAATTTGTATTGCTTACACCAGTGAAATCGAAGGTAAACTAAAAAGAAGAAATTTCAAGCTTTTTAAATATGGCATTGAAGACACAAATACCTGATCGCTCGTCAATGGTCTACCAACTAATTTTGCATTGTCTAAATTCGTAAAAGGTTGATCAACTTGAGTGAACAGATGTGTGGTGTTAATAAGCAATTCAAATTGAATGAGTAATGATTGAACAAATTGTTCGAAGGTCGTATTGACTTGAATATTAAATTCCGTTTCACTGAGAACGTTTGATGTGACAAACAATCGCCTAGTAAACCGATAAACAGAATCATCAATCGTTTGCTTTGCCAGTTTACAGAGAATCGCTAACAATTGAAAATGTCGACCGTCGAGGCCGCGCCAAATCCAATCGATATAAAGAAATCTAAATAGATCAGATTTAATTGAAGATGCGATGATAATCCACGAGTCTGTAACAAAATCGCTTGAACACACTTGATGTAAAGTCGGGGATAACGAGGTGAATGTGATGTAAGGCATTGACACATTTCTACAAGGGCATGAAAGTGATGTCGAATAGGATTCTTGTAAGTGTTTATATTGATGGATTGATGGGTTTTGTACGGAAATGGAAGAAAAACGAGTGTCCAACGATGTAAATAGAATGAGAATGACAAATGAACCTGAAATTTTTATAAAAAGATATAGATAATGAATCTGTGCTAAAAAATAATAAATCTGGATTTTACCTGTGAGTAAAATTAAATAGACGCGAGTGATAATACGTTGTTGTTCAATATCTTCATGTGTACGTTCATTTGCTAATTTAAACAGATTTAATTGCTTTATCCATGTAAGAAATTTTCGACGTTCGACTTTCAATGAAATATTGATTAAATAATTCGAAATTAAACGAAGGATAATGGTAAGACCACCGTAAAGACTAATTAGGAGAGTGATTGTATAAGCAACATTAGCTTGATTCGTTTCTGTATATGTACAAAATTTAGGAGAACATTTAAGGAAATATGTAAAATAATTGATCTCTGTTGACCATTCTTCTACGAATAAATCAGTTAAAAGAATATTCAAAGGTACCTTCTTTCGATTAGAAAACGCAAGTGGAACAGTCCAATTGAAGTTTGTCTAAATGGAATGACATTTTCGACGTGAAAAAGAACAATGGATTGGGCATACCTGATTAAGATCGGGAAAATAATTGGCAAAGACTTCAAGACATGTGGTATTGTAGAGACAATCGAATGTACTGGCAAGAATAGCATCTAATGGCGTACATCCTCCAAAAAATCCGTTAACCATTGAAGAAGCGACTGGTTCAAAAACAGGAGAATAATCAGGCCAATACTTATGATTATCTGCACTCTCATAAAATGACAACGATGAATAGAAACCGGCTGGAGCTACTAGGTTTATTAAACCACAAAGTGAAATTAAATATCTTCCATCAGGATCATTTGGATTATGATAAACTGTAGGTGTCGCACTTGCCAAAGGTGGTCGTCCGATCATCGCGCGAGCTATTAAATTTGTGTTGAGAGCAGAAATCAAAGAATTTGCTTGAGTTGTTATTTGAAGAAAACTCAAAGGCGAAGTGATTTGAGGAGACGCAGTAGAACGAAGAAGTTCAACATTGCCGANAAGTTTTTGATTGGGATGACACATTCATCGATAATCTTAAACAAGCATTTTACGCAAGTAAAATCTTTATATTTTTTCCGCTGTACTCCCTATGTACAAATCAAATTCATAGCAATTTAATCTCACAAGCAGCACAAATGAATACAGGTCCATTACCGAATGATGTTATTAACAACATTGATCCACTTATTACTATTCTACTAGTGCCGATATTCAACAAAGTGTTCTATCCTTTATTAAGAAAACTAAAAATTAATTTCCATAGTATTTCACGCATTACAGTTGGCTTCTACATGGTTTCCTTCGGAATGGCATGGACAGCTTTTGTACAAGCAAAAATCTATCAAACGAATCCCAATTTTGATTTTTCTATTCAATCAAACAATCTAAGTGCTGCCTGGCAAATTCCATCGTATTGTTTCTCTGCTCTATCCCACATATTCGCTTCAATATCAGCTCTCGAATATGCTTATGTGAATGCTCCATCGAATATGAAATCAGTTGTAACATCAGTCTATTTCATTACACATGCCATTAGTTCCGCGTTGGGATTTGTTCTCCTACCAGTAACCGTCGATCCAAAATTGACGTGGATGTATACAGCACTCGCCTGTGTAGCGTTCATTGCTGGAACTTTGTTTTTCTTATGCTTCCGTCGAAGATGTGTCTCTGTCCACGTGGAAAACATCGACGTTCCCGATTCCGTCGAAGAGCAAACTGAACAACGGATCGCCTGTGTTCGTTCGATCAGTACAGTAGAAGATTAAATGTCTGTGAACCCAATCAGCGACAACTGATCTACTGTGGAAAAGATACAATTTCTTGTTTATAAACCACATAGTGACTCTCATTATTGAAGAAAAATATTTTTTATAATGCTTTTCGATTCATCTGTATTTTTATAAACTGAGAAACATGATAGAATAAAAGGAATCTTCGATTTGCCTCGAAATGAAATTCACGCTTCGTTATAAGTTCCGTTGAAAGTAGATTATTTCGTTTATGTATTTAACTGCAAAGTTGCATCGACAGGAATTGGCCATTCTCCATAAGTTTTGAATGAGTTCGTCTCGTACGGGTGGAACAATCAGACATAATTGTTTAAGATATTCAATACATTTATGATTAGTTTGAAAAATAAGCTTCACAAGTGATGTCAGATCGATATCATCTGTACAATTCATTGTTAAATATTCTACAAATGGACAAAGACAAATAACAAATTCAATTTGTTGCATATCAGATATAGAATGCAAATTAACTTGTGTAATACTGTGATTTTTCTGTGACAAGCGTACTATTCGATGTTTTTTGTTCAACCAATTTTCTGCTTCACACGATGGTAAACATAATATTGTTAAATTTGTTAGATACGATAATTTTTGTATCAATTTGGTCAACATTAATATGGGAATGTTACTACAATCAACATTGAGATGAGTAATTTTAAATGCAGTTAAAAATGGATCAAGTTTTCTAATGAGGCTTTTATTCAATGACTCAGTTAAATGTTTCGTCAATCGAAGTCGAAGTTTTGAATCGAGAATTTCATTTGTGTATGGCTGAATTGAATAGATTATTTCGAAATTATCAATACTTATATCAAATTTCCACTGTTTTTCGATCAAAAATTGATTCGTAAACTGATTGGCTGATTGATGTACGGGAGTTACTTTATAATCATCATCAAAATATTCATGATATTCGAAGTAAAACTTTTGTAATTGCAACATATTCGTAGAAATGAGTTGTTGCCATCGATTTGCATCAAGGTAGGATGAATCATTGAATGTAACAACCTTCATTATTTGTAGGTTTGAAGAGATTCTGCGAAGAAAGATTTCGAATGTATCGAAGTCCATCTGACAATCTTTCAGTGATAAAAATATCAGTTTATCAGTGGCGATCAACGGAAAAGAGGTAAACAAACATGTTAAAGACTTCTTACAGGTCAAATGACAGAGATTAGGCGTAAACGACAGAATAGTCATGATGTCATTGACTGTGCAAGGGTGGTCAATAATCAGATATTTAATCAGATTTGCTGACTTGAGTGATTGATATGGCCAAAAGAATGACAGTCCGTTTCCTAATGATGAAATTTTGAGATAATTTAATACTCGTAAACGGAATATCGATGAGTAGATGGTGTAAAGATCAATTTGATTATCTACAAGGCGGATAGTCAATTGGTGAAGACGAGGGCAATAAAGTAAGTTTTGAAGAAGGCGAAGAACTTGATCTGTTCGGATGAATTGAATATTGAGTGATTCTAGATGATTAAATGATGAATCAATAGGACACGAAGTTAAAAATTGATCCATGTGCAGATCATAAGATAAATGAAGTGAATAGATTTGGTATTTTTGCGGTAACAGAATCTCTTCGCAAAGTTTGACTCTCATTTTCAGAGACGAACTTGTCAGCAATTGTCGGAAACGATGATTCAAATTTAAAAATGATTGTAATATATCATAACCATCAAGATAACGAAAGATTTCCACGAAAATTTCGTCGGGTAAACATTCGATACTGGCAATAGTCATAATCGTAATAAATTTTGCAATTTCAAAAAGCTGCAATTCCATGAACATTTATATAAACATAATTTCCAAAACGGAAACAATAATCTTTCCCGGTGTTGTACTTTCGTCATTCTGTCATATTTCATCATACGCTTGCTCTCGTTTCATAAGTAGCATTACTGGTAATTGATCATGTCAGAATGACGCTGGGAAGTGAGAGAACGAAAGAAAGAAAAGAGGAGATCTTGCGGAAGATCTCCTACAGCACAAGCTTATATAGAATAGACCAAAATTTCGTCCAAATCACGTTTATAGGGTTTGTAAAAATGATTTCAGCATCGGTTAATAAAAACTGAAAAAAACATAATGAACCAATGAAAAGTTTAGTCATCACTCTAGCACATCTAAGTTACCTTAAGTAATCATTAATATGAAGAATGAGCACATTTTGTCCACAAATTTTCTATTATCAGTCACGAGCTGAATTTCGCCGTTGAAAAATAACACCGTAGAGATTGATAATAACAGTATTTATTTTTAACTTCGTTTCGAAATTCTTTTTATTAGAGATTGAGATCAGTCATGCTGTGCTAAGTGGTGAACGGCTTAGACAGTATTGAGTTGGTATATAATGTTAAAATACAGAACGAAGCCATTGTTCAAATATTACATTTGCGTCTGTCTACGACTTCCGTGACTTTCTTCATATAATAAAAGTATTTGTTTTCCCATTCAATCTTCTTCTTCGAAGTCATTCTGTTCAAAGATCATAAACCAATGTTGTTCATATTATAGCTTTGAATACAAGAGAGAGAGAGAAAACTGTTGTCATTGAAGAAAATAGCTATTGATGTCGATCATGAGAAGAAAGAGAAATGTAAATATTAAAGAAGCTATAAGTACGCGCATTTTATTGAATAAATGGTTGTTGTTCTTTCTATTGATTTTCACCAATGAAGCATAAGGTCGGTGAATCTACCGAAACTCTGCTCAACAGTCGAATGGAATCGAGTTGCAACCACTTTTGTCGATGCAAATAGGCTTGACATAAATGTTATCGATATATTCATGTTCGAGTCTAGTTATCGACATTTATAACTATCTATATTGCTCGGTTTCTACTAAGCATAAAAATTGTGAAAGGATGGTTGGGGTTGTGAGTGGCACAGGTAGGAGAGATTCAGCACTGGATGAATTAGATCTACTCTCAGGAATCTTCGTGGATATTTGCGGCAGATTATGCCGACAAACGTCTCCTTATTTCGGACAGTGAGGATACAGCGTTTGAACTTAGAACGCTGTACTTCAAACAGAATTTCTACGGAAAACTGGTTTGTTTTCTGGTCTTCTCTATGAATACTTCTTAGTTGAAACGTTTATGCTTGTTTCCTCTTGTAATCCCATGGTGAACGCTCCAGTGTTGGGATTCTGCAGGAAATCATCGGAAAAAATACGGGTAACACAGATCGAATCGCTTAAAAGGCAGGTACGCTATTATCTTTATGTATAACCTGTTTCGCATCTAAAGTATAGAACAAGTTGACGTTTTATCATGACAATTTTCCTTTCATATATAATTCTCAAGGTTTTTTATTTTTAGAAACAGAATATATCCACCTTGAAAGAACTATCTTGGCTGACCAGATGTTTCCGTATTACAAATAACAACTACTGTCATATTTTCCATCTGCCAATAGTATTATTAATACGATAGTAGAATGAAATATTTGCCTTTCATTTTATGTCAATATGAAAAATGGTACGAGAATCTTTCCTTCGTTTGAAACTACTAGTACTCGATTTAAATCTTTTCAAAAATTCGACTAGTAATGAGCACACTCTCATCAAAGAACGCCTTACTACACGTATTTTCCTCGTTTTGTTTCTCTGTTTATTTATCATGATTGGAATAACAGCATCATTACTTCTTTATACGGTAAATAAATCCGAAAGTTCACCATCATTATCAACATTTCAATATCTTGTAAACAAATATCCAAAGACAATGAACTGTCCATGTTCAAATATTGGAATTACTTATCAAACATTCATTGATATTAATGTTAAATTTCATCAAGTATGTTCCAGTCAATATATAACCAAATCATGGATTGAAAGTGTCTTTGCACAAAGAAATCTGTCATCTTTCAAATCTGATGACATTCATCAAATGTTAAGTTTCTTCTGGCAAATAATTGCAGATTTCTGTACAATTAGTAGTCAAGCATTTCATTCAGCGATTATCAATTTTGGCTCATCATTTATACTCAGTCCGAAGGCTATCGCACCAAATATAATTGAAAATGAAATCTACTCTGAACTAAATGGTTATATCGCATCAATTCAAACAGGATTACTTGAAAATTTGATTGCAATTCAACGAACTATTTCCGGTAATCAATATGTTTCAGCTTTAACAAATAATTTCTATTTCATTGCTTTCAATGAACAAAATTCTATTCGAATGTCGCCGAAAGAATCAAATAATTGTTCATGTATGAGAATCACCGTTTGTTCACATCCAGTTCTGATAAATGAAACCATCATTCCCGGACTGATTCTTGATTGTTATTTAATTGATGCAACATTAGCTTCGACTTTTGAATGCTATTACAATCAAACTTGTTTTTCTCTTCTACATGAAAACTTTTCCTCATCAGTCAAATTACTTTCCAGTGAACAAAACAGACAAGTTGCACTCAACTCGACAATTCAATCGCTTCTTGAACGACTTATGATTGATGATTTAACTATTGAAATTCATTTCGATTTATTCTACGATCAATGTAAACCAACATTTTGTTCATATTCCTATTCTCATCGTTTTGATGTGATGTTTGTCATAACAACGTTAATTAGTAGTTTTGGCGCGTTATCTTTAATCTTACCATACGTTGCTCAATCGATAGCAATAATTATTTTATATTTTAAAGAAAAGAAAACCAAAAGAACAGATGAAAATGCTACAAAATCAGGTAATACATGTTCGGTTTTTAAAACAGGTTTGTTAAGAATAAAGATTTCTTTTCTATAGTAAAACAAATTCTCATGCTTGGAATTCGATTTATCTATGAAAATATCATTAATTTAAATCTATTTGAAAATGAACTGACAGATGCGAAATATATATACGAACAACGATTTACTACTCGACTTTTCATTCTATTTTTCACCATACATTTCATTATCATCAGTATTTTCGTAATTATACCAAAACAGAGTCAGTTGATAACGATTTCTCAGCCATCAGAAGAAGAATATCGACAATTAAATGATAAATATGACTCACTAGTTACTTGTCCTTGTTCACAAATATCCGTACCGTATGGAACATTTCTTAATGTTAATTTTGTTATTCATCAGATTTGTTCGAGTGATCTCGTTTCAGTAGAATGGATTAATTATTTATCATCATTTAATCCAATGAATGTAACAGATTGGATTATACCCGGTGTGGCACAAGATTTTCGAATTTTTGGTGCATCGTACTTCCAGTTACTTCAAGTGTTCTGCCAATTGGCAAATAAGACGATTGAAAATGCACAACATGTTTTTCTAACAACGGAATTCATCAATAATAATCTTATATCTCCTGATATATTTTATCAAAAATCTACACACCTAATGGAAATATTCATTCGTACTACTCAAAATACTTTCATTCAATCGTACCAATGGCTTGAAGTCGTCAACACAATAAATCTTTTCATTACAGGTACGAAATCAAATTTCGACGAAAGTATCATAGATCATCAACTTATATTCACCGATAAACCTCTCCATCAAGCTGTCTTTATTAGATATGGTATCTTAGCAGGAGCAGGCCCTTGTAAATGCTCGACACGGAGCAACAACTGTGCTGTTGGACTACTTCTCTTTAAAAATGCATCAGATATGTTGGATGATGCACAGTTTTTCTCCGAAATTCCATATGGTTGTATTCCTTGGAAAGGATTTGTAGGTTCAACAATTGCTTGGTGGTATGATCCATCTTATATCGATGATATTCGAAATACTTATATTGCAGCTATGCCGACGTCATTTTCACCAATTGTAATACCACTCAAGCGATTAACAAATGATTCGTTTATTCAAAAACAGACGAAGTATTTGATTGAAAATATGTTTATTGAAACAATTGTGAAAAGTCCAGGAAATTTTTCGGCATTTTATCATCAATGTGCACCACGATCTTGTTCATATACAATTGTTCAACGTCAAAATATTTTTGTACTTATTGTTCTTTTAGTATCAATAAGTAAAGGACTCAATGGTATTCTCCGTTTACTGATACCTTTACTTAGTAGAATTATTATATATTTTCTTCATAAATTCCTGCATCCATTTCGGAATTTGACTAAGAGTAACTTTTTATATTGTATTTAGTATAGGAGATTTTATATTTTTGTTTGTTTTAGCGAGAATTTCAATTATCCAACAATTAAAACAGTTGTTCAAATCTATTCGATTGTTTAATTTATTTCAATCTGATCGAAATGATGCAATCAGTTTACATTTACAATTAATCTACACACGTGTTTATCTCATTATGTTCATCATTTGTTTAGTAATCTTAATATTCTACGAGTCAGTTATTGAACGTACTGCCACAATCATCACGTCGAATCCAAGTCTACAAGATTACGAACAACTTCTTCGTCTTTATCCGGATAATGTCAATTGTCCATGCACACAAATTGCCATTCCTTATTCGAAAATAGTTACTCAATTGAATGTTACATCATTTCATCAAGTATGCACAACTTCATTATTGTTGAATATGTTAGAAATAGGTCGACCGTTGGGAAGTATAGGTACTTCGAACGGATCGTACTTTGATTCTTGGAGATCTTTATTCCTCGGCGGTCTTAATATTCTATGTCAATTAGCGATAAGCAATGTCAATAATAGTATCGAAATGTTTCTTTCATCAACAATGTTAACATATCAAATGATTCCTCGGAATATCTTTAATCAACAGATTGATACTAGTCTAACTCGATTTCAAAAACAATTACCAATTGAATTTAATCGAACACTTGAACTTATTCGAGCCACTAGCCATGACAATGCTTTAATTGCATATTTTCCTTCGAATTGGAATATTTTCGTTACAAATGATACAAACTCCTTTATCACCGAACCAATTGTCTACACTTCTATAGATACGAACTCTTCATGCTCATGTGCCACTGAACGATCTTGTGCAATGCCAGTATTGATTTATGATTATGCAAATGAATCGTATTTTAATTTGCCGGAGAATGTTTTCTATAGTTGTACACTAATTGAAACAATTCTTCATTCATCATTGTTTTGTTTCTATTCGGATGTATGTGTTCTACGATATCGTCGTTTAACATCACCAGGACGGCTTCAAGATCGATATTTTAATCAAATCACTGCGTGTATCTTTAACGCTTCATTAACACATTTCGCGAGAAATGATACAATTGAAACGATGGCTTCTTCTATGTTTATAGAATCATGGCTGAGTAATACATCCTATGAAAATTTCTGTAAAACTTGTTCGCCAACAGAATGTATTAGTACCTACCGTTATCGGTTCGATATTTTCGAAATATTTACTGCATTTCTAAGCATCTATGCCGGTATAGCAATAATATTACGATTTTTAGTACCTCATTTAATTACGATTATTACTAAAATTCGAAACTATAAACGTGTCCGACCGCACTAAACACTTATTGACATTCATACATTGGCTTACACATCGTTTGTTCGTACTAGCTTCGCACTGATACTTTTATATATTATGAGAAACTAAACTTCTATGTTCAATAATTTTAAAGCACAGTATATAAACATTCAAAGTGTTCATATTGTATCAAGATGTTGTGTTGCTATACTTTTTGTTCTTATTTTAGTATGTTACATTTTCTTGGAACTTAATACGATATTTCTTACTTGATTAAAATGTTGTCGTTTTTTCCGATAGAAATAACAGATGTGTAAATCAATTAGTAATATGGTCCTTGATGTTTTTCCGACGGTATTTCTTGTGAAAATGGTTTGTCATATGGATGTGAAGCGGGCTTTTGTTGATCTTGAGGGTGAGACCGTGTTATTAGGTGCAGGAGAATGGTGCTATACATCATGAAAAGGAAATTGAATGACATGTAATCATCATTGGGCATTAGCTGTCTATGCTAAATGCAGTGGATCGTGTGCAGTGATCTGAGTATGAATTGTTCCATGAATTCGCAATGCTTGATTTGGCCTGACTCACAAATTCCTGTGTTTTCCTCGGTTATAATCTATGTCAACATACCAGATCATAGTAGTATAACATCTATTTCATGCTATTCTTTTTTCCTTATTCTCTCCTCCGCTGTTGGGAAGGTCATGTATGTTTAAAAACAAAAGACAAATACTGAAAATCGCAAGGAGGAAGTACGAGCACGTGGGTATTCAAAAATGATAGTAGGTGCCATTATAGGTACTGAGATGCTGAGCAGGTCCGCAGATACTGGCAACATCTGACGCGCACCCTCTCCCTTGCTTGGTATAGCGTTTATTTGGTTTGATGTACATTGACTAAATCGTATAAGAAAAGTTCTTTTTATTCTAAAAATACTACGGTTCATGTTCGGGTTTGTTGTAGTACTTCATTTTCTCAATTTTCTCGAGTCCATAAGCAATTTTTTCAAACAGATCCTCTATTTTTGCATTTAATTCTTTGAATACATTTTGGTTTTGCTCAAGTTGAACAATTTCTTCTGCTGTCCAATAGAATCCCACAGAATGACCAATAACGTTGAAAGTTTCCAAACCAAATTTTGTAGCAAATAAAGTCTTTACTGTCTTTGATAAAATATTTGTTGGTGTTGTTGCGAATTCAACAGCGGTAACAGCAAGATCTAGTACGGATGTAAGTATATTATTTATATAATCGCTTCTTCTTGATAATAGTGACTCCATTTGTTGTTGAATCCCAGATAGAATAGTTACTACCGTTTGATTGGCTTTTTCACATTCAAATTGTGATTTCTCTAACTTAATCGTAATTTTTTCTAATTTTAATGGCTCTATATAGGCCTCATTTGTTATTTCTATTTTTTTCATTTCATCGATAGCCATTAAATAGTTTTCCTCGGCTTTATCAATATATGCTTTGCTGTTATTTAATGCTAATTGTAAGTGAATTGATTTACGATATTGTTCCGATTTTTGTATGACGTCGTATGTTTCTTTAAGGTTTTTTATCATATTATATGTTCGGTAAGCTGCTTTCATAGTTTGTCCTTTTACCATATTCTGTACTTGAGCTATCATTTTGTTGTTTAACTTCGATTCAATAATAGATAGTCCAACTTTCATATCGTTTACACCTTTTTTATTTGAGATACTTTCGATTAGATTGTATTTATTGAATGTCGGATCATTTTGAAAATATTCACCAAGTTTACTCCATGATTGTTGAATATCGTCCAATAGATCCGTTGGTAGAATTCCATGTTCATGATTTCTGTCGGCTAAGTCGACTATTTTTCTTATATCCTTGATATTATTCATGATGTTTTCATGTTTCGTAACAGCCTTTTTTTACATTCACATATGTAAAACCTTGAAATAACACATAACCAATATCCAATATAGCTTCGTGTTTGCTAGAATCAGTTGAACGCAGCTGTACAACCAAAAATAAAAGAGGTATACCCGAAATCAGCCTCATAACTTAAAATTTAATAAACTATAATAGAATCAATTTCTGTAAAATGAAAGATTTGCCTTCGATCTAATTAGTTTGAATATTTAAGTAAGTTTTTATACTAACAGTCATTGGTTTTTACCAATACGTATGGATATTTCCCTTTTGACAATACAGACTTGTTATGACATATGACACTATTTTCATCCTTTGGGTTTCGAAATTTTCTTTCGTTCTGTCATTTCAAGCACATCATGATAATCGATAGACATAAACTCAAGTAAAAACTGAGTGTTAAATAAAATAGCCACGTGTAATGATAAGAATGGATTCGAAAAAACAAACTTTTGTAGAATAGGAAAAAGTAAATATGGAAGATAAGAAGTATATAAAAGATTACAGTTAACAGCACAGCATCAAGTTTACGTCGCATACCAAACGTCTCTCTGAAAATGGTTAGTTGCAATAGTAACATCGATGTTAATCGTTTAAATGAACAGATACAAACATTATCGCGCCGTGTAGATCAACTTGAAAGACGGGCCATGAAGCAAATTGTCAAGAAATTGTTAATACCACCAGAATTACAAAAAATTCAGTTACATGAGCAGAAAATGCAATATCATATTGATCTTTTGAACTACTTGCCACCGAACGAAGATGTCAAAGCAGTTCTTTTGGCAGTGAAAGTTGTGCATAGTAACCATCCCTATGGACATGCTTACTTAGGATTCAGTGCTCATCAACAACGTTGTCTACCTGATCAGAAAACTGATTTTATCGAACAAACCTATAATTGTCACGGTACAGTACATCAACAAGAACTCATCGTTCCGTGGAATAGTAGTATGACAAATTTATCAATGAATCTAGTGGTTGATGTCACGTATTCATATAATACTGGAAGTTATCCAGAACAAGGAAATGTGAATCATTTTGAAATTAAAGTGGCCGGTTACATTATTTGAGGGACGATTTCATGACTTAATGTCAGGACAAAGTCGAAGTATACTTCAATCACCTTTTAAGATCATGTTCCTTCGTTCGTGTAATTGAGTATATCGCTTCTTCTTTTGTAAATATATTGCAAAGCTCTGTTTCCAAGTAAAAAGAGTCGTTGGAAAACATCAATACTTTTTCAACGACCCGGGAATCCTTCGCCCAAGTATCAGAGATGTGAAATCTGATCTCGATTACATATCTTCAGTACTTCAATTATATTTAAATTAACATTAATGAATACAAAGACGATTTGAGTGAATTTCACCCAAATCTATCGGTTGATACTTTATCATCACCCGCAGACAGCTAAACCCACAAAACCTAGTTTTCAACACTTCTTGTTTACACAGGTTATCGATAAGTCATACGGTTTTCTTTTTCTCTCCTTCTTCCTGGCAAGTCATTTGTGTAGAATCCACAATATGAGATCGCGTACCGAGTGATAGATACGCTCATATTCCATCGAAATCTATAAAACAAATCAAGTTAATACATACAAAATAAACAACATAGAAAGCAAAAGACGCAAATTCAAACTCAAGAGTCACAGGTATTCAGTAAAATAGTGACATTGTGCTGTGACCCTTCAACAATAGCAAGATCCAATTTTCCATCACTATTAAAATCGCTCGAAGCCATGGCGGATGATATACTGCGAGTTACAGTCGAAAATGTTGTTCGCCCAAAAAACGTTCCATTTCCTCTTCCAAAAAGTACACCCACGTTAGGTATACCCGTATTTCCAAAAGCAATATCCAAACGACCATCGGTGTTGTAATCACCAGTCACTAACATGCCTGGACGAGCATATCGTCCAGTTGAGTATTCCATTTCTTCTTTCAATGTTCCATTGTCATTCCCGAGAAAAACTTTTATTGTGCTTCCTCCGGCATTTGCTACGACGACATCCAATTGACTATCGTTATTAAAATCATTGACAACGATTGGCACTTTAGAATTATAGAAGTCAGTCAGAAAACTAACTGACTCACCGAAATAACCAGTTCCATTACCAAACAAAACACACATATGACCTGTGTAGTGGTCGGTGACAATAAGATCTAGCTGTCCATCATTATTGAAATCGCCCACAGCAATAAATGATGTTCCTTCACAGATACTGGGGTTAGTGCCTGTTTGTGCTATGAATGTTCCATTCGCACTACCGCGAAGCAATCGTATCCTATCGTCTCCCCAATAATTGACAATGATTAAATCTAAATGGTTGTCATTGTCGAAATCTCCAACGGCAAGATTAGATGAATCACTTGTTTCAGTCTCATCTGAATACGTCATCAATGATCCGAAACTGCCATCGTCATTGCCGAACAGAACACCTATGTTAAATCCTCTATAACTGGCGAAAGCGAGATCTAGGCGACCATCATTATTAAAGTCATCGGTAAGAAGTGAGCCAACTTGGCTGATAGTTTCAGTTGAATACATGAAGGGTTCTTGAAATGTCCCATCATCGTTACCAAATAAAATACCTATGCTACCAGTAAAGTAGTGAAGGAATACGAGATCTGGATGATGATCGCGATTAAAGTCAGCAACAACAATTGCATTTGTTAGATCACCAGTTGAGTAAGAAATCAGTTTTTTAAAAGTGAAGTTACATGTGACTAAGAGATAAAAATAACAATGTTTATTAGCGATGTCGAAACTAGAATTGTTGGGTGCGAATGGGGGTATGTTCATGTCCTCAGAGTAGAGATTTACGGACAACATACAAACCTGCAGAACTAGAGACTGTTGTTGTTGAAACGTTCATTCCTGATGTTGTGTACGCTGTCGGGCCCATCGGGATTTCTAGAATATTACAAATATTTGCATAATATTGAGTCAAATCCATGAAATGACTCTGTAGAAGAGGGTCTTACGTGACAGCTGTACAGGATTCTTTCGTTGCCGATTAAGATAAACAGCTGGAACGACAGCAGTCGCAGAAATAATTATTGATAAAATGATCCCAAATAAGAGAAAGGAAAACATGGTTGAACGCAATTTAGTCCTACGATAATCAGAGGGAAAGATGATGATTAAAGCCGAAAGAATGATTATTTACCGTGATGGTGGAATCGTGGATATCGATGTGTGAATGGTTGTCATGCCAACGTTATCTATAGGCTGGATCGAACTGTTTTTATTCTTTCGACGCTTGTGCACTTTATATGTAAGATAAATGATTTTTGGACAAATACGCTTGAGAATGAGTGTTAAGCCACCGTACAGACCAAGTAAAAGAGTAATTGTATACAACGAATTGAGTTTTTGTATGTACGTATATGAACACAATATGGGTGAACATTGGTCAAAGTATGTGGAATAGTTAATTACTGTCGACCAGTTCTCGATGAAGAGATTATTAACAAGATCGTGAACAGAGGTGTTCATTAAGAATCGACTATTATCTACGGAGAGCAGTGGTGGTGACATGTTCGTGATATTGTTAGGAACAACGTTGTTTATAACTTGTTGAAAAAGGTTAATACACAATGATTGATAAAAACATTCAAGAGTTGAACCAAGAAATGATTCGCTTGGTGTACAACCCATTTTCAGACCTTGAATAGAAATATTTTGAGATGAATCTGTCAGAATAAAAACAGCTGGAATGGTACAATTTCCATCTAAAGCACAAGAACAATTATCATCATAGATTGTTGCTTGAGTTATAAGAGGAGCGTTAAACGTATCATACGTATAATAGGGAGCGATATACTGAAAATTAGTATTATAGGCCGAGATAATGGCATTGCCTTGATTCGCCTCTCGAAGTAAATCAAGAAAACGTTTCAATGCTATGGGTGCATCGGATTTACTCTGCTCAATAAGTAACTGAATGTTTGTGTCAAAAATTGATTGTGACATTAGTTGAGCCGTAATAAAATTTGAAGAAAGAAATCGAACAATAGCATCATTCACCGACTGAATTGAAAGTTCACATAGTCCAGTAAGAAGTTGCAGATGAGCTGATAGGAAACGTCGATAATCGAGGAGAGCGTATGTTGAAAGATCAGCATCAAGATTTGATAGGACATCTGTTCGCCATTGATCCAAAGCAAATGAATTTGAACAAATCTACAGTTTGATCAAGACGAAAAGTGAAATTTCGTTTAGATTTTTTTTGAATATTTGATACCTACTTGATGAAATTCAGGCTTAATTTTGATAAAGCGTTCGTAAGGTGAAGAGATTGTTGAGCAAGGACACGAGAGTGTATCAGGATGCTCAACTACAAGCTGATTATACTGATTTAAAGATGGTTTAACGAAAGTTTTTGTCAAAATCTGTGGTTGTACAATGGTGTAAAGACCAAGAATAGCGATGCAAATCACAAGTAGAATAATATAGAGACGAGTGGCAAATCGGCCCAGGTGTTTAGCTTGTATTCGATCAACACTACATCCAAAAGTTCGCACAGGAAATAGGTTTAGATTAACAGATTTTACGTATAGAAACGCAATCGCCTTTCTTAATAAAATTCGTATGCGAGTGGAGAGCTTCGAATGAACTTAAAAGAGACAAATAAGAAATTCTCAAAATGAACGACATGATTAGTAATTACCTTGCACTTGTCTTTTAACTTTCGGTTTTATCAAGTGAATGACGAATTTGACCAAGGCAGGTGTTAGTAGTCGTAGAACTACAGTAAGACCACCGATCATTGATACTAATTTGATTATTATACCAGTCAAACTGTAAGTATGTATTTTGTCAGTATAAGTACAATAACTCGGTGCACAAACATTGTAATAACTACCAAACGAGAACGATGAATTCCATTCTTCAACCATAATTTCTTTTACTATCATTGAAAGAGAAGTGTTCCGAGTGAACCGGCTTGGCTGTTGATCACTGAGAGGATGAACATCGACCCATTCTACTCCTGCCTCTACAAGATTTACCGATACATAGAGATAGTAACGATACACCGCGAGACAAGAGTCCAAATAGAAACATTCGAGAGTCGATAGTAGAAGTGTATCGAAAACAAAGCAACCTTCAATGACACCTGGTACAAAATACGGTAGACTTTTTCGTATATCATCATTCCGTGTACCATTCCATCCATAGAGAGCAATTCCACTTTGACAATTAGGATTCGTTGCACAAATACATTCAACAGATGTGGAATTTGTATTGCTTACACCAGTGAAATCGAAAGTAAACTAAAAAGAAGAAATTTCAAGCTTTTTAAATATGGCATTGAAGACACAAATACCTGATCGCTCGTCAATGGTTTACCAACTAATTTTGCATTGTCTAAATTCGTGAAAGGTTGATCAACTTGAGTGAACAGATGCGTAGTGTTAATAAGCAATTCAAATTGAATGAGTAATGATTGAACAAATTGTTCGAAGGTTGTATTGACTTGAATATTAAATTCCGTTTCACTGAGAACGTTTGATGTGACAAACAATCGCCTAGTAAACCGATAAACAGAATCATCAATCGTTTGCTTTGCCAGTTTACAGAGAATCGCTAACAATTGAAAATGTCGACCGTCGAGGCCGCGCCAAATCCAATCGATATAAAGAAATCTAAATAGATCAGATTTAATTGAAGATGCGACGATAATCCACGAGTCTGTAATAAAATCGCTTGAACACACTTGATGTAAAGTCGGGGATAACGAGGTGAATGTGATGTAAGGCATTGACACATTTCTACAAGGGCATGAAAGCGATGTCGAATAGGATTCTTGTAAGTGTTTATATTGACGGATTGATGGATTTTGTACGAAAATTGAAGAAAAATGAGTATCCAATGATGTAAATAGAATAAGAATGATAATTGAACCTGAAATTTTTATGAAAAAATCTAGATAATGAATCTGTGCTAAAAAATAATAAATCTCGATTTTACCTGTGAGTAAAATAAAGTAGACGCGGGTGATAATACGTTGTTGTTCAATATCTTCATCTGTTCGTTCATTTGCTAATTTAAACAGATTTAATTGCTTTATCCATGTCAGAAATTTCCGACGTTCGACTTTCAATGAAATGTTGATTAAATAATTCGAAATTAAACGAAGAATAATGGTAAGACCACCGTAAAGACTAATCAGGAGAGTGATTGTATAAGCAACATTAGCTTGATTCGTTTCTGTATATGTACAAAATTTAGAAGAACATTTAAGGAAATATGTGAAATAGTTGATCTCTGTTGACCATTCTTCTACGAATAAATCAGTTAAAAGAATATTCAAAGGTACCTTCTTTCGATTAGAAAATGCAAGTGGAACACTCCAATTGAAGTTTGTCTAAATGGAATGACATTTTCGACGTGATTATAAACAATGGATTGAACATACCTGATTAAGATCGGGAAAATAATTGGCAAAGACTTCAAGACATGTGGTATTGTAGAGACAATCGAATGTACTGGCAAGAATAGCATCTAAGGGCGTACATCCTCCAAAAAATCCGTTAACCATTGAAGAAGCGACTGGTTCAAAAGCAGGAGAATAATCAGGCCAATACTTATGATTATCTGCACTCTCATAAAATGACAACGATGAATAGAAACCAGCTGGAGCTACTGGGTTTATTAAACCACAAAGTGAAATTAAATATCTTCCATCAGGATCATTTGGATTATGATAAGCTGTAGGTGTCGCACTTGCCAAAGGTGGTCGTCCGAACGTCGCACGGGCTATTAAATTTGTGTTGAGAGCAGAAATCAAAGAATTTGCTTGAGTTGTTATTTGAAGAAAACTCAAAGGCGAAGTGATTTGAGGAGACGCAGTAGAACGAAGAAGTTCAACATTGCCGATGATTTGAGACCGAACGTTACTTTCTGAAAGAAGCTGAATGGTAATCAATTGAGTACTATCAAGTTCAGTCAAAGTTTGCGTGACAGTACGCGTTGAGAGAGAACAAAGAGCAGCAAGGAGCTTGAACTAAATGGGAAAAAAAAGTTTCTCATATCTTCATCATATCAATTCAATTACTTGAAAACTAGCGGTGGTTCGAAAATCCACGACGAGGAATGTACTTGAATAGGATAAATAGAGCGCTCTAATCCATCGTTCATCGACGAAAATACTCGAACAAATAGGATGATAGAAGACTGTATTAGTCACAAAGTCTTTGTACGGTATTATCGTTGTAGAACATGGACACGAGAGTGTTTCACCATGTTCAGCTTGAAGTTTGACAAAAATATCTGGCGTAATATGTTCGATGATCACCACACCAGTTTGCGGAAGTATTAATGCGATCAGAAAGAGAATGTAGAGAAATGCTAAATAACAGAGACAAGTATCGAATGTAATGGTTCATCTAATTCTGATTTGACGTGAATGTATCGATTGTCTTACCGGCGAGAAGGAAAACATATAAACGAGTTGTATATCTTTGATATTTGAGACTTATTTCGGGATCTGTAGGTTGAGAATTGTCATCGTATTCATCTTCGTCAGGTATGAACAGATTGTAATTGTGAATCCAATGATAAAACCATTCAAAGATATATTTTGCTTTCATTATGAAAGTGAATTTCTTTCTTCGGAATAACTTGAAGCTTATACTTACCCTCAGCTTCAAAATATTCTTCCTGAAAGAAAAACAGTGGTCTCCTTATTTTTTTAAAGAAAATGCGACGTTTTTTTAATGATTATATTCACTTACTTTAGAATGGATTTAGGTTTACAGAAATTACTTTGAGTGCAAAGCTGTGTGTCGGTGATAGATTTTTTTCAAACAAAACCAAGGTTTACTCAGTGCTTCATTCTTTTCACTGAATGCAAACATAATATAGAGCTAGAAATGCATTTTAATGAGTATTTAATGAAACGAGAAAAAGTAATTTAATAGATGTTTTAAGATTGTTTCATGATAATTTGAGAGATAATTACAGGAAAAAACATGGAGGCGAGAGAATGATCGAGTAACGAAATTAAAACAATAGTTAAGGCTCAATACCACGGAGAATGGGCGGTTCACTTATGTTGTCATAGGCGTATGTATATTTTTGATTTAATTAAATTGATTTGAAATCTTCTATACAGCAAATTATAGTCCGAAACGAAGCGCAGGCTTATATGAAAGCCTTGGCAGACCAATATAGGCTGTGTTTCTGGATTTATCTATATCAACCATAGTTAATATTTCTGTGTCGTTAGTGCCACTGGGAAATGTGCGCTGGTGACGTGAGTGTTATGATTAATAACAGAGCGAAACGTTCTGAGAGATCAACTTACTCAAGTGTAGTAAACTGGATACATAAAATATTAAAATTGATTCTTTGCCAAAGCTGCAGCCTCATTGACACTAAGATCTCCATCGTAAATACGAAAATCTTCTACTTTACCATTAAGATAAGAATCAGAGCCATCGCTCGAACGGTCAAGCCAGTTATTTGTTGTTGTTCTTAGATGAGAAGGTAAGAAACCAATAGCAGCGTTGCTTTCAACGACTGCACCCGTTAACATACGTATGTTGTAATAGTAAAATCTGCCGAAGAAAGAACTAAATCTCGAGGTAGTTCCACGTAACCATTGACTCCATTGAGCAGAGCAGCATTATCATTATTTCTACCGGCAACAAACATCGCGTTATTTCTGAGTATTCCAAAATAATCATTATCGCTGTTATCTTTTGCAATCACATCACCTGTTTCATTGAATTTAAGATGGATATATAATTTAGCGAATGACTCTGTTTCGGAATGGTTTGATTCCAATAATCCGACACCATAAGAAGAGTGTGAAGTTGATCGCCGCCTGATTCCCTTGTGACTGTAATAAACAACTTTGTCCAAAGCACCATTATGTTTGACTAAAAAGTTATGGTGAAGAGGATTGCAAAGTCTTCTGGTGTCCATCTTGAATATGTTCTCATAATTTCTGCGGCGTTATCAAGTTGATAACTATGGATGTCAGCAAGTAGAAATCGATCTGCATTACCAGAGAGCTGGTGAAGTATGGAAGACAAAACATTCATAATAGAAATTGATTCATTCGCAAAGGCTGGATCGCTAGTCACTTTTCAGCGTATCGCTAACTTAAGCAGCATCAACATTGGCATTAGAGTCTCCCCGAGTAGCTACTGTAGTTGAACGAGAATTGTGATTAAGTTGAGATCGTCAACCCACAGTGATTCATTTTTCCCAACTTTCGACTTCATACGAATGAAATCCTGATCAGTATGCAACAGACCGAGGTGATCAAAAGCGACACTTCCATTCCTCAAATTTCGTCTTGACGAAGGGGTCAGAGCACATGCTAGTGTGATCATTGTAACTGCTATAACGAAAGATGTACTTCCAGTAGTTTCACACATATATACGAGTAGCTCAAAATAATGGTTTCGCACGCTCTAGGTCAGAAACTTGGGCCATCCGACACCTTGCAATAGTTTTCTACGGCTAATTTTCTTACTCTATCCTCTTTGATAAAATTTGTAGTTGCATATTTTTTTTCTCAGGCTTCATACATTGATCAGTTCTACGTAGAGACCCGAGTAAAACGTATTTTCTTATCAATTAAAACAACCAAAAACATCCATAAAGGCATGGCTAACTGCTTTGACTTTAATAACTACACAGCGTTACAAATAACTAAAACACAAAATTTTGTGTAGAAAATGTATAAGTAGTCAATACATTCTTAACCCTACTTCGAAAAGCTTGATTTAAAAAGATATATTTTTTGGCAAAAGAACAGGATCGTATAGCATATCGGTGCACGATATTTGAGAAAGGAATGAGTTAAGAAATGCCTCTAAAGAATATTTTTAGACAAATAAATAATCTAATAATGATATATCACACTAACTCTATTGATTTTCATGCGCAAGAAACTTGACGCTCAAGAATATATAGCACGTGAAATACTTCTCACTTTAAGCATAATGCCTTTGCCGTAATTGATTTCTTCTACACTTGTCCTTTTATTTTTGTTCTCATGCGTTCGACCCAAGGATGCTGGGAATGTCAACATTGTTGACGAAACGTTCACAATAATAATTTGTTCAAGATCTCATTCTTTTCACGTAAACTTGTTTTTTAATCAAAAACATTTGAATGAAGTGTTTAGGGGGTTCGAAGAACAGATCATTCCACTTATATCGATGTTATTGAATAAAAGAAAATAATTATTTGTTTCAAACAGATGTTCATAAAAATGTGATGAGCATACATGTACCAAATGAATGTAATAAACCCATGAACAGCAACAAATTTCCACAATATGATCTCTGGATGAAACAGTTCTCCCTTATTTCTTGTCTATTATTGACCGTAATTAACAACTTTATTTAAGATAAATCATGCATCTCGCCAGATTAGACTGTACTATTGTTCACAAATTCATGCTCTGATGTTTTAAGACTTCCTATGACATATGCCAATAATTAAACCAATAGTTAATATTCCGAACACTTGACCATCCCACACATAACATAACCAGATATCTATATGAAGTATTCCATTGCCATCGAACTGATGTTTCACTTGTGCTGTCAGAGTAGCATGGATACGTTTGATTGACGTCAATTAATTTAAAGAAAAACATTTAGTTTTGGCGCGTACTATTTATTACCGTGAAAAAACTGAATGAAAGTCTCATTTTTTTGCACGAGAATAATTTTCAGTTGGGGACAATTTCATCCAAACATCTCTCTCAACTTTTCTGTAAACTTGTAGGGAAGAATTATAGACAGATAATGTGACACAGCAGGTAGGGAAACGCGTTTCTTCATACATAGATACTTACCGAATTCGATTCAGGACCATCCAATGCCTCAAATATAGTTTCGACTGTCGGTCCACTCGATATATTGTACGAAACAGTATAGAACTGTTAATCACATGAAAAGTAGCTCGTTGTGCATCTGTAAGCTGCTCCAGAACCAGTGCACGATCGACTTGAACATGTTTTTTGCACAAGTCGATAGCCCTTCACAAAACACATTGTGAATGGATAAGCTGATTCATCGTGCTTTGCTGGAATATAAAGTGCCCTTCCCGTTATGCCAATAAGTGCGAATATAGTTAATATTACCACTGAGGTGATTAAGCCAAAACAAAGACATACAGATTTCGTTTTCTGTGTCATCACTTTCTCCTGATTTTGTAAAAGAAAGAATGCATGCTATTATGAATCGTTCGACTGTTTTCATTGTTTTTAATATAGACACAAACACACATATGTCAACATCCATGATTTCTTCGTTCGATCACTCAACGGTAGCAAAGCGACATACTCAGTTTCTTCGTTATTGCGCTGTTGTCAGCAATACTTGTATTTACTTGAATACTACAGGTTTCGTAAGACTCGTCGACTAGATGAAAGTTGTGAAATGCTCGAAGTTATTTTACCGCCTGTCATACCTGTATTTCCCTATTAATAATGTACCTAGATAAAGTCTTTTCATTCTCTATGTATTAAAGTTAATGGCATCGGCATGTCACCTTAAAAATGAATCTGATTGTCTTTTTCTTCGATAAGATTTTGTGTACAGCTCTTCTAATCCAAGTGAAACCATAAATACGGATTTGTTTCTTTTCCAGTAGTCAGGACATACGTATATCAATGAGAGAGTATAGGTGAAAGCATCGGTCTTTTATTGCATGATAACGGCATATGCCTCAAGATCTTGTAGTAAACCAAACTGAACAGTTAATATATACGAAATAGTTGCATAGTTACAAAGAGTGTCGTACCGATTATTACGAATCAACCATGAGATTTCTATCAGTTGATATATCAGGGCGGTACAGAAAAAAAAATAATAAAAGCTAACTTATAGTTCTTATAAGGTTAAATGTGATGTTTGAATAAAAATACACATGACTTTTTTTCGCTTACACGCAGTGTTATTTTTCAGAATAGAAATAATTCTCTCGCACGTTCTGCTTCAATCTCATCAAAAATCGAGCAATTTCTATTCCAATCCGTAGGTAAAAAGCCCTGATCGGGTGTAAGGTGAAGATATTTCGGTGCCAATGGATCATAACTTGGCCATGTATGAAGTGGTCTGCCCGTCTGAGCAATACTGATCCAATGTGAAATGATATTGTTCGAAAAAAATCGCGTTTGATTATTCCACGTACAATGAAATTCCCGTTGCGAAGCGACGTCACTAACAGTTCCGAATACAAATGGAATTTCAGATGAATGGCGACATATACCTTCTTGCTGTACAATAGGACATAGAGGGTAACAGTTCAAATGATAAGAGAATAATTTATCCTGTTCATACTGTGCGCCATATTTTGCATAAAATGCATTGAATAATCGACGAATATCACAGTCAAATATAGAGTCCATTAATATTCGACGAACGATATCACAGCAACGAGTAGCATTCGCAGTAGGTCTCATTGAACAGTTATGCAAATGGTAATAGTCTGCGATCATTGGACTTCGTTCGGGAGAAAAGGTAGCAGCAATTTTTGTTAAAGCTTCACTCGAAGTCATCAATGGATGTTCGAAACAAATCGGTTGTTCATAGTCATTATTACCCATGATCAAACTCACATNAGAACGAAGAAGTTCAACATTGCCGATGATTTGAGAACGAACGTTACTTTCTGAAAGAAGCTGAATGGTAATCAATTGAGTACTATCAAGTTCAGTCAAAGTTTGCGTGACAGTACGCATTGCGAGAGAACAAAGAGCAGCAAGGAGCTTGAACTAAATGGGAAAAACAAGTTTCTCACATCTTCACCATATCAATTCAATTACTTGAAAACTAGCGGTGGTTCGAAAATCCACGACGAGGAATGTACTTGAATAGGATAAATAGAGCGCTCTAATCCATCGTTCATCAACGAAAATACTCGAACAAATGGGATGATAGAAGACTGTATTAGTCACAAAGTCTTTGTACGGTACAATCGTTGTGGAACATGGACATGAGAGTGTTTCACCATGTTCAGCT
The DNA here is from genome assembly GCA_905250025.1 of Adineta ricciae. Lineage (NCBI taxonomy): Eukaryota > Metazoa > Rotifera > Eurotatoria > Adinetida > Adinetidae > Adineta > Adineta ricciae. Next base: position 112,668 of record CAJNOJ010000148.1, on the reverse strand, counting down.
TGAAGTTTGCCAAAAATATCTGGAGTAACATGTTCGATGATCACAACACCAGTTTGCGGAAGTATTAATGCGATCAGAAAGAGAATGTAGAGAAATACTAAATAACAGAGACATATATCGAATGTAATGGTTCATCCAATTCTGATTTGACGTGAGTGTATTGATTGTCTTACCGGCGAGAAGAAAAACATATAAACGAGTTGTATATCTTTGATATTTGAGACTTATTTCGGGATCTGTCGGTTGAGAATTGTCATCGTATTCATCTTCGTCAGGTATGAACAGATTGTAATTGTGAATCCAATGATAAAACCATTCAAAGATATATTTTGCTTTCATTTTATGAAAGTGGGTTTCTTTATTCGGAATAACTTGAAGTTTATACTTACTCTCAGTTTCAAGATATTCTTTCTGAAAGAAACAATTGTCTCCTTATTTCTTTAAACTAAATGCGGCGTTTTTTAGGATTATATTCACTTACTTTAGAATGGATTTAGGTTTTCAGGAATTACTTTGAGTGCAAAGCTGTGTGTCGGTGATAGATTTTTTTTCCAAACAAAACCGAGGTTTACTCAGTGCTTCATTCTTTTCATTGAATGCAAACATAATATAGAGCTAGAAATGCATTTTAATGAGTATTTAATGAAACGAGAAAAAGTAATTTAATAGATGTTTTAAGATTGTTTCATGATAATTTGAGAGATAATTGCAGGAAAAAAAACATGAGGGCGAGAGAATGATCGAGTAACGAAATTAAAACAATAGTTAAGGCTCAATACCACGGAATGGGCGGTTCACTTGTGTTGTTGTCATAGCCGTATGTATATGTTTGATTTAATTAAATTAAGCGCAGGCTTATATGAAAGCTTCGACAGACCAACATAGGCTGTGTTTTTGGGTTTATCTATATCAACCATAGTTAATATTTCTGTGTCGTTAGTGCCACTGGGAAATGCGTGCTGGTGACGTGAGTGTTATGATTAATAACTGAGCGAAACGTTCTGAGAGATCAACTTACTCAAGTGTAGTAAACTGGATACATAAAATATTAAAATTGATTCTTTGCCAAAGCTGCAACCTCATTGACACTAAGAGCTCCATCATAAATACAAAAATCTTCTACTTTACCATTAAAATAAGAATCAGAACCATCGCTCGAACGGTCAAGCCAGTTATTTGTTGTTGTTCTTAGATGAGAAGGTAAGAAACCAATAGCAGCGTTGTTTCCAACGACTGCACTCGTTAACATACGTATGTTGTTATAGTAAAATCTACCGAAGGAAGAACCAAATCTCGAGGTAGTTCCACGTAACCATGGATTCCATTGAGCAGAGCAGTATTACCATCATTTCTACCGGCAACAAACATCGCGTTATTTCTGAGTATTCCAAAATAATCATGATCGCTGTTATCTTTTGCAATCACATCACCTGTTTCATTGAATTTGAGATGGATATATAATTTAGCGAATGACTCTGTTTCAGAATGGCTTGACTCCATGCCATTTTACAAGTTGATCACAATAATTCGACACCAAAAAGAGTGTGAGGTTGATCGCCACCTGATTTCCTTGTGACGGTAATAAACAACTTTATCCAAAGCACCATTATGTTTGACTAAAAAGTTATGGTGAAGAGGATTGCAAAGTCTTCTGGTGTCCATCTTGAATATGTTCTCATAATTTCTGCTGCGTTATCAAGTTGATAACCATGGATGCCAGCAAGTAGAAATCGATCTGCATTACCAGAGAGCTGGTGAAGTGTGGAAGACCAGACATTCATAATAGAGATTGATTCATTCGCAAAGGCTGGATTGCCAGTCACTTTCAAGCGTATCGCTAACTTAAGCAGCATGAACGTCAGAATAGAAAGCACCAACGTTGGCATTAGAATCTTCCCGAATAACTACTGTAGTTGAACGAGGATTGTGATTAAGTTGAGATCGTCAATCCACGATGATTCATTTTTCCCAATTTTCCGACTTCATGCGAATGAAATCCTGTTCAGTGTGCAACAGACCGGGGTGAATAAAAGCGGCACTTCCATTTCTCAAATTTCGTCCTGACGAAGGGGTCAGAGCACGTGCTAGTGTAATCATTGTAACTACTATAACGAAAAATGTGCATCCAGTAGTTTCACACACGAAATACGAGTAGCTCAAAATAATGTTTTTGCACGCTCTAGGTCGGAAACTTGGGCCATGTGGCACCTTTCAATAGTTTTCTACGGCTAATGTTCTTACTCTATCCTCCTTGATAAAATTTGTAGTTGCATATTTTTTTTCTCAGGCTTCATACATTGATCAGTTCTAAGTAGAGACCCGAGTAAAACGTATTTTCTTATCAATTAAATCAAGAACCAGAAACACCCATAAAGACATGGCTAACTGCTTTGACTTTAATAACTACACAGCGTTACAAATAGCTAAAACACAAAATTTGTGTAGAAAATGTATAGGTAGTCAATACATTCTTAATCAACTTCGAAAAGCTTGATTTAAAAAAATATATACTTTTAACAAAAGGACAGGATCGTATATAGCATATCGGTGCACGATATTTGAGAAAGGAATGAGTTAAGAAATGCCTCTAAAGAATATTTTTAGACAAATAAATAATCTAATAATGGTATATCACACTAACTCTATTGATTTTCATACGCAAGAAGTTTTAACCTCGAGAATATATAGCACGTGTAATACTTCTCATTTTAAGAACACTGCTTTTACCGTAATTGATTTCTTCTAATCTTGTCCTTTTATTTTTGTTCTCATGCTTTCGACCCAAGGATGCTAGGAATGTCAACATTGTTGACAAAACGTTCACAATAATAATTTGTTCAAGATTTCATTCTTTTTACTTAAACTTGTTTTCTAATCAAAGACATTTGAATGAAGTGTTTCGATGGTTCGAAGAACAGATCATTCCACTTATATCGATGTTATTGAATAAAAGAAAATAATTATTTATTTCAAACAGATGTTCATAAAAATGTGATGAGTATACATGTACCAAATGAATTTAATAAACCCATGAACAGCAACAAATTTTCACAATATGATCTCTGGATGAAACAGTTCTTCCTTATTTCTTGTCTATTATTGACCGTAATTAACAACTTTATTTAAGATAAATCCTGCATCTCGTCAGATTAGAGTGTACTATTGTTTACAAATTCACATTTTGATGTTTTAAGATTTCCTATAACATATGCCAATAATTAAACCAATAGTTAATATTCCGAACACCCCAACACCTGACCATCCCACACATAACATAACCAGATATCTATACGAAGTATTCCATTGCCATCGAACTGATGTTTCACTTGTGCTGTCATAGTAGCATGGATACGTTTGATTGACCTCAATTGATTTAAAGAAAAACATTCAGTTTTGGCGCGTGCTATTTATTACCGTGAAAAAACTGACTGAAAGTCTCATTTTTTTGTACGAGAATAATTTTCAGTTGGGTGAGATTTCATCCAAACATTCCTCTCAACTTTTCTGTAAACTTGTAGGGAAGAATTATAGATAGATAAGTGACACAGCAGGTAGGGAAACGCTTTTCTTCATATATAGATACTCACCGAATTCGATCCAGGACCATCCGATGCCTCAAATGTAGTTTCGACTGTCGTTCCACTCGATATATTGTATGAAACAGTATAGAACTGTTGATCACATGAAAAGTAGCTCGTTGTGCATCTATAAGTTGCTCCAGAGCCAGTGCATGATTGACTTGAACATGTTTTTTGCACAAGTCGATAGCCCTTAACAAAACACATTGTGAGTTGATAAGTTGATTCATCGCGCTTTGCTGGAACATATAGTGCTGTTCCCGTTATGCCAATAAGTGCGAATATAGTTAATATTACCACTGAGGTGATTAAGCCAAAACAAAGACATACAGATTTCGTTTTCTGTGACATTATTTTCTCCTGATTTTGTAAAAGAAAAAATGAATGCTATTGTGAATTGTTCGACTGTTTTCATTCCTACTTTATAAGAAGAAAAGACAATATAGACATAAACTCACATATGTCAACATCCATGATTTTTTCGTTCGATCACTCGACGGTAGCAAAGCAACATACTCAGCTTCTTCGTTACTGCGCTGCTGTCAGCAATACTTTTGTTTACTTAAACACTACAGGTTTCGTAAGACTCGTCGACTAGATGAAAGTTGTGAAATTCTCGAAGTTATTTTATCGTCTGTCATACCTGTATTTCCCTATTAATAACGTACACAGATAAAGTCTTTTCATTCTCTATGTATTGGTTACTGGCATCGGCATGTCACCTTAAAAATTTATCTGATTGTCTTTTTCTTCGATGTGATTGTGTGTCAAGCTCTTCTAATCCAAGTAAAACCGTAAATACGGATTTGTTTCGTTTCCAATAGTCAGGACATACGTATATCAATGAGAGAGTATAGGTGAAAGCATTGGTCTTCTATTGCATGATAACGGCATATGCCTCAAGATCTTGTAGTAAACTAAACTGAACAGTTAATATATACGAAATAGTTGCACAGCTACAAAGAGTGTCGTACCGATTATTACGAATAAACCATGAGATCTCTATCAGCTGACATATCAGGATGGTACAGAAAAAGATAATAAAAGCTAACTTATAGTTCTTATAAGGTTAAACGTGATGTTTGAATAAAGATTCAAATGGACCAAAAACTAGAAACAAATCTTACACAAATAAGATTTCGTTTTCCTTCTATTTCATCAATGATTTTAGTTATGTCTTCATGTACACTGAAATTAGCGGATAAGTACCAAAATAGTTCCGATACATTTATGATATGGTGACAATACATCTGTACAGAGAATGTTAAACAAAGTTGGAAGATAATTTCCTAATCGATATATCGCTCTATTTGACTTTCGTTGAATTCAGCTGTGATTACTTCTCTCGTAGTCTATCCTATGGTGAATAGTAGAATTGACTTCCGAACACAAACGAAATGTTATTGTAAAACGACTTTTTTCGCTTACACGCAGTGTTATTTTTCAGAATTGAAATAATTCTCTCGCACGTTCTGCCTCAATCTTATCAAAAATCGAGCAATTTCTATTCCAATCCGTAGGTAAAAAGCCTTGATCGGGTGTAACGTGAAAATATTTCGGTACCAATGGATCATAACTTGGCCATGTATGAAGTGGTCTGCCCGTCTGAGCGATACTGATCCAATGTGAAATGATATTGTTCGAAAAAAATCGCGTTTGATTATTCCACGTACAATGAAATTGCTCTTGCGAATCGACGTCACTAACAGTTCCGAATACAAATGGAATTTCAGATGAATGGCGGCATATACCTTCTTGCTGTACAATAGGACATAGAGGGTAACAGTTCAAATGATAAGAGAATAATTTATTCTGTTCATACTGTGCGCCATATTTTGCATAAAATGCATTGAATAATCGACGAATATCACAGTCAAATATAGAATCCATTAATATTCGACGAACGATATCACAGCAACGAGTAGCATTAGCAGTAGGTCTCATGGAACAGTTATGCAAATGGTAATAGTCTGCGATCATCGGACTTCGTTCGGGAGAAAAGGTAGCAGCAATTTTTGTTAAAGCTTCACTCGAAGTCATCAATGGATGTTCGAAACAAATCGGTTGTTCATAGTCATTATTACCCATGATCAAACTCACATTATTATATTGACCGCTACTAATTGCCAATAGTGGATACAACGGAAAGAAATAATTCTCAATAATAGGTCGTGTATATCGAGAATCATATGTGCGCAAAAGATCATCAAAGGAAGCATTGCGAATGCATGTAAGTAATCGTCGTCTACCTTCATAATCACAATGCAATCGTTGAACAACTGAATTCGAAGCATTGAGAGCGAAACTTATATTATAGTACGATGACGATGTTCCAGGTGAACCCAAGCCGGATTCACTTATTGCTGTTCGATAGAGACCAGAAGATCCTTTAACAGCACCTAGGTCAGTTACAGACAAACCTCCAGCACTTTGACCAAATATAGTCACACTGTTTGCATCTCCATCGTAATGCAGACAACATATCGAGATACATATAATTACCTGCTGTTGACCATTGTGGATCTTCTTCGACTAACTCATTTAGGAACATATCTGCTAATACACCCAAACGATAGTTTATGGTGACAACAATGACTGGTTGACCTGATGGTGAATAAGCGATAATATTCGTGCCGTTGAATATCAATGGAATGGCTTCTGATGAGCAACCATGATTATGAGCACCGCCGTGAATCCAAACAAGTACGGGCAACAAAGACGAATTCGATGGAATAATTGGTTTGTAAATATTTAGATACAGACATTCTTCATTTTGATTCGGAATATAATCAGGAGTTTTCGGCTGTAGACAGCATGGACCAAATGATACTGCATGGTATGAACCATTTGCAAACTTCTCTGAAGCAACATCGATGGGCGGTTTCCATCGAATTACTTTTGCGTATTGAATACTAAAGGAGGCATAGAGAATGAGTCATTACAAAAGGTAAACGAGTCGGTACCCGAGATATTCAATGGATGCTTCAGTTTGTCGACCATAGATAATTCCTTGTTGAGTACGAAGTCCAGTGTCAGAATTGGCAGCACGGATTGCTATTATAAACAACAAAATGTGACTTATCTCTTTCATATTTTTTCTCACCGCTGAGATGTATCTAATCTAAACGATACTGTGTTGCTTTTATATTGGTTGAAATGTCTTATCTTAGTTGTAACTGTTAGTGAAGTCGCTTGTAAACGACGATGGAAAGCTAGAGGTGAAGTTAAATGTCATCGCATCCTTCATCTTCTTCAGGGGGCGCGCACAAGACAAATATGGATTTTAATGTTTATTCATTTGAACTTGATCATTCGTCAAAAGTTTTGACGATCTCATTTTCATGCCCAAAATGAGTAACAGTAGCAAGAATTGATCGGCACGTTTTGTTTCACAACCGAAATTGAAATGGCTCCATGGAAAAAAGGTTAAAGAAATTCATCATAATTTTCAAGATCTTCAACCATCTCATTTGCACCATGTCGCTGAATTCGTCTTTCAAAAAATGAAAATATAACAATAAAATTAATTGTTCACGGTGGAAGAATCATTAAATCATATTGAAGTTGTAATTGTTTTTCTGATTCAACAATACCAGCCGGTCAAAGTCGAGATGTACCTCATAAAAACGTACCACATTATTCTTCTTTTTGTAGAAACAAGCAGCGAAGACGCAACATTACTCAATATCATCATAACTGAAATATGTTCGTCGGTCAGAATTCATCTCAATAGGCATAACATCTTATCGAACAGTTCGTCCAACTTTTTTAGATATTCTTTTATTTTTCGATCCCTATGGATCACATTATGAAGTCTTTATGCACTTTCAAATCCTATTTTGTGACTTTGATCGTTCGCACACAACGCATTTGGTGTGAGTGCACTTGCATTATTTATCACTGTTGAGATTTGTCAAATCTGAAAAAGAATGAATTCAATTCCGTGTCTCCTAAATGCAGTTTTGAATGATAAACCCGGTAGACCTGCACTGTAAATTAATAGACGATGCACGATAATGCATACAACAAGACTTTTTCCTTTCAAATTTAGTTATGACGAAATCTTTTCTCTAAAATGTTTTTATTTTCACGCCCCTCTCTTCTTCTATACGTGTCAACGACAGACGCACTCCCAGTACTTACTAATATATTTAATATTCGATATCAAAACTTTCAAAGCCATATGTGAAGATTTAGTTCTCATTTCCAAGCGATTCGTCCATATGCATTATGAACAGTAACATATTCGATACAACAAAATATAAAAGATGAAAAAGAAGTATTCTGTGGCATGACGTTTTACCATAAAAGCTCAACAAAAACGAGACCTACGTATATCGATCGCTATTTACATATTAATACGTAAAAAGTAATGTTGACACTGTTTTATCTATACAAATCGCGCATCCTTCGGATTTGAAGTTTTATGCTAACGGGCAAAATTCGTACGTTCATCAAGGAAGAGCTATCTAAGAATATCATGCATAAAAAGTATAACCTGTAACGATAATGATATCGTTCATCTCTTTCTATTCTTTATTCTCTCACCTCTATATCATACTATCTCCGGGTCATATCTCTCTTTCCTCTTCTCTATATAAGCGCGTGTCTTATTGTGAAAGAGATACATTCTGGTCATGTAGAGTAGTCAATAAACATCGATACCGTGAGAAGCGGTCAGCTACTCAACCAGTTTGTCGTTACATAACCTATTTATTCAAAGAAAAAAACGACATATAGAAATCAAAAAACATCATTACAAAAACCAAAACATAACACAATATAAAAAGTAAAGCATCAAAGTAAAAAGACACAAAAAATAGTTCATTTACAGGCATCTGCGTATAAGATACAACAAGAAACACATACGAAAAGGCATAATGAGCAATTCTACTGACGAACACTGAGCATCTCTCCAGATATGAGGATGCGTGCCAAAACGATCGCTCTTTTAATCATGTCTCATTTTGAATACTTCTAACTATCAACACTATTATTTGCTATATTTACGACATCTTAATTTTCGACCTCTTTCATACGGATTGGTATTATCACTCAGCTCTCGCTTTCCCGGTCTATTCCAATCTATGTGAACTTTCAAATCAAGCTGGCCGATCGCTCGAAACGCACCCTTTCGAAGTTCATCCACCAAACTCTCACTACCCGGCGGAATAGATACTTTTCTCACACCTTCCCTATCATAAATACACAAGCAACTGCCATGAATAGCGAGCGCAGTTTCAGTGATAACACATGCATAGATAGCACCACGCAAAAACATCTGCTCCCCTCTCTCCATATAAACTTTGACAAGTCTAACTGGGGATATCAATTGCCGCTGAACACAATCCATAGCGATTTCACCCGCGTCTCCAATTTGCAACTCTGAGTCCCAAAACACTCCTAACGCAGACATTACAATGAGATAATATCTTACTCGCTCGCCCATCATCCAAGTATAACCACTCAATGACTCCTGCTTATTACTCCACTCGCATACCAAAGCCCAGTCCAAACTAATGATCACTTCCTTGGTGGCTGCTTTTTCACCCATACGGCACAGTATGCCACATGCGCTTGTTCTCACGGAATTATCGTCGCTCCTCAACGCTTCGACAAGTCCATCGATCACTTCCTTGGTGGCTGCTTTTTCACCTATATCAACAAGTGCGTCACATGCGCTACTTCTCACGTATTTATCGTCGCTCCTGAGTGCTTCGAAAAGTCCATCGATGGCTTCCTTCGTGGCTACTTTTTCAGCCATATCAACAAGTGCGTAACATGCGCTACTTCTCACGTATTCATCGTAGCTACGAAGTGCCTCGGTAAGTCCAACGATCACTTCCTTGGCCGCTGCTTTTTCACCCATACGACCAAGAGCGCCACATGCACAACTTCTCACAGATTCATCTTCGCTCCTCAGCGCTTCGAGAAGTCCATCAATCACTTCCTTCATCGCTGCTTCTTCACCCATCCGACCAACTGCCTCACATGCACGACTTCTCACGGAATCATTGTCGCTCCTTAGTGCCTCAACAAGTCCATCGATCACTTTCTTCGTGCCTTGTCTTTCACCCATATGATCAAGTGCGTAACATGACAATCGTCTCACGGAATCATTGCGGCTCATAAGTGCCTCGACAAGTCCTTCAATCACCTGCTTCGTGGCGGCTTTTTCACCCATACGACCAAATGCGACACATGCTATTTTTCTCAAGCATTTATCGTCGCTCCTCAGTACATCGAGAAGTCGATCTATCACTTCCTTCGCGGCTGCTTTTTTACCCATACGAAGAAGTGCGAAACATGCAAGACTTATCACGGCATCATTCTCGCTCCTAAATGCCTTGATAAGTCCATCAATCAGTTCCTTCGTGGCTGCTTTTCCAGCCATACGAACAAGTGCGTGACAAGCCCAACTTCTCACGGCATCATTTTCGCTCCATAGCGCCTCGATAAGTGCATCTATCACTTCCTTCGTGGCTGCCTTTTTACCCATACGACTAAGAGCGTCACATGCACTACTTCTCAGGGAATTATCATAGGTCGTCAACGATTCGAGAAGTCCATCCATCACTTCCTTGGTCGCTGCTTTTTCACCCATACCACCAAGTGCGTTACATGCCGAAGTTCTCACGGATTCATCGTTGCTCCTGAGTGCCTCGACTAGTCCATCAATCACTTCCTTCGTGGCTGCTTTGTCACCAATACAACCAAGTGCGTTACATGCCCAACTTCTCACGGATTCATCGTTGCTCCTAAGTGCCTCGACTAGTCCATCGATCACTTCCTTGGTCGCTGCGTTTTCACCCATGCGACCAAGTGCGTTACATGCCGAACTTCTCACGGAATCATTGTCGCTCCTGAGTGCCTCGACAAGTTCATCGATCACTTCATTGGTCGCTGCTTTTTCACCGATACGACCAAGTGCGTTACATGCCCAACTTCTCACGGATTCATCGTTGCTCCTGAGTGCGTCGACTAGTCCATCGATCACTTCCTTGGTCGCTGCTTTGTCACCAATACCACCAAGTGCGTTACATGCCGAACTTCTGACGGATTCATCGTTGCTCCTGAGTGCCTCGACAAGTCCATCAATCACTTCCTTCGTGGCTGCTTTTTCACCGATACCAACAAGTGCCTCACATGCCGAACTTCTCGCGGAATTATCGTCGCTCCTGAGTGCGGCGACTAGCCCATCGATCACTTCCTTGGTGGCTGCGTTGTCACCGATACGATCGAGTGTGTAGCATGCCCAAGTTCTCGCGGAATCATTGTCGCTCCTGAGTGCCTGAACAAGTCCATCGATCACTTCCTTCGTGGCGGCTTTTTCACCAATACCAACAAGTGCCTCACATGCCGAACTTCTCACGGAATTATCGTCGCTCCTCAACGCTTCGACTAGTCGCTCGATCACTTCCTTGGTAGCTGCTTTTTCACCCATCCGACCAAGTGCGTTACATGCCCAACTTCTCACGGCATCATTTTCGCTCCTGAGTGCCTCGACAAGTCTGTCAATCACCTGCTTGGTGGCTGCTTTTTCACCCATACCAACAAGTGCGTCACAAGCCCAACTTCGCACGGCATCATTTTCGCTCCTTAGTGCCTCGATAAGTGCATCTATCACTTCCTTCGTGGCTGCTTTTTTACCCATACGACTAAGTGCGTCACATGCAGTACTTCTCAGGGAATTATCACCGGTCGTCAACGCTTCGAGAAGTCCATCCATCACTTCCTTGGTCGCTGCTTTTTCACCAATACCGCCAAGTGTGTCACATGCCCAACTTCTCACGGAAACATCGTCGCTTCTCAGTGCCTGGCGTAGTGATAGTAGGAGCGGTTCGATGGGGTTGGTAAGTGGAATTTTGGATATAAATGAAAATACCATGTGTCGATTGGTGAGTTGTTGATTGTTCAATAGTCGGACTATTGTCTGTTGTACTCGTGGTTCATTGCAAATTGCATTACATGTACTAAGTGTCTGGTCGAAAAGTTTGGTTAGATATCGCGATCCACTGCGTAAAGCGTACTCGAGCCATTGCATGATCTTCTCGAGTAGTTGTTGTGACTGAATGAATGTTTGAGGTAGTGCTGTTTCATCTAGACACTGAATTATAAGCGCCAGGTGTCGGGCGCCGATGATATCCAAAGGATCATTGAGTATAGCGTCCCAAAATGGTCGATTGCAGTTAGTTTCTTGGTCGTCGTTTATTAAACCGGATAAAAATATAAAGAGTAATTGATATCGTTGATTATATTTGTGTTCGCGTATGAATTGCTTTGCTTGGTCGCGTGTACTATTGGAAAGCGCATTGGCTAAGTAACGAGCGGCAAAGTGTTCTTGAAAGCTGAGGTGAACGAAGTAATAGTGCTTATCTGCTGTGATTCGTGTTCCAATGCCACCTGAATTTGAATCGTATGATTTTAGTAGCCCAACATTGAATAAGTCCGGACAGTCGTTCAACTTGCATCTGCTCTCTTTTTGGGCCTTTTTTAATAATTGTGGACCTAGAAGAGTGACATTGTTTTCCATTCCTAGGAAGGCGAGATTCTCCAAGAACGCCAACTCCTTACGACATTCGTCATAAACATCGGTTTTATTCATTCGATTAGTTTTGATTGGTGACATCTTTTTTTGTTTCTCGAGGTATCGACGGCAGATCCATTCGGCCAATCTGTCATATAGTACTGTAATCGTTACTGTTTTTGTTTGTGTCCAATCAATATTGCTCCAAGTACTACAAATGAGCTCGAGATTGATGGGAATATGTGCGATGCCCCAAATCCTGGGTTTCGATCTGAGAAAGTTTAGTAAGTTGTCACCTTGGTGTGATGAGTTGTCTAACTGATTGAAGAACAACTCGATATAGTTATTGATGTTTTCTTCGGTGAAACCTGTGATTTCCATGTGCACGAAGTACGATAAAGTGTTCATGTATGGACGAGATGTGACGATATGATGTGGGGTTTTGAGCAGCCGTTCAAGTAAGTTTTGCAGGTGTGAAGATGTTTCCTGTACTATTTCATCATAACCATCGAGTAGCCACAAGATTCGGCCTGTGTGAATCTTATTTTCTAACGTATTCTTCTCCTCAACTGGTAGAGATCGATCGAAAAAATATTGATTTATCAAGATGTCCACGAGATTATACTCTTTGTTAGCGTTATACTTTGATCCTGTTAGAGATCGTAAAGGAACGAGCACAACCAGTTCATATTCTGGCCAAATTGCACCGGTTGCCCATTGATAGGCAGCATATCGACAAAATGTTGACTTTCCAATACCAGCGCGACCGAAAACTAATATGCGTTTGTTCTGATCTTTGCATTTTTCGAAAATATCTTCAACCTCAATTGGAGTCTTACTGCCATATATATCTTCGTACGTGTCAATAATTGTTCCAATGTTTTGAGTTTCTTTAAGTTTCTCCTCTTTCTCCCGAGTTTCTTTGGTTTCTACGATGGCCAAATTGATATAACTCTGGTCGATTGGAAAAGTTACCGCTGGATTCATGAATCGTTCTATTTTACTGTTGCATAAATATTGATATTTGATCAGTTCGAATCGAATGTTGAGTCGTTCTGAATTTTCTTCCGGTACATATACCATATTTTGAAGTGTCCACAATAAATTATCCATTTCAAAATCAATATCATCCGACGGTGAGAAATGCCGAAAATCTTCTTGTTTCACTCCCTCCAGAATAGCACTCAACCAGCCGATCGATCTCCAAGTTTCTTCCGTTTTAGTTAGACAGGGAACGATCTTCTTATAACACTTTTGCGCATATTGGAGTTCTATTTGAGAGCGCGCTGAGCTTTCGTATTCTGGACTGAGAAAACATACGACGAATGCTGCATTTTTTACTCCAATTGCAAGGCTGAAACAGAGATATACCGATAGCATCAACCATTTAATGTTTACGGAAATATTCATACCTGTCATAAATATTATTATTCGATATATTTTCGTCGAACCAAACTGGTATCGATCTAGTATGCAGATATTGATATATTTGCAAAACAACAGCTTTGTCATTGTTCTCATAGGACAACATGACATGTTTGCCTTGTGGAATACTCGTACTGAAAGCAAGAAAAAACAGTATCCGTAAATCTGTTGCAACATATGCTAAGTCTTTTAGCCGTCAATATTTCCCAAATAAATCAAAAGGAAGGATAGTCAAATAATATACTTACCATTCTTCGAATGAGTATATGAATGATTCGTTGTTGATTACAAATGGTTCAGTTTCGAGCNNGAGCAACCATGATTATGAGCACCGCCGTGAATCCAAACAAGTACGGGCAACAAAGACGAATTCGATGGAATAATTGGTTTGTAAATATTTAGATAGAGACATTCTTCATTTTGATTCGGAATATAATCAGCAGTTTTCGGCTGTAAACAGCATGGACCAAATGATACTGCATGGTATGAACCATTTGCAAACTTCTCTGAAGCAAGGTCGATGGGCGGTTTCCATCGAATTACTTTTGCATATTGAATACTAAAGGAGGCATAGAGAATGAGTCATTACAAAAGGCAAACGAGTCGGTACCCGAGATATTCAATGGATGCTTCAGTTTGTCGACCATAGATAGTTCCTTGTTGAGTACGAAGTCCAGTGTCAGAATTGGCAGCTTGGATTGCTATTATACACAACAAAATGTGATTTATCTCTTTCATATTTTTTCTCACCGCTGAGATATATCTAATCTAAACGATACTGTGTTGTTTTTATATTTGTTGAAATGTCTTATCTTAGTTGTAACTGTTAGTGAAGTCGCTTCGAAACGACGATGGATAGGCAGAGCTGAAGTTAAATGCCATCGCATCCTTCATCTTCTTCAGGGTGACGCATAAGACAAATATGGATTTTGATGTTTATTCATTTGAACTTAATCACTTGTTAAAAGTTTTGACGATCTCATTTGCACCATGTCACTGAATTGGTCTTTGAAAAAATGAAAATATAACAATAAAATTAATTGTTCAGGGTGGAAGAATCATTAAATCATATTGAACTTGTAATCTTTTTTCTGATTCTACAATATCAGACGGTCAAAATCGAGGTGTACCTCGTAAAAACATACCACATCATTCTTCTTTTTGTAGAAACAAGTAGCGAGGACGCAACATTACTCAATATCATCATAACTGAAATATATTGATGTCAGAATTCTTATCAAAATATGCATAAAAATTTTAACGAATGATTCATCCAACTTTTTTAGATATTCTTTTATCTTTCGATCCCTATGGATCACATTATGAAGTCTTTATGCACTTTCAAATCCTATTTTATAACTTTGATCGTTCGCACACAACTCATCTGGTGTGAGTACACTTGCATTATTTATCACTGTCGAGATTTGTCAAATCTGAAAAATATTGAATTCAGTTGCCTGTCTCGTAAATGCAGTTTTGAATGATAAACCCGCGGCAGACCTGCACTGTAAATTAACAGACGATGCATGATAATGCATACAACAAAACTTTTTCCTTTAGAACTTAGTTGATACGAAATCTTTTGCCTAAAATGTTTTTATTTTCACGCTCCTCTCTTTTTTTATATGTGTCAACGACAGACGCACTACCAGTGCTTATTAATATATTTGATATTCGATATCAAAACTTTCAAAGCCATGTCCATGTGAAGATTTAGTTCTCATTTCCAAGCGATTCGTCCATATGCATGATGAACAGCAACATATTCGATGCAAGAAAATATAAAAGATGAAAAAGAAGTATTCTGCGGTATGGCGTTTTAGCATAAAACTCAACAAAAACGAGACCTACGTATATCCATCACTATTTACATATTAATACGTTAAAAGTAATGTTGACACTGTTTTATCTATACAAATCGGACATCATTTGGATTTGAATTTTTATGCTAACGAGCAAAATTCGTACGTTCATCGAGGAAGAGCTATCTAAGAATATCATCTATAAAAAGTATAAGCTATTTTTTCAAAGAAAACAAACGACATATAGAAATGAAATAGTATCATTACCAAAACCAACACATAAGACAACATAAACAGCAAGGTGTGAAAGTACAAAGAAAAAAAATCATTTACAGGCATCTACGTATGAGATACAATAAGAAACACATACAAAAAGGCAAAGTCACCAATTCTACTGACGAACATTGAGCGTCTGTCCAGGTGTGAGGGTGTGTATCAAAAAGATCGCTGTTTTAATCACCTCTCATTTTGAATACTTCTAACTATCAACACCATTATTTGCTACATTTACGACATTTTGACTTTCGACCTCTTTCATACGGATTGGCATTATCACTCAGCTTTCGCTTTCCCGGTCTATTCCAATCTATGTGAACTTTCAAGTCAAGCTGACTGATCGCTCGACACGCAACCTTTCGAAGTTCATCCACTAAACTCTCACTACCCGACGGAATATATATTTTTCTCACTCCTTCATTATCAAAAACACACAAGCAACTGCCATGAATAGCGACCGCAGTTTCAGTGATAAAACATGCATAGATAGCACCATGCAAAAACATCTGCTCCCCACTCTCGATACAAACTTTGATAAGCCTGACCGGTGATATCAATCGCCGGTGAACACATTCCGTAGCGATCATTCCCGCCTCACCTGATTTGACATCTGGATCCCAAAACGCTCCTAACGCAGACATTACAATGAGACATCGTCTTACTCGCTCATCCATCGCAAATGCATAAGCAGCTAATGATACTTGCTTTTTACTCCACTCACATTCCAAAGCACAGCCCAAGCCAATGATCACTTCCTTCATGGCTGCTTTTTCACCAATTTGAACAAGTGCGTCGCATGCCTCACTTCTCACGGAATAATTGTCGCTCCTGGCTGCCTCGAGAAATCCATCGATCACTTCCTTCGTCGCTGCTTTTTCAATAATACCAACAAGTGAGTCACATGCACTACTTCTCACCCAACCACCGTCGCTCTTGAGTGCCTCGAGAAGCCCATCGATCACTTCCTTCGTCGCTGCTTTTTCACCCATACGACCAAGTGCGTAACATGCACTACTCCTCACGGAATAATTGTCGCTCCTGAATGCCTCGAGAAGCCCATCGATCACTTCCTTCGTCGCTGCTTTTTCACCAATATGAACAAGTGCCTTACATGCACTACTTCTCACCCCATCATCGTCGCTCTTGAGTGCCTCGAGAAGCCCATCGATCACTTCCTTCGTCGCTGCTTTTTCACCAATATGAACAAGTGCCCAACATGCACCTATTCTCACCCAACCACCGTCGCTCTTGAGTGCCTCGAGAAGCCCATCGATCACTTCCTTCGTCGCTGCTTTTTCACCCATACGACCAACTGCGTCACATGCACTACTTCGCACCAGACCATCGTCGCTCTTGAGTGCCTCGAGAAGCCCATCGATCGCTTCCTTCGTGGCTGCTTTTTCGCCCATACGACCAAGTGCGTAACATGCATTACTCCTCACCCGACCATCGCCGATCCTGAGTGCCTTGAGAAGCCCATCAATCACTTCCTTCGTCGCTGCTTTTTCACCAATATGAACAAGTGCGTTACATGCACTACTCCTCACGGCATAATTGTCGCTCTTGAGTGCCTCGAGAAATCCATCGATCACTTCCTTCGTGGCTGCTTTTTCAATAATACCAACAAGTGCGTCACATGCCTCACTTCTCACCCGATCATCGTCGCTCTTGAGTGCCTCGCGAATTCCATCGATCGCTTCCTTCGTGGCTGCTTTTTCACCCATACGACCAAGTGCGTCAGATGCACTACTCCTCACGGAATAATTGTCGCTCCTGAGTGCCTCGAGAAATCCATCGATCACTTCCTTCGTGGCTGCTTTTTCAATAATACCAACAAGTGCGTCACATGCCTCACTTCTCACCCAACCATCGCCCCTCTTGAATGCCTCGAGAAGCCCATCGACCACTTCCTTCGTGGCTGTTTTTTCACCAATATTAACAAGTGCGTCACATGCACTACTCCTCACCGGGCCATCGTCGCTCCTGAATGCCTGGAGAAGCCCATCGATCACTTCCTTCGTCGCTGCTTTTTCACCCATACAACCAACTGCGTCACATGCACTACTTCGCACCAGACCATCGTCGGTCTTGAGTGCCTCGACAAGTCCATCGATCAGTTCCTTCGTGACTGCTTTTTCACCCATACGACCAACTGCGTCACATGCACTACTTCGCACCCGACGATCGTGGCTCTTGAGTGCCTCGCGTAACGCTAGTAGTAGCGGTTCGATGGGGTTGGTAAGTGGAATATTTGATATAAATGACAATACCATGTTTCGATTGGGGAATAGTTGATTGTTGAATAGTTGGACTATGGACTGTTGGAATCGTGGTTCGTTGCAAATTGCATGGCATGTGCGTAGTGTCTGTGTGAGAAGGTTGGATAAATATTGCGATCCACTGCTTAAAGCGTATTCCAGCCATTGTGTGATCTTCTCAAGCAATTGTTGTGACTCAATGAATGTTTGAGCTGGTACTGCTTCATCTAGACACTGAATTACAAGCGCCACGTGTCGCACGCCGATGATGTCCAAAGGTTCATTGAGTACAGCATCCCAAAATGCTCGATTGCATTTAGGTTCTTGATCTTCGTTCAACAAACCGGATAAAAATGTAAAGAGTAATTGATATCTCCTATTATATTTGTTTTCACGAATGAATTGCGTTGCTTGGTCGCGTTTAGTATTCGAAAGCGCGTTGGCTAAGTAACGAGCGGCAAAGTGTTCTTGAAAACTGAGATGAACGAAGTAATAGTGCTTATCTGCTTCGATTCGTGTTCCAATGCTACCTGAATTTGAGTCGTATGATTTTAGTAACCCAACATTGAATAAGTTCGGACACTCTTTTAACTTGCATCTGCTCTCTTTTTGGGCCTCTTTTAGTAATTGTGGACCTAGAAGAATAACATTGTTTTCCATTCCTTGGAAGGCGAGATTCTCCAAGAACGCCAACTCCTTACGACATTCGTCATAAACATCTGTTTTATCCATTCGAGTAGTTTCGATTGGTGACATCTTTTTTTGTTTCTCGAGGTATCGACGGCAGATCCAGTCGGTCAATCTATCATATAGTATTGTAATCGTTACTGTTTTTGTTTGTGTCCAATCAATATTGCTCCAAGTGCTACAAATGAGCTCGAGATTGATGGGAATATGTGCGATGCCCCAAATCTTGGGTTTCGATCTGAGAAAGTTTAGTAAGTTGTCACCTTTGTGTGATGAGTTTCCTAACTGAGTGAAGAACAACTTGATGTAGTTGTTGACGTTTTCTTTTGTGAAGCCTGTGATTTCCATGTGCACGAAGTACGATAAAGTATTCATATATGGACGAGATGTAACGATATGATGTGGAGTTTTGAGCAGCCGTTCGAGTAAGTTTTGCAGATGTAAAGATGTTTCCTGTACTATTTCATCATAACCATCGAGTAGCCACAGAATTCGGCCTGTGTGAATCTTATTTTCTAACGTATTCTTCTCCTCAGTTGATAGAGATCGATCGAAAAAATATTGATTTATCAAAATGTCCACGAGATTATACTCTTTGTTAGCGTTATACTTTGGTCCTGTTAGAGATCGTAAAGGAACGACCACAACCAGTTCATATTCTGACCAAATTGCACTGGTTGCCCATTGATAGGCAGCATATCGACAAAATGTTGACTTTCCAATACCAGCGCGACCAAAAACTAATATGCGTTTGTTCTGATCTTTGCATTTTTCGAAAATATCTTTAACCTCAATTGGAGTCTTACTGCCATATATATCTTCGTACGTGCCAAGAATTGTTCCAATGTTTTGAGTTTCTTTAAGTTTCCCCTCTTTCTCCCGAGTTTCTTTGGTTTCTACGATGACCAAATTGATATAACTCTGGTCGATTGGAAAAGTTACCGCTGGATTCATGAATCGTTCTATTTTACTGTTGCATAAATATTCATATTTAATCAGTTCGAATCGAATGTTGAGTCGTTCTGAATTTTCTTCCGGTACATATACCATTTTTTGAAGTATCAACAATAAATAATCCATTTCAGAATCAATATCATTGGACGGTGAGAAATGCCGAAAATTTTCTTGTTTCACTCCCTCCAGAATAGGACTCAGCCAACGGATCGATCTCCAAGTTTCTTCCGTTTTAGTTAGACATGGAATGATCTTCTTATGACGCTTTTGCGCATATTCGAGTTCTATTTGAGAGCGTGCTGAGCTTTCGTATTCCGGACTGAGAAAACATACGACGAATGCTGCATTTTCTACTCCAATTGCAAGGCTGAAAGAGAGATATACCGATAGCATCAACCATTTAATGTTTACAGAAATACTCGTACCTGTCATAAATATTATTATTCGATCTATTTTCGTCGAACCAAACTGGTATCGACCTATTATACAGATATTGATATATTTCCAAAACAACAGCTTTGTCATTGTTCTCATAAGACAGCATGACATGTTTGCCTTGTGGAATACTCGTACTGAAAGCAAGAAAAAACAGTATCGATAGATCCGTTGCAGCATATGCTAAGTCTTTTAGCCGTCAATATTTCCCAAATAAATCAAAAGGAAGGATAGTCAAATAATATACTTACCATTCTTCGAACGAGTATAGGAACGGTTTGTTGACGATTTCAACTGGTTCACTTTTACGGTGTACTCGTGTACCTGGCATGAGGATAATTTCCTGTTCCTGGCTAAGAACAGCTGAATATTGCGAAATATCTTTTCCATTTATGACTTCAATAGCATAAATAGTACCAGTACCAGATTTTCCAAGATAAGGTTCGACAATCTTGGGATCTTTCGAAGTCGAAGTTACTCCCCACCAAGTTTCGTGCTTATCATCAGAATTAGCATCAATTATCTCCGGCCTACCGCGCCACACAATACCTTTGAACGAAGGTAACTTATTGAGAGCCGTGATGAAGAGCTTTAAGTATGGAAACCATGGTTTTAACGGTCCTTTGTCCATGGCTCGAAGACGACCGTTTAGCCTTGAGGAAAAACCTGAGCCGGTCATTGTATAAAGATAGATGGATGCAAACTCATCCTCTGTTAATATACATGGTCTCCTGTATTTTTGCTTTGCTTGCGTTACGTAATCATCAATTCGAAGGATTTCGTGTCTGATGCCTTGAATAGCTTCTTCCAATGTTGTAATAACTTGGTCTTGATAGCCGTAGATCGGACTGGTACTTTCGTCTCCATATAGAGTATCACTTGTGTCGACGAATCTGTTTTCCATTTTAATACCTTTCTTTATAAAAACTATATTGCAAATAGTCTAGAATAATAAATGTAGACAAGTAACGCTCATCCTTTGGATTCGCTGATCCTTTTCCGAAAGAATTTTCCTAATGCTGAATACATTCAGAGACTTTGAAAGAGAAAAAACGTACTGCGATTGCTACTGGTGCTCAGTTGAAACATGTCACAAATTAGAGTGAATAGGAGACAGATTTTTTCAGAAGCTAGACCAATTAGCCATTTTTCAGTGCGTAATTCTCGAGCACTAACTGTGTTGACTAAACCCTCGTCGCTCAACGGCTAGTCATTTGTCGCCCTCCCTTCGGTCGGCTACTCACACCCAGCCATTGACCTTTATCACCTGTGTCGTACAGCGAAAAAAAATCTTTCTTTTCTTTCCTGTCAGCAAAATGATACCCTGTCGAATATCTTCATTGAGAAATGCCCATTCGTTAAATTCCTTTCAAAATTATCTGAAGCCAGGCAAAGTTATTCGAAGCGTATACGTTAAGACTAATCTGGAATTTAAACGCGTAGTCGGTCGGCCACTGACGGCTAGCCGTTAACGCACATAGTAAACTTTCATAGTATTTTCATATTAGGAAGTACCTCGTTGTTACTGAGTCGATCTGTGATCGAAGTTATCAAAACTCTTGGTAACTGTGTAATCTATACATAGTACATTCTCTATTGGTCTCTTCAATTTGGAGTGCTGATAATGTACAGACCCTATTCTCAAAGCTCGAAAACACGTCAATTATGTTCGTTCAAAAACCATTGACTTTAGCTGAAACTCATTTATCTCATCTTTCAAGTAATTTTCAGAACCAACGCCTAGTCGTTTGTCGATCTGCCTCCGATCGGTCACCCACGGCTACCCATTACTATGCTGTCTCTGTTACTCCTTTCATCTGCGATTGACTTTCAAACTGAATGGTTGCGGTTCCTTCTATTGCCACTTCGACAGTGATGATCTTCCACTCATTCGACTACCAAAAGAAACTAGATGAAAAGATTTTAATGTATGATTTGCTCCGAAATGAACATATTTCATAGTACTACAGATGTTTAGAATACTGTTTGTATAGTCCACACCTCTGTACTTAATAAGATGGAATAACATTGACGGGTATATCACTTTGCGGCCTATTTCCGCTAGATTCCTATGAAAAGACATGACCTATGCAGTATACAAGGCAAAATTATACTAAGCTCATATCACTTTCGTTGATTCCTTGAATTAGAAATATTATGTGACATGTATTAAACCTTTTCGTGTAAGCTGTTGAACTACTATCTTCGTACACATCACATTCATAAATAGCGTTTGATCCACTACGTGCTAGAAAAGATATCGGAATCGATAAAGAAAAATATCTTCTTTGAAAAGAGGAAGATAGAAGCCGAAGCTTGGTGAATGAGAAGAAACTAACCATGGATCCAAGTTCTCCGACCTCGATTACCCTACCGTCAATCATTTCCTAACAACCATCGATCAATTTCATTGATTTTGAGGATGTGGTTGTGGGTGGGGTGAAAATTTTTTATGATTGGAACCGATAGAGTTCGTCGAGTTTGATCTGGAACCAGTGTTACAATCGCGGTCGGTGGTTGTAAAACGAATCTGCCTCGGTTTTTCTCTAGTTTCGGATCTTTTTTTGGGTGTTTTTTTTCAGATTTTTTAGGCTTTCAGGGTGAACAAAGAGCTTTTTTTGGAAATTTTATTTTTGGAAACGATAGAGCTCATCAAGTTGTACTTGGAACCAGTGTTCGTTTGATTGGAACGTTCGGTGAAACGAATCCGCTCAAGAAAATATCGAATCTTGCCCGAACGTATCCTACGTCACGTAGGCCCCTAATATTCAAAGGGAGGACAACATTTGTTGTTTCAAAAATGTAGATTTTACAAATCTGTGAGTGTTAGTGAGAGTAGCCTATGGACAGATTTAAAAAGCTGAGTGTGTGTGCTGTTAGCATAAATTAGTAATACCCTCGTCAAAAACATGCTATCTAAATGAAATATTTTACCGAAATTTCAGTGAATCAGGTCGAAAACATACAGAAAAGAAAGAAATATTACTTTAGTTTACAGTCGACGCGTGCGCATAGCGGAAGAATAAAGCACCAATGAAATTGTCGAAAAAAACACTATTGAATAGTGAGATAAAGTGAAAGTATATCGACAGGTGTCACCGGCGTACGCTCACAGGAAACAGCTCAAAGGTAAAGAAATTGTTGAAAAAAAGGGGATTTTAATAAATTATTGGACATAAATGTTTACAAACAAATACTATTCTAAAAGAGACAGTAAAACTTCACCAATACGGATGGGAAATAATGAAACAACAGAGGTTTATAAAGAATTTACGAGAAAATGATTCATCAGTGTCGAATGAATGTCTGCTCCATGATTTGTATGAATTTTACACGACGGTTTCTTATATTTTTGAGCGGGTAATTCCCAATCAACATAGTGTTGATCGTTATTGAGAAAGCAAATGTTGTGAAGAATTGCGGCATTCTTTGTTATATCGATGGTATTCTTCAAAACGAAATATCTTTTTCAAAGCTCCAAACGCTCGTTCTACCGAACAGCCCTGCTAAGACGATAATAAAATGTAGAATGACATTTTGGCATATCGGCACGATCAGCACATGCTTTCAGCAATGTTTACTTCAGTGCAAAATCAGAATCGGCAATTAGATGAGATTAAATCGTATCATTATTCACCTTCATAAAATATTTCGAATAAGATACAACGAATATAAATGGAAGCATCGTTGCATCTACCAGCAGCACCGACATATCGGTGTGAAGCTAGCACGAAGGAGCTAGCACGAACAAACGATATGTTAGGTAAAAACTTTTTTACCAAGTATGTCCCGTCCATGAGAACTACACCATTCGACTCAGAATTTAATTCTGCATCGAATGGTGATACTTTTATTCGCCGGACAAACTTTGGAAAAATTCTATCTGGATTATAAATAGACATAAAGGAAACGAACAAAGATATAGATAGAAAATTTTCCAAAGTTTGTCCGGCGAATAAAAGTATCACCATTCGATGCAGAATTAAATTCTGAGTCGAATGGTGTAGTTCTCATGGACGGGACATACTTAGTAAAAACGTTTTTACCTAACACATCGTTTGTTCGTGCTAGCTTCACACTGATAAAGATTGCACATACTTGTAACTAAGACAGGGTTTGCGGAAGTGATCGGCCTTGAATGAATGCATTTAGGAGGTTCAACGAAAGTTCCGTTTGTAAAAACTATTTAAATACATTGAGCCATATGCCCGTCGGCATATTCACTTGTCACCCGATGAGAAAAGTAAATAATAATTGATGAGGTAGTTAGTGATTGAACAGTCTGACTAGGTGCAACACGTAATATGTACTTTGTTGTATTTAGATGAATGATTTTTATATACTGGACTATGTTTGTTAGACTGATTACTGTTTATCTCCATAGTTGAAGTAATGGATTTACTACATACGAGAGGACAAGAACAGTGGCAGTGGAAGGGAGTGCTTTCGTATGTAGTTAAATCAAATATTGTGATGCAGTCATCGTCCCTGAAGTTGGCGTTCTTCCCGACGCAGAATTAACACCGGTGTTGGTATTTAACGTTTGCGAAACGTTTGAGCGTTGTTGACTTTAGCTGGCTCTTGAAGAGTTCATTTGAAAGATAACATAAGTTCCATTTGCACCTTCACGCTGGTAGCCCCGAGCAACCGTCGATTTCAAGTGATCAACTTGTTTCGTTAGACTAATGTGAAACGATGTTAATATTTAGTATTTTTCGCGAAGGACGACTTTTTTATGTGTGTCGTATTACTTTTGATTCGTATATGTGTGACCAAATCGAATATAGCCTTCGTATTTTCTACCTTTATCGGCTCTCCTTCGAATACATATAAAAAAAAATACAGTCGTGTACATACGTGTAGATATATCCTTGACGTCAACGCCGAACTATAGAAAATGTCGCAGAGTAATGAGCACGTTTGTGTCTTATTATCTATCAACGCGTATGTATCACGAAATAATTGGTAAACAAAACTCCCCGCGACGAAAAAGAAGTGGAGAAACGAAAAAACTGCTAAATAACGACTTTGTTTTGTAGCTACCGATNTCACTAAGAATTACGTTCATCTTTCGAAGATAATCCGCTCGATTCATAATTACTACACCACGCCCTTTGTCAGGTCGACTGATAACAATTGATTTATTTTTTGCTAGTGAACGTAAAGCGGTAAACGTTTTACGATTCACTTTTCCAAAGTGTTTCAGTTCGGTTTGAGCTGCTTTTTGAAATGAATTCGCTGCTTGACGTATTTCAGATGCGGTATTTAATTCTGTTGGTGTTAGTTTATGAGAAATGTTGAGATGAGCTGGTTTCGATTCATAATGGCGATATGGAGTTTTGAAATTCAAGAGACGAGAGTAGAAATATTCCATATCGCAAACAAACTGCGGCTGATTAAATTTTTCTGGGGCATAAACATGATTTAATCCATTGACTAGGGCATCATGTTCATCTTCAGACAGAATATAATCGGACAAATTTTTCACCGGATCCAATTGTGTTTGACGTTCAGGAACATAAGCAAAATATTTAGCACGTAAATAATCCAACTTGTTTTTATGCTTATTTTGCATGATTATCAATTTTTTGTTGACAAGTTCAGTTGAAATAGATTTCAAACGGACATAAATTATATGTGGCACCGCTTCTTTCAATGCTTGATCCAACCGAGCCAGGTGTTTGGCAGCTTGACGCAAAAATTCTCTTTTAAACTGCAATTCATCTCGTAAAATATTATCCTGACATTGTCGAATCGTTTTCGAGTTGGCTAAACGTGGAATTGCTACACGAAATTGAACAAAAGTTGGAACTAAATTTTCATTTCTACAAGTACGAATGTATAAGACTGCAAGATTTAATTTACAAATTTCAATGCGAGTTTTCATTAATTCACCAAAAAGGGTTTTTGTATAATTACCATAGTGGCGCCAAAGATATCCATACACATTTGTAGATGATAATGGCAAAAGATTAAACAAGAACTTACTAAGCAGTACTGCCTTGAAAAAAGTAGTACTTAGCTGAACACCATCCACCATCAGAACTTGAATAGAGTAAAGTATGAAGAATAATAAAAAAAGAAGAGTAATATTGGCAATTTATAATAATACACTATCTGTGGTAATATAGTATAGTGAACGAACAAAATCCGTATTTATAGTGATAAAAACAAATTATTTTTCTCTCATTTTGAGTCATGAAATTATGCACGTGATTTAGGGATTACATGTCTTGAAATGACTGAAAAAATTAAAATTTGTCATGTGATATTCTTATTGACTAAAAATCGAACACATCCCTTCAACAATGTATTGCTACTTCTGCATAAAGATATTACAATGGAATTTCTGTGTATACATTGTTCGTCCACGTGTTTTATCTTAAACTAGCTCTATCACATGCTTTTTCCAGTTCTCCTTCTACTCTTAAAAAATGTAAACAAAGACCATCACATTGGCATACAATTATGACTCAGAATTTTTGAGTCACTTTCATGATGACATGAGCACGTGCTCTAAAATATAAGAAAAAACTATAAATACAATATCCTATCAATCTTTTACCACTCATTTTACAATCAAACGTTGTCCATACTGAATATTAACACATTTCACTTTCTTCTCAATCATACTTTGCTTATTATTGTAAGTAACAAGACTTTATTGTAAAAACAGCTACTGTAATTCAATTGAATTTAAATATTGTAGATGAAAAACATGCAATTCACCAAGGCTTCTTATTTGTTTATTTTATTCCATTTTCAAACAACAATCACCACGACCAACTCCCTTCCCACCAATCATCTCCAAAATACATTAGNTCCAAATTCAATAAATCTTGTTTTTTCGTTATCAAAATCACATCATAACAATCAATTCGTGTTAATTCTTTAAAATTAGTCTAAAATTTCAGTTTTTCGTTTTGAAATTTCTTGTCATATGATGTCACTAGACTGTCAATTATGTGTTGGTCGTGGAGATGGTGCTGAAGATGTCAATTTAAACTTGACGAAACGTCCAAATTCAATAAATCTTGTTTTTTCGTTATCAAAATCACATCATAACAATCAATTCGTGTTAATTCTTTAAAATTAGTCTAAAATTTCAGTTTTTCGTTTTGAAATTTCTTGTCATATGATGTCACTAGACTGTCAATTATGTGTTGGTCGTGGAGATGGTGCTGAAGATGTCAATTTAAACTTGACGAAACGTCCAAATTCAATAAATCTTGTTTTTTTCGTTATCAAAATCACATCATAACAATCAATTCGTGTTAATACATTTGACTCAAATAAATCCTTCAAAGATCTTATTCTAGAACGAAAAAATGAGAAGAAAGGAAAACATACGACTAACGATCTCTTATCAATCACAAATGGTACATGTTATATTATGGATTGTGAAGAATGCAATTCAGTTATTTGTTTAGATTGGCGTGAGATATGTGATGGTTAGTATAAATATATATCTTAAGAATCCTTCGAGTTTTATTATCATTTTTATAATTTAAGGTAAAATCGACTGTAGTAATGGTCTCGACGAATATCATTGTTATAACCTTGAAAAGAATGAATGTAATCCAGACAGTGAATACCGTTATTCTAATGGACAATGCATCGACAAGATATTGTATAGAAATCATTATTATGATTGTATGGATGATTCGGATGAAACCGTATTCTTATCGAAATCATGTAATTTCTTTGATCCTTTAATGCATTGTGAAAACTATCCATGTCATTCATTATTGTTTTCATGTGGAGATGGACACTGTTATAATGGGCCAAACGTTCAAAGTACTGATCGATGTGAAACACAGCGAGATCGTCTCTATTTCAATCAAATGCCATCATCAACACTTATTTTATATTCACATATACATTTGATTTACAATGATATGAAACCAGAATTGATCCGTTTTAATCAAACATCAAATGAATTAACATGTCGACTATACAACACGTTTACTGATGAGAAATATACTAATTTCGATGATATGTTAAAAGATGTGAAACGTTTTGTACGCTCATGCTCATTGCTACAACAAAACAGCCACAATTGTTCATTATTTCAATGTAATGATCAAAGCAAATGTCTATCTTATCATCGATTATTAGATGGTGTTGCTGATTGTGCAAATGAAGAGGATGAATATCATCCAAATTCATGTTCTTTTCAGATTCCTTATCGATTTGCATGTGATAATGGAACACGTTGTATCTCTCAAAGACTTGTTTTTGATCGCATTGTAAGTAAATTTCATGTTTAATTTACTTTCAATTTATGTATTTTTAGCTACATTGTTCAGATAAGGATGATGGACATGCAAGACACTTTCATGCATGTCGGGATCATATGACAGATCAGTGCCGTACTTATCAAGGAAAAGCACCTCGTTTTGATTTCACTTTTTCTGAACTTTGCAATGGTATTATTGATCGAATGTCTAATATTTCAAATGATACAGATGAATCACATTGTGATAAAACCGAATGGCCTTGCTCCACGTATTATAATGATTGTAATCATGTATGGAATTGTCCAGATGGAAGTGATGGATTAAATACATGTTTAGGATTCAACGGAAAGCTTACTTTTCTACATTGTAATAATACGATGCATTTTTGTTTGGATATTCAACATGGTTTTCCAATATGTTTACCAAAAGAACGAGCTAATGATGGCATTATTAATTGTGTTGGATCAATTGATGAACAAGAGTTTTGTCGACTGAAATATCCAGGAAAGTCTATTCGTGGATTTCGATGCAATGAATCAGACATTTGCATACAACGTCATCAGATATGTAATTGTCATCAAGATTGTCCAAATA
Organism: Adineta ricciae; assembly: GCA_905250025.1. Taxonomy (NCBI): domain Eukaryota; kingdom Metazoa; phylum Rotifera; class Eurotatoria; order Adinetida; family Adinetidae; genus Adineta; species Adineta ricciae. Next base: position 83,892 of record CAJNOJ010000148.1, on the reverse strand, counting down.
ATGATGATGAAACAACAGCATGTGTTTGGCTCAACAATGGCCAAGCAACTTCATGTGATCCTAATAAATTTCGGTGTCGGGATGGTCGATATACAGATAATAGTAAATTTAAAATTTTCTCTCGTGGACTAATTGATAATTTGTTTCATATAGATAATTGCAATGACCTTCGTTTGTGTTCGGATGGTGAACATAATCTCTTCTGTCAAGTTGACAACAATGAAATTGTGAAAGATTTTAGTATAGACAGAATTCAAGAACATTTACATCGAAATACACAACCATCATCAACATTAACCAATATCATTCTATAGCAATGTAATGTTGGTATATATGTTCGTACAACAACAAATCCACCTGAGTTTTTCTGTCTCTGTACTAGTTATTATTACGGTGATCGTTGTCAATTTCAACGCAAACGAATAACGATTATGCTTAAACTTGACATAGGAAATTTTATCGATAATCATATTCCAATATTCAAGTTTGTCATTCTATTAGTACGTCATAATACTACATCTTCAATTCTATTTCATGAACAATTTATTTATACACCTCAAAAACATTGCTTACCACGATATACGACGGAATTACTGTATCCAATTACTGATTTATCATTATCATTTCTTAATCATTCTATATATATTCATGTATTTATTGCAAATACACTTCAACATTTTGTATCTTGGCATTTTCCTGTTTCATTCGAATTCTTACCTGTTCGTCGTATAGTAAAACAACTTCTCGTAATGAATATCTCAAAATTCACATCAACAGTAACGATAGACTTTCCTAATTGTACGTCTTGTTCGAATGATTCTTTATGTCTTGGATATGATATTGATCTTGATCGAGAAATTTGTTTATGTCCTTGGCATCGTACTGGCCGTCGATGTCTTATTACCTTCAATCCATGTCGGAATTATAGTTGCAATGATCATGGTTCAATAGACCAATTTATATGCGACTGTTATCCCACGAAAAACTTTTTCGAATGAAACCAGTGAAAACCGCAACTTTTTTGTTCTCACTGCGGTTCTCTGTGAGTAAACCGCAACGTAGTCAGAAAATCGCACCTTTATAGACCGGTTAAAATCTCAATCTTTCAAAACCTCGCACGTCTTGTTTCGTACCGCGGTGTTGGTCCTAATAAGTACATATGATAAAGAAAGATGCGGTGTCATACAAGTTCACCNGTACAGACTTATTCGATAAACGATGCTTATTGATAGAAATCTTTCCTGATTTAACATAGTCAATAAATGGAACTAGTTCCGATGATGAACAATAATGAGTTGATGCATAATAAGCTTTTGTGAATAGCTGAAGATTGATTGACAATTCAGTACCGATTCTTTTCGTTCCATGAATTGATGAAGATAAACAACCTACTCGTAAATGTAAAAGAAATAGAAACAGCTGAGAAAATTTCGTTTCGCACATATTCATACCAATGACACTCCATCATTTGTCGGTCGTCGTATTGCGCCGAATTCCAATGAATCGACGAATCGATCAAATATACCAACAATACTTCAACAATAATTAGCGGCCACATCGAAACTTGAATCTCAGTATTTACGTCCTCTTCTTGTTGCACAAGAACGAACCGAAACCTTAATAAAATCTTTGTTCGCAAATCAGAAGAAGATAGCAAAGGCTTTGCGGAAACAAAAGGTAATGTTAACTTTCGTTCTAATATCTTGAATTGATGTTTTACTTTATATGTCTAGATTAATATCTCATTGATTGGATCGGATGAACCAATTGATACTGTTGATGATCAAACATTCTTGACGTCTTTGGTAAAATTTTCTTCTCTTCGACATATTAAATGTGAAAATCTTGTCAATTTGTGTTCTCTCTCCAGGAATATACGTCAGATGATGGTGTAACTGTCGATCTACTCAAACGAGCCGGTGTCAAAGAGCATGCAAATTTATATATCCCCTCTTTGATGGACTTATTATATAAACCAGAAGAACTGTTGGCTTTGGAAACCAAAGATGTTCCAAAAGATGAACGATACCAATTGTTGAGAGGTAATTAAGTTTTGATTCACTCAATTAGTCGTAAACATGCATCTAATTTAGAAGCAGTGAAGGATAAATTTCGATTGACTTCAGACGAATTAGAGACAATGTGGCAGTGGCTTCACACAGTCTTCTTAGCCAAACGTCGAACACTTCATTGGAAGAAAAAACGCGAAGCATTAGTACCTATGAACAATAACTGATTATCTCTGTTTGATTCTCTTTTTTATCTCATTCTTTACTCTGGTGTGAAAAACAGTTCTAGTTATTTGTTTCCATTATGTTTATCTTCTTTCTATGATTGTTTGTACGCCTGTGTTGTCGTTTATCTTCGACCTGACAATGTCAGTCGAAGTATCTTTCTTTGTTTTGATTTATAATTAGGTGAATGAGAGTGATTTCATTGTCAAACTTTATTTTCTTTTATGAGGGTGTGGAAGAAATTGAGAAAAAAGAAAGGTTATCCGATTGTATAACATACATTTGGTCTAAATGCAACTTCTAATTGATGACAGAATAGCAGGCAGAGGATACTACGAGACTATAATATTTACGACGTACTTACGAGTAAATACGATTTTTTCATCATAACTAAGCGCAGTTACGCCGCAATTTCATCGTAATCGAGCACATGGGAGGTGCTCATTCGATAGAGCTCGTCGAGTTACATCTTGGTCCCGTTTGGTCCCGTCATCAGGCGAATCCATTCAAGAAAAACTCGAATCCTAGCCTAAGATAACCTACGTTCTAAATAAAGGAAAATCTTTTTTTACCTTTGAATTTTATTTCGACTNAACCGAAAAGAAAAAGTCAGGGGGGGCAGCTGAAAAATTGATCTTTTTTTCGCAAACATCAATCACAAAAATTTTTTCATCAAAAGTGACTAGTCGGTCTCCTTATCATCTTCCATAAGTTTCATCTTGGTCCCATGTTCTAAAGCTGAAATATACCATACTCAAAAACCCCCGGCCCGCCACTGATTCTAGGAAACTTTAAGAAAAAACGCAAAAACTTTCTGGCCAACCTAATATCAATATGTCCATGTTGAAATCTGTTTAATTGATAATCATTTGATTTAAGCTCAGTTTCTCTAATTTAATTAGTTTGACAGAATATTGTTAAATAAACATTCATATGAGTTACAATAGGATTCTGTTACCAGTTTTAATTCGAATAATCTATAAAACTCGGTGAAAATAATCAGTTTTACCGAGATTGTATTCATTCGCACCATTGATTAGTTCCGATTCTAAAACATCAATACTGTTTTCAAATAATTGATTGATATCAATTGAACAATCAAGAAATTTAGAATATTCTAATGAAATATGTGTCCAAATTATGTCTTCAAAATTACCATTAATGAAAAAACAGTATTCACATGAAATAAAACTCATATTAACCGAGTACATATTTGAGTTAATAAATGTCACATTGTAAAATTTAGCATAACTCAAATCTGTTTCATAGAAATTCATATATTTAAAAACTGAATCTTGAATAGTACTTTTGATTAGTGAAGACTTGTCCATAATTGTATTTGTAAATATCGAATTATAAATTCCTATTTGAGATGCTTGCACATTTGACCAATCTGATTTAGTAAAATTAATTGCTTTAAAACTAGCTGAATGAATTAGTGCATGAGTAAAATTTGTATAATCGAATAGAAGTCGATTCTTGGAAAGATAAAATGTATGAGAAACTTGAATAATTTAAATTGACTTTCGCTATAATAATCCACGACAGGTGAACCTGTCTTTTTCTTTATGAAATGCTGTCTTTATTAGATCGAATATTCTGAAGCAGAAATGAAGATTTTTGTCATGTATATTGTCGAAAAGCAAAAAATGACCAAGAAAAAAAAGAATTTGTTTTTGCCGAGGAATGATTATAATTGTCAACAAATGGTATCGATCGCCTCCTATTTGTGTAACTAAATTGGAATGATCCTATACACTCAAAGTTGGAACCTAAAACTGAAAAGCATTGTGGAGTCAGGGGAAAGTCATACTATTGATCAGCAACAGTACAATGATTCAATCGATTGAAAAAATTGTTTTCTGTATACTTTCGAAGGTAATACAAATATAGGAAAAGTCACCATAGAAGAAATGAATGAAATAAAATAACCACTTAAAAATAACCAAGGATCTCGAACAGATTTCATACATTCAGATAAGAACGGAATAAGGAGCCGAGGTGATGCTAATAGTATAAGAATACATGGCGAAATGAGAAGATGTTTGTGATTTTGTAATTGTTGGTAAAAATGTTCTATATAAATCTGTTTTCTCTGGATGTTTGATCGTGTTCGAGCAGTAACAACAATAATGATTAGAGTAGAAATCAAATTAATGGAAAATGGAAGGAGAAAATGAAGAAGATTAATAATCGAATCAAACATCTGAATAGAAGGTGACAGTGTGATTACACACCATGTTCGTTCTTCATCTTCATCATCCATAAGACGACGATGTAACGGTTCTTGAATATTTGTACAAGTAACAATGAGGAAAATAATAATAATCATCCATTTTGCTATTTTTTTACTTTTTCTCTTGTTGAAAACAGCTCCGTTCGAAATGATTACTCTTTCAATTGCAATACAAGCATGAAGCCAATCGCTGACACTTAGACAGATACGAATAATAAACTCCATAGATCGACATTGACCAAGAATAAATAAACGATTTCTTATTAAACTCATTTGCGTTATAAGCATAAAGCAGGTTTTTAATAGAAAAGCATTCATAGTAAATGTAGTAACGATTGACAATGCTAACAAATAAATGTCACAGCCTATTTTACGTGTTTGCTTTTTGCAAAACGTCATAGCTAATAAAAATGCATTGATTTGACCCAGTATGAATATAGTTGTGGTAAGAACTATGGATACTTTCACAGCAGTCGATTGCTGGCTTAACACAATATTCGGTCGTATTTGGTATCCAAGAATTGCATCTAATGACAGACGAAAACCTTTCGTTGAAAATTGACAACGTGGTCCGTAAAAACATGTAGGACAAACACAGATAAATGATGTCGGACACTTTTGATCATCTTGGAAACATTGACCACCGTTTTCGCATGGACTTAATCCATAACAATTATTTGTAACATCAATGTTAAATTTGAAACAATTAGCATGTCGAGAAAGATCACATAAACACAGATGAACAGCATCATAGAAACAAATTAATTCTTTTCGCTGTTGACATGGAACATGATAATGTTTTATACGTCGTAATAAATGTTGGTTAGCAATTGTGGTGTTGAATAGTTGTTGAATGGATAAACATTGGTTTGAAAGAGTAATTTGTGTTGAAATATCTTCGGCGTCAATATATGATTTTCGAAGAACAATCAAATGATATTTGTCTTGAAATTGTGCAAAAGCTATATTGAATATAATCGAAGTATGTATTGTAATTTTAGTTTGATGAAATGGAATTAATTTTGATATTGTTGTTTGGATATGTGGAGATTCAGTAAATGTCTCAATAAAATGAATAAATATAGATTCAGGAATATTAAAATTATCTGCAAACGATATGTCAAGACGAGTTTGATTAAATTGACAAGAATTCCCATTATAGCCTTCAGGACAAATACAAGTCGACATAGAAATCATATTTTGTATCGTTTCTCCACGTGAATCATCCATTACACACCGTCCATTATTTAAACATTTATTTTCTTTACATAATATCTGATTGAGATAGCACAGAGAACCGAATTTATGGACAGAACATATGCATATTGATTGATCAATACAAAGTGAACCTGATGAACAATTACATTGATGTGCGATCGAACATTGACTACCTGACCAACCATGATCACATCGACAGAAGAATGTATTTTCAGTATTTGTATATTTTATACATTGACCATGAATACATGGCAATGGACAATATGTTATTGGTTGAACAGATGAAATTGGAATAATAAGTTGAGTTGCTAAAGGATATACAGGTAAAAATGAAAATAAAATCGGAAAAATCCAGCTTGCTCGATAATTTAATGTTAACTTGTTAAATATATCAATACGTACACTATAATTTTTAGTATTATCTTTTGGTCGAGTAGAATAAAGCAAATTGACATGAAATTTTTTTTACAATCTCGAATGGGTAAATATTCTATCCAATCATGGGAATGAACTTTTCCTTCATTATCCAATAGGAGAAACAAGACAGTGAAAAGTGTCCTCCAGTCCGATGCTACATATAATTGAATAATGATACTAACACGTTCATTTTGATATTGACATGTTTCTCCATAATAACTTGGTGGACAAAGACATCGCTCTGATTTATTTTCACTGCTGTTCATTCGAATACGAATGTTTAAGCCACGGTTACATTGTAACATCCAATCATTTTCAATGTCAGAATTCGGTGTACTTTTAAGTAGTGAGTCTTCAGATAAACTTTTTGTAACGTCATTGTTCAAATTAGATGGATAAATTAGCATATTTTCAAGTGTAAAATAAATGAGTTTTTTTCTTGAAAAATCATGTAGATTGTGGAAAAATTTTTCAATTTTCCATGAAGATTCAGCACTGATACTAAATTCTGACGATATCTCATCATTTATACAGAATTGTTCATCATCACCAAATCTACAATCTTCAATTCCATCACAAATATCAAGTACATCAATGCATTTAGTATCATTCCAACAATAAAAGCGTAAGTGTTTATCATTTTCATGAAGCATTCGACAGTGTTGACGTTCATCGGATGCTCCAAGACAATCAATATTATCATTACCAGTTTGATTCAAACGTATACATTGTAATTTGTTAGGTTCGTTCGGAAAAACACACATATGATGAAAAGATGGACAAATAGAATCTTTACAATTGATTTCATCTATTCCGTTTTTACATGTCCAAATACCATCACATCGATTATAAATACTATCACATGGCCAATATTCACATTCGGTTTCATCTGTTTCATTTCGACCATCAATCATTATTGGAATGAGTTCTTCATATCCATTACAAATTGTTTGAAAATAAATATGGTATTTTCCCATGAATTTACCGATTTCTGATTCATCTTCTCCTGTTGGACAATCATAATATATATTTCCAACGATTATATGTGCAAAACATCGTTTCTGATCATTGAAACATCGAAAACGATCATCACTATCACTCAATTCACAACTTTCACTGTAATCTTCATCATCCTGATATGGGCAATCTTTGAAACCATCGACGAGACGATATTTTGAAATACATTTTGTAGAATTCTTACATTGGTACGCATTTGCATGATTACAATCATATGTTCCAGTTGAGACAATTGCACAAGCACGAAAAATTCGTTTGAGATGCTGAATAAACCCTTCGAAATCTATTTCACTGTTCATTGTAGATATATCGAACTGATCAATATAACGACAAGCGGATCCATTCAAATAAATGGTAGCTGGCAAAAAATCTTCGCATAATTTTTCATTGTAACATACATATGATGGTAAGAAAGTTTTGTTAATCATTTTTTTAATTTCATACACCAAACGCACATGACCGAATAAAACAGAATCTGGAGGAAATTCTAATAAAGCTGAACAATTGTCAGAAATATAGTTGATATCTGAACAAATTTCCTCGCACCATTGATCACAGCGATCATCAACGATTTTCACTAGACAATCTAATGCATTAAAACATGATCCATTAGGTAAAATACTACCCTTCCCATTATAACACATTGTTCCCATTTCCGTCATACATTGACCATCTCCACATGCAAATTCATGTGTACCTGGTCGACATGTCCGATCTTCGCATCTAAAAGAAGGATCTTGAATGCATGAAAATAGACCTTCAACATATAATGATTCGTCACTTCGATCTAGACAATCTGGATAAAAAGAATTATCCAAGAGAAAACTTTTCGGTATACATTGTCCATTGTGACAACGAAATTCATTACTAATACATTCGTTCATTTCCAATAACCAGCAATCAGACTCATCAGTTCCATCTAAACAATCCATTTTTCCATCACATATGTCACGCCAATCGAGACATATTAATAATGTGTCACATTTTAAATGTAAATAGCATGTAATCATTGTGTTGTTAATGTTCGGTATTTTTGATTCGAAAGTATCTTGAACTAAGGCATGGAAATATTTACTACGAAAATAATCAAATGAAAATTGACAAACAGGTCCAAACCAAGGCCATGAACACTTGTAAAATACATATTGATCATCTTTGAAAGGTACGAAAGATTTTTTATTCTCTATATATATCTGATAACGCTCTGCGAGATCAATTGTAGCTGACCATTGAAGTAATTCTTGACTAGTTATATTTTGTTCATATAAAGTATTGAAAGTAAAATGTGGATCGTACGTATTATCGAAGTTTGCATCATATATACGTGTACTCTGTGTATCAGATCTGAAACAATATGGAATAATTTGTTGCATCTTTGTATGTCGAAATTCAGGAAAATGATCCAAACAATAATTATCTTGTTCATGATCTATATTATACATATTGAATTGATTAAATCCCACAATATGTATGAAATACAACGCAAGCGCACATAACATCAGTATCGTTGATATGTGAATACTTATTAAAAATACTTTGTCAGTATAGTTCAAAATTTATTTTCTTTTTCTATTAATAATTCTGTCAAACTCGCAATCGCAAATTAAATAGTTACTTTCTCTTTCATTTATTTTTATCAGCTAACAGAAATTTAGAAGGTTCTATTTGTAACTTATTAGTTGTACTACTAGAAAAATATAAGATAATATTCTATATCAAATAAAGATTTATTTGGTAACTCATTGTTCAAAATAATAAAAATAATATTGAAAATGTTAAATTAAAAAAAGAGATTGATGTTCATTGTGTTAATTAAGTAGAATTTCCTTTTATCTTAATATATGAATATTCTTCATCCATAGAACGTCAATACTTTCAATAATCTCTTCTTTTATTGATTTTCATAAAAACATCAGACTACTCAAATATGCTTATCAACTAAAATGAATCTTATTAAAATTAATAACATGTGTTTCGAAGTTATATTATGTTGTTTTTATTTCATACAAAGAATTTTATAGATGAAGAAACTTCAATCAAAATATCATCCTTGGGGATGTAGATGAGGATTAGGAAACGAAAGCGATTTCTATTCGCAATCATTCTAGTAAAGAATCAGGGGCGACTATGTCATGTTATTTATTTTTATTTCAACATTTGAAGATGACGAAAAATGAAATTAGTTTTTATTATACTATTCGAAAAAGAAATCATTTTATTTCTTTTTGATAATGTAAAATGAAATGTTGATATTCATTTTAATAAAAACTACACCATAGAAACCATTATTTGTTGATTCCATGTCGGTCACAAGTCCGGATAAAGGAGGAGTGTTGAACGGAAGGGGTGCATATATCACCGTCTGTAAAAAGAGCAAGACGAGAGACAGCAACTAACCGCGAACGATTTAAGAGGAAATTCATACCAGCTCGGACGGCGCCCGAGAAGACCAGGGCAGAGTCGATAAATTGGCGACTGGAAAGAACTCATACACGAAACAACTAGCTCTTGCCAAAAATTCTTTAACAGTTGGAAGATGGAATGTACAGACCCTATGGCCTGCTGGAAAATTGGAATTATTGCGAAATGAAATGAAACGTTTCACATATGATATAATTGGTATTTCTGAAGTTCGATGGACAGGAAAAGGTGAAACACCGAATGGAGATTTCATCTGGTCAGGAGAAGAAACTGTACATATGAGGGGTGTCGGTTTCTTATTAAGTACACAAGCAAAAAAAAGCATTAATAGGATATAATCCAATCAGTCCACGAATAATTTCGGCGCGATTTGATGCTACACCATTTAAGACAAGTAACGCGATGACAACATCGCTGACCCTCTACTGAAAGGAATTGATATTATGAAGCTTATAGTGTGCATACACAGGCTGTATAAACAATACGACAGCTTGCGTATATCTCTCGGATATATACAGATATAAAAATATCTGGGCAGTAAAATAAATNTTAAGACGAAGTATTAAAACAAGACAATCGCTTGATTAATCTAAAGTGATGCCGCCAATTATTACTTAATATATATGTGCAAATTTGAGTGGGTAAGAATCTTTTGAAAACATAACTGATATGTCTAATCGAGTAAAAAGCATGACTTTTTGGTCATCCATCCTTCTGTATCGTTTTCAGATCGTGTTTTCCCAGTCGTTCTATACTTTGTGTGTTTGTAGAAAATTTCTTTGAATTATCTGAGAATAAATACCGTCTGGCAACATATAATTTATTTCATTGAGAATCCTTTTACATTTCTTGACCACTTCAGAGATAATGACTGTTGATCATCGTCGATAAGACTTAAAAATTGCTTGAAAATCCCATCACAACGACTCACAATTATTTGTTTGTCTTCATCAATGACAGATTTGAGACTATTCGCGTAAATTAAATGAAGTTGTTCAACATCTTCATTTAATTCTTCGACTGATTTGTATTGTTTCGGACAAGGCAAAACACGACGCTTGATTGTTCCTGAATAGAATTTCGCTAATTGGTCGTAAACTTCCACCACCTTCTGATAAATCATCGATACTTTTGTTCTGCTTTGCGATTGTGCTAGTAATTCATCTGCTACTGTTTGCACAAGATCTGTTAAATAACATTTGTCTCTCCACTCCTTCGGAATCTGATCAATACCATAAAAAGCACCTGCTAACATTCCATAAATCGCTCCCACTGTGTCAGCATCATCTCCTAAGTTCACTGCTTTCAATGCCCCTTCTTCGAACGAGTTTGAATGATAAAAAGCCCACAGTGCCGCTTCCATTGTTTCGATAACAAATCCAGAAGCTTTGATTTCTGGTGGATTCAGATGTTTATATGATCCCTTCATAACTTTTAAAACATCTGTTTCGACTGTATTGATGATCCAATAATCATCCGGTAAGCCATTTGGAAGAAACAGTTTCTCGTCATTCAATAAATCATTTTTTGAAAATCCTTGTAAAGCACCAATGATTAAACTAGTGTAGATTCGACAACAATCCAAGCAGAAAGATGAAGCATGCGTTGTTTTTGATGAATTCATCGCTTCGATCATTGCTTGCAAAGGATTTTCGCGATAGAGTAATGGAATCGATGCTAAACGCATCAACGAACCATTGCCCGATGCTTTTTGACTTGTATTTCCGTAATAGGCAGTTGAACTGATTGACTGTTTATCCGAATCGGAAATAAACTTATTCAAAGCAACTCGAACAGTTATTCCGATATCAAAACATTCGCCATTCGATGATAAATAACCATTTTCATACCAACGTCGATAAAGATTCATTTGTTTGACTGACTGATGAGTTGTTGAATCGTCATTGTCGTCCAATAGAGCGAACGCTAAGCATAATGCCATAGATCCATCATCGGTAAATTGACCAGGCTTTAATTGAAACTTTCCACCACCTCGTAATGTTTTCACTGGATCAAATGAGCCTGATGTCTGACATTCAACAGCAGTTCCGAGTGAATCGCAAATTAATAGACCAAACAATGAACCAGACACACGATCTGATAAGTTGATTTCGTTAGAAGACATAGAATTATTTCCGAATAACAAGACGATTGTATTTATACTGTTTTCTTCGTCTTACATCAAAAGAAAAAAACAGACATAAAAAAGAATGTTGTCGTCAGGTTTTTTTCTTTCCTTCTGTTGATACTCTTCTGAGTTACCAAAGACATTACTCGATGACTAACACAGCCGAAATGCTGGTCTTCTTAGCATGACTATTCCACAAATACAAGCAAAAGTCACCTACACAGAACTCTTTTTTCTTCTAGAAAATTCCCTTATAAATAGTTTGAGCTGACACTTGTCATGTAGTATTGTTAATCACATGTGTTGGACTATTGTGTATTACAACATTGTGCTTCGGTGAAGTTTGAAAAAAAAAACTCTTTCGAACAGTGTACATATTCAACAGACAAAGTCATTGATAAGTTAACTAGAATGAATTCTGCATTGAAGTCACGGTGGTAGAAGAGTTCCAAAATATTTTGACTTTGTTGAACATATATTTTATTATTATCACACCCGATCATTATAGTTAAAGTCTGAGAACAATGTTTATGAACTTACTTATCCAAGTAGTTTAGTCAAGAATCGTGATCAATCTTTATGTTTCGTGCAGCGATGCATTCCTTAAAGTTAAAATGATCATAATTAATGATATGATAACAAGAAAAGTAATTCATAGCACGGATTTATCATCTATGTGTAATAGATTTTAGATATTTGATTCGAACTTATACACGGCTTGAGGTGGATGGGTTTTTATTTGATATAATTGGGAGATTGCTGAGAATCACAAATGTTTTGTATTGAAACTAAAAGTGCGATATTTCACTGAAGGGTTCTTATCGTCTTTGACATGTATTTAACAGATTGATCGAAATTAATGAATTTGATGAAACTTATTAATTTGCTACTCGATTCAAATTCGCACGACGAAGCTTCAGGTTGTTTCAATATTCCCATAATAACAGGTAAAAGAAATCGATTTCTCGGAAAGTACTACTCTCTAATTCAATCTTACCGATAGATGTCACTTTGATAATCTCAGATGCGACCTGCATTGAAATTATCACAAAAGTTTTCTCCAGTTAGTCTGCCTCTGCATCACTATACACTTGTGTCACACTATGGCACTGAATATCGTCGACACAGAATGCCATCTAAGAAATGCTTGTTTGATGTTTTGCTTAACCTTTCGTCCACGTTGTGGGATCCAAGCAGGCCTGTTCTGCGCTTTTTTGATGCGGCATGCCTTTGATGTAATCTGTAGTCAAGTATTGATAGTTAATATCATAAAGATAACTTGCATATAATGCTAAACTAGAGAAAACTAATCTATGGGTCCGCTTAGGCCCTGTGACAGCGACGGTGTTATATGATCACTTTTTATCTAAGTGCAACTGTCCCATTTTGTCTTCCAATAACTTTTACAATTGTATTCGTTATGGTTGGTTCGTATGTTGATCACTGCGCAAAAGATTCATATCTTTATTTTACAAAACCAAAGAGAGAAAGCTATACTCCAGTACTCTATCTTACTCCAGTCATACACTAACTTATTCTAGCAGTACTCTCAATCCTTTTTGGAGTATTTGAGTATCGCTATCCCCCTCTCTTGAGTGAGAGGCTCAGTTTCTCTTTAAAAACACCTGAGTTCTATCAGATAACTTTGGAAAATGGCTACTTTCTTTTATAAATAATCAAACTGAAATTCAAATATCTTATGAAATTACTCATTGATTGACTTCTACTAATATTTATTACCAGATCTTCAAATATTTATGTCGTACAAAATTTTCAAATAAAATAAAGCGACTTATCTATATTGATGGTAGCAAGTTTTGTACATTTTTACCCGACGCTTAAAGAAAAATAGCCAGTTTTCGCCATCTTCGACAGCAATAACAACGACATTTAGGGAACATTTTATTTCAAACATGCAACATGATTTTCGACTGATTAATATGCACAAAATGAACTGATAGTGTGGAAATCAAGAAATTAGAAACGCCCACACCCTCACCCTCACACCCTAATGTTAATAATTAAACGAGTGTTCGTATAGAATAGTCTACGTAGTGTATTTTTATTCAACACGCTTAAGCTCAAATTCTGAAGACAAATTAGGTAGAGCTGAGATTGCTTGTATCCACAATATACAGAACTTTCCGAACATCCATTCCAGCATATCTCATTATGTCCTTACATCAGTGCATTTGGATATGCTTTTATATGATATTTTCTTGCGTTCTTTTCTGTATGGGCGAGTACATAAACGAGTGTTTTGCATCAGAACGATGTAATTCAAGAGAAAGAAATAACATTAAGCGTAGTTTCATCAGCACATGCATCTTTTCCACAAAAAATTGTTACAAATAACAATCTGATTTATCAAAGTGTATGACTTTATCTAACTAACTAAATATCAAAAGTAAACTTTAACCGATTAGTTTTTATTCTTTTCAATTATATTTTAATATCATTAAAAAAAAACTGTTCGAAATTCACGATTTAAACAAACATTCATTTAGTCATTAACCTCCACGATTCGCTTTCATTCCAGAGAAAAATCGAAATAAAATGTTCAGGAAGAGCTTCGAATTCATATTCCAGGAGTTAGTACGGCGGCATAGCCAGGATTTAAAATTTTCTGACAAAGTTCATCCATTTCATCATTTTCTTAGCGATGCAAAAAGACTATTTGACTTTGTTACTTTCTTATGATATCCAGCAATTCAATATACAGGCAACTCTATTAATGGTGTGGCAATACCTTAAGAAAAGTGAAAATTATAAAGCATTTTCAGGATTTTTCCAAAAACCTGAAACCGGTGAGCAAAAAACACCGTATCCTTACACAGAAGTCTCTGAAAATCTCAGTAGATTGGTGGCACCCAGATATGTCAGGCCTTGGCTGCGCCACCATTCCTAATGTGACTGGTAGTAGGAAATTGACGTCAACGCATCGTTCTCATGCGATTTTTAAGGACACTCACATGACTAAAGTACAGAAAATAATTGACACCATATGTCTCGAAAATCAGCGAACAGGAAGGCAACGTTAATCACTGTTGTTGACGTTTGACTTACAGTTGCTCATTATTTTGAATATATTTTGCCATTTTTCATAGTTTTATGGATTATTTTCGCCGTCTGAAACATCGTTTCTATACGTTGAATCTTTTTGAAAGTGCTCTTTCAGGTACTAATGAATTTCAAGCATCAACTGAACGTTTATCAACGCGTATTTATCTCATTGTATTATTAATCTCTCTTACAATCTCTACAGTTTATTTTTCATTGGGCATGGAAATAAAAACTTTTATCATTGATAAACCATCTCAAATAACATACGAAAAACTTCAAAAAAATCATGCCTCAACTCTTCTTTGTCTGTGTTCAACAAATACAATTCCATATCGAAACTTTCTTTCTATTTCACCTGTTTATCATGAAATTTGTTCCAGTGATTTCATCTCTGATCAATGGTTAACATCTTTACATAACATTAATCGAACGCGTTACTATCAATTAGATTTCCGAGCAACTGCTACTTCTCTATTTCAACTTTTACGCACATTTTGTGAATGGAACAAACGCAAAAATCAGATTGCATTGAATCAATTCGAAACAACCATTTTCCTTTCTCGTTTTGTTATGTCACCAGAAGATTTCATCAAAGAAACTAAATTGATGTTTTCCTTTTTTGATCGATTGACTGTTCGACAGCATGAACAGATTCTGTTCATTGTTCTCGAAAGTGTCGCAGCTAATCAACTTGTTCCAGCTGTGCAAACAACCGGAGTGTTCAAGAAAGATAATCATCAACGAATTTATCTCTCATATGGCTCTTGGAGAAGATTCTGTTTTTGTTCTCACAATGGAAATTGTCGAGATGAGATGCAGCTCTACAATGATCTATTCAGCTTCCAACCCGATGGCATTTATAATGACAATTTATCTCCATATGCAAATGTTTCAGGATTTCTCACTGGTTGTTATATATTATACTCCTTAAGATTGTCAAATCTCCAATGTCTTTATGATCAGACATGTGTTGATTTGATGAAGCACACAAATGACTCGTTTTTGAAGCCACTCGAAAGGCATTCAAATAAATCGATGATTTCTTCGACTTCTGGTTTTATTGGAGGAAGCGATTATTTCATTCGACATTGGCAAAAGAATGCACGATATTCTAACTATTATAATATATGCTCACCAAGCTATTGTCAATATTCAATCGAACAACGCGCGAATCTTCTCTATATCCTAACAAATATGTTTAGTTTATACGGAGGATTGATCATGGTTTATCAAATTCTTATTCCAATCATTGTTACTAAAGTTCGAATGTGGTGGATACACCGAGGTAAACAACCTGCAAATGTAGATGAACAAAATGAAGGTACAAAATATCTTTTCGTAGATGTAACAGATTTCATCTGATTGTTTAGTGTTACCCATTCGAACTCGATTGCTTCGTTTATTCTTATTCGTTCGGTCAATACTTGTAGAACTGAATGTTTTTACTGGAAATGTTCCTCCTAACAACCTGAATGAAATCCAATCTGAACGGTTAGCTACTCGTGTTTACATTATGCTCTTACTTCTTATTTCTCTACCTTTATTACTTGCGAATATCTTCACCGTACGAGTTCATATAGAAACAAAAGAGAATCCCACCGAACCGGTTTTCGAACAACTGCATTCTCGTTATGGCAATTCTCTTCGATGTCTATGCAGAAATATCATCATACCCTTCGATGAATTTAGTCAAAATATCTACAAAATGCATAGTATATGCAAAAACAGTCAATTTATAAATAGCGAATGGTTTCTTTATTTTCCATTTTCCATCAGACATCAATTTACAATGTTAAATAGTATTTGTGAACGATCTCGAACAACTATCGCTATAGCCCATGAAGCTTTTCGCTTATTAGAAATGAAGACTGAACATGTAATCTCACGTGAACTACTCTATACACAAATGCATACAGTTTATCATCAATTACAAGCACAAGCCAAGGCAGAAATTCTCACGTCATTTCATTTAAATAGAATCTTAATGCATTCGGATAAATTAATGACAAGATCTCATATTCCAATCTATCATCCATCCGGAGAAATTGAAACTATTTTCAGTTCATATAACAATGGAACATGTAATTGTGCTTTGACATCGAAATGTATTATAGAAATTGTTCCATCCTTCTATATCGGATGTTATCCTACGGATTCTCTGTTACAATCAACTCTTGAATGCTTTTATAGCACCGATTGCATGGCTCTACTCGAATCATTTCGATCGAATCCAATGTCTGACACAACAGTTTTGAATCCGAATGAAACAGGATTCGCACGAAACACAACTATCGAATCGATGCTCAACGCATTGATGTTAGAGGAATGGAACATTAAAATAAATTATACAAAGTATTATACTCAGTGTAACCCAAAGAACTGTACTTATTCATATCCCGAAAAAGTCAATTTGATCTCCGGTATTATCCTATCACTCAGTCTTCTCAGTGGTCTTAATGTTTTACTAAAACTTTTGGTGCCGATTTTTTTCAAAATCATACAAACTTATTTCCTTCATCGATGGAATCATTTCAATTTCAAAGTGTTCATCTCGTCATGGAATACTTTTCCTTCTTACGCATCACGACGCGGTGATATCAATCGATTAAATACAGAAAAATCAGCTACGCAAACCTATATCGTAATCTTTATTTTATGCTTCATCAGTATAGCTGCGTATAAAATAGTTAATGCGCCAATGAAAACTGAAATTGTTTATAATCCAACGCAAAGTGCATTTCAAGATTTAGAAAAGAAGTACGGACTAGCGATGACGTGTCCGTGCAAACAAATCAGTATGAATTGTAAGTAGTGAAACGTTTATTAAACAAAATTTTTCTTCATTTTTCAATAGATGGCTCGTTTCTTTCGATTTCACCTGTATTTCATCAAATTTGTTCGAGTTATTGGATCTCTCCTTCATGGTTTTCGTTTCTTTTCGAAACATCGAATTCAACGTACAATCATCTCTTTATCTTGTCTCAATTCCAGTTCCTTTCATATATTTGCCAAATTAGTCGCTCATTCGCTTCTAATGCAATTTTTGCATTTACTAATGATACTTATATTTCATTACACGTTATCAGAGAATCAACATTTAATTCAGAAATCTTATCTTTGATGTCAAAATTTTTATTTATTAACTCGAAATCAATAAGTGAGATTATTGAATTTATGCAAGGACTCACACATGGTAGTGGAATTGTATCAGCATTGTATACAAACTGGAAATTAGTTCTCAGTAATGAAGATAATGTCACTGTGTTTACCGATCCGATCTCTTATGGAAATTGTTCATGTGGTGTGTATAGTTCGTGCACAGAAGTAACGATGATTCCTGGTCTACGCATTGGATGTTATCCTTCGTCAGCAATGATGCAATCGTCACTCGAATGTTTCTATAACGCCACATGTATTTCGATGTTCTTCGGGGCGAAAAAATGGCCAACATTGAGTATTGACAATCGATCTCGTTTTTCACCATCTCAAACAATGAAAGCGATTATTGAGCAACTGATGATAGAACAATGGATAAATATTACTAATTACACACTGTATTACGAAAAATGCGCTCCGACTTTGTGTAGTTATTCCTACCCCGAAAGATTCAATTATATATATATTATAACTATGCTAACTAGTCTTTACGGAGGACTTACAATGGTTTTACGTTTCAGCGTTTACCATGTCGTTACATACATTCGTAGTTTTGCTCGATGTCGAGTAGGCTTAGATGTAAATATAAATTCATAATCAGCAGTCTTAAACGAGAAATGAGGAATACATGATTCCACTCATATTTGTCGTTACAGTGAGATTGTATAAATCCAGACCAACGTAGAGCCGATGTTCGGTGGCATTATCACGAGATTGAATTGCCTGTGAGCATATCAGACCCACCGCGTATTCTTCTGACAGTTCGAGTTGAAATATCTCACATAGACATGTTTCACGAGATATATTGAACAGAATAGATTCTATATCTCGCCAACTGTGATATAATTTCGAATTTTACCAATATAGTTTCACAATCCGTCATCGAACATGACGAAAAAACCAAGAATTCTCCCCAACAAGCAATGTATCCAAATTATTTCTGCTCTTGAGCATGTAGTTAAAATACTTTTTCCTAATTTGAATTTTTCTTCCAATGGAAAAAGTGCAAGTCCTCATAGTAGTATATTTTCACACTATTCAATTGAACTAAAAGCAACACGAACAATTATATTATCGGAGAAAAGAATAATCAAGCTATAAATAATGTAGTCTGAATCAGTGCTGATAATTTACTCATAGCTGCGTTGCTAAAGGAATGTGTTTATAGTTTTATATGAGAAAAAGTTTTTCAAAAAATTCACATGTGCTGTTCTCTTATATCCTCTGTATCTGTATCTTTATCTGGATGCTGATAACTCACGACAGTGTCCGAAATTAACTGATCAGTTGTCATCTTAATAGCATCTTGAACCAAAGCCCATTCACCAAGACAACTTTCCACTCCTATCTGCATTTTTGGTTTACCAAATTGCTTTGGTTGATCAAACGTGCCAAGACATACATCGATTAAGGGTTTCTNTCTACTATTTGGAAAAATCGATGGAAAATCTCGACGGGGGCGCCCATGCAGAGAGTGGCTGGATGACATAACTGAGTGGTGTCAACTCAGTGGGCAGGAGCTGTTTCACCTGGCCCAAGATCGACAGGTATGGAAAAATCTGATCCCATAAAATGGTTGGCCCCAACGGGCGTTAAGCCTAAGGGACATGATGATGATGAAAGGCAAATGTAATTAATTTCTGTTCATTATGAGGATAACCACTTCAATTCGATATTCTCTTTTTTATTGGGATTTATGCAATTATTTTAAGATCGTGATGCTTATACAATTTAACATTAGTTTTCATGCAGAAAAATCTGATACAGGTTGGCAAATTTCCAACTTGTCGCCATACACACATGTGTATGCGAAGTTTTCGGAATAACAAGTAATCTTTTTATGTGAGATGAGACCTGCTATATTGATTTGTATTTAAGTATGTATTTTGTGCTTGTTCTTCAGTAGAGTGTCAGTCATATGAATGAAGGTATTTGGATTGGCAAGAAAATATCCTGATTCTCAGATATTCGGTTTCAACTTCACATCTGATTCTGATGATACTTATCGTTGAAATATCCACATTGATGGAACTATCTATGAATTCGCTATTTCCAAGAAGCTGACGTTCATGTTAATGTAATTTCGAGTTCTATAGTGTTTCAGAATTGTGTAAAAAGAGATACAATGATTTTGTTTCCATTGAGTTGTTTTCTTTTCCATCGCTTGATCGACATTACGAGTGAAGACAAAAAAAGAAAAATATGCACTTTTACTCTCTAAGTTTATATGCGAGATTTCATGATTTATTATTTTAAAAAGAAGAGAAATTTAATTTTACATTTTGACATATATAAATCAATGAGAATTGCCTAAAGAATGATTTTCAAAAGCTATAAAGCACTATTCAGGAAACTGTCGTGTAGCATGATTCCCAATATTTGTTTGACAGACGCACTCTGAATAAGACATCCACAAATGAAACTGCCTGCCTTACCTATATAACTCGGATTATTTTGACTCTTGGTGTAATCGAGAATTCCATTAACTAGATTCAACAAAGGATCGACTCCAGTTTCACTCTGTTCATTTGTCGGCAGGTTCACAACTCTTCTTACCGGTTTGTTGTCTCAGTTTAGCGGCGCTCAATCAATATCTCCTCACATCTCGTAACATTCGTCGCCATCAATGGATCAATCGATGACGACCTGTGCTCATGAGTTTATTTGCTATTTTATATTGGATGAGATTCATCGGTGCACTACACCCTCACCCTCACTCTTATTGAACAGCACTGACTCATGGAGCGCAAAAAATGTCTCACAGTTTCAAATTTGATCACCGACATGTAATCGTCTCTGAACGGTTCGTCGAAGCGTAGCCATTGTGTGACGAAATTTCTGTTTATATGCTCTAGCTGGTAAAACATAGATAGTAAAAATGAGCATTGTTGGAACGAATGAAACGAAATATGCCATAAGAAACAACCACGAACTCGCAGGCGTCTCCATACAACCAGCAGCAAATGTGATAATTAATCTTGGCAAATTAAGAATAAATAAAAGCAATGATGAAATCAGGAGATGTTTATGCTTTTGCAATTGTTGCCTTAATAGCTGTTGGAAGGCTGTATCACTTTTCGTTATTGTGCGATGTTGAGCTGTTTGAAAAATAATAAGTATTCCTGCATGGAAATTAATCAGAAATGGAACCGTAAAATGAATTGCACTCATTGTTCGATGAAATAATCGAGTTTTCGAGTGGTATTTCACAACACACACAGTACGTTCGTCACCATAACTATCATCGTCAATCAATTGCCGATGAATTGGATCAATTAAGTTAACGTTCACAAGAAAAATCAATAGAAAAATAACAGCAAATTTTGAGATTTTTTTACTTTTCTTCTTGTCGAAATGAATTCCTTTGACTACCGTGATTACTCGTTCGAAAGCTATACAAGCATGCAACCATTGATTCATTTGAAGACCAATTTGTAGCAAATAGTCAACGATCAGACATTGTCCATATAGAAATAACCGATTCGTTACGAGACCCATCTGAGAAATCAACAAAATGTAAAACTTGAAGGAAAATACCACCGTTGTAAACAAAGTCGTTAACGCTAAACAAAGAAGATAAATTCCACAACCATTCTCTAACAAATCTTTGTTTTTAAATGTTAACAAACAAAAACTTCCATCAATAAAACCAAATGCCAACAGCAAACTGACGATGATCAAACTGATCCAGACAATGATCGGTTGAGATTTAAGCGAAAGATTCGGCTGGATATGATAAGCCAAAATTGCATCAAGAGATAAACTAAATCCTTTGCTGGTAAACTGACATTTTGATCCATAAAAACACTTTGGACACATGCATACAGATGTTTGAGGACAAAGAAGATTATCTTGTAAACATTGCCCGCCATTTTCACAAAGACTTTTCCCGCTACAGTCACGTTTAACTGTGTGATTGAATTCGAAGCAGTTTGCCTGCTGTTGATGCTGAAACTCTGTGCATATGCAAAGATGGACGTCGTCGTAAAAACACGACAGATTCAATCGAAAGTTCTGACAGGATAGATGATAGAATTTTATTCGTTCGATAAGATGAAGTTGAAAGAACGTTTCGTTGAAAACTTCACGAATATGTGGACAACGATCAGACGATTGAATTTCTTTGTGAATAACGATTGATTGATTGTAAATGTGGTCAACATAACTCAGGTAATATTTATTAACGAAGATTTCGACGAAGATCAAATGAAATGGTCGCAACCAGAATATCCGAGTGGGTTTGCGATCAAAAGGAAGCCTTTTGAATGTAACACCAGTTGCCGGTGGATAATTCTTACCTTTAACTTGAATAAAGTGAACGAAGATCGTTTCAGGTAAGGGAATTCGATTTGAAAATGAAAGAATCAATTCATTGGAACGTATTTCGCATCGATCACCAAAATAACCTTGCGGACAAAGACAATGAAACGTTCTCTCAATTGGATTTATCGAAATACACTGACCATCATTTTGACATTTACTGCTCTCGCGACACGTCTCATCACGAAGTAAACATCGATGGCCCCATTTGTTCACTGGACAAAGACAAATCGAACGATTGTTGGGCAAACGACCTTGATACAACGAATCGGATGAACATTGACATTCATGTGGTATCGAACAATCGTGACCAGTCCATCCTCGATCACATCGGCAAAACTTCCGATGCTTTTCGTCGTTAAAATAATGAAGACATTGTCCATGATGACATTCATTCGTTTGACAATATTTTATTTGATAGTTTTTCGATGGGATATTGAATAGAACAGCGATACGTTGAATTGGTAGGAAAAGAAACCTGATCGGAACGAATAAACTTGCTCGATATGTTAAAGAGATCTTTTCATAAACATCAACATGTATTGAATATTTCTTGGATTGGTTTTTTGGTCGGTCGGCATAGAGTAAATAAACATTAAATTTCGTTTGACATGTTTTCATTGGAATATATACGAATTGTTCATAGGAATGAATGATTTCTTCGTCGATCAGTGAAACAACAATCAGAAATGGTATTTGCCATGAATCAGAAAATGATTGAAATTGCATTGTTAAGCTTATTCGGTCAGTTTGGTATTGACATTGTGAACCGTAATAACTCGGCGGACAAAGACATGTTAGATCATTTTTGTTTTCGTCGATCCAAATTTGTAAAGGAAGACCTCGGTGGCAACTTTTTGTATGTTCAGTACTCACTTCGGTATTCACATTCGATTGACTTGATCGTTCGGTTTTCTCGCTCAAGGTGAAATAGATGAATTTTGGAGCACGCGTCATTTTGAATTGATTGCACAGAAATTGATCCATCTCCGAATATGTCATTAGTTCTTTGGCACAAATGTCTGTGAGACGAGATAAATTGATACTGCTGCCATCATTACAGATTCTTTCATCCTGATCTCCATCGCACTGAAAGTGTCCATTACAGATCGAGTGACGCGAGAAACATACCTCATTCCCATGAAATGTACAATAGAATCCATGTTCTGACAAAGAATAAACTTCCTTTCGACACAATCTTGGTTCATCGATCGCGCCGACACAATCAATTTCGCCATTATTTCCTTTTGTGATAGGAAGACAAGTCAAATTCAGTGTTACCGGGGAAATGCATACATGACTTCGCACTGGACAATCGATTAGCGATGTAGGATGACAATCAACTTCATCAGCACCGTCCGGGCAATTCCACAAACCATCACAACGCGTATAAATATTTATACATGGCCATTGTATGCAATCGGTTTCATCTGTATGATTTCGATCATCGATTTTCAACGGTTTCAAATCAGTAAACCCGTCACAGGTTGTTTGAAATGAGATATGTGTGCGAATAGTATAAAGAATTTGAATTTCTTCTTCACACATTTGGTAAAGATCGAAGGAACAGTCGCATATAAGATCACCAATCAATCGACGGGAAATACATTTGCGAGTTTCTTTGCAATAAAAGTGCGTCTGGTTTTCTCCTTTGGAACAAGGATCTTTACCTTCAGTCAATTGTTCATCATCCGCAAAATCACAATCGATAATTCCATCCAGTAAACGATACTTTGAAATACATTTCGAAGAGTTCCAGCATCGGTACATCATTGGATGATTACAAATCGTGGAATTGTGTTGAATTGTATTACATTTATACAATTCGACATATGCATACGTGTAAACAGTATTACGTATCAGTTGCTCGATCCAAGAATTTTCATATGGAGGAAAATCTTTTGCTAAATGACAAACTGTATTATTAAAATAGACTATTGTCCGATTTGGATGAAATCCGCCACACAATCGTTCGTTATAGCAAATGTATTCGGGTTCGTTTGTCCAAACTTCTTGTTCAACAAGGTACTTTTTTGTATAAGCTAAATACATATGTCCGTATATGACTGGCACCGGTGGCATATAAAACATATCTGGACAACTTTCAGCAATAATTTTCTGCTTTTCATTACTGTAACATTCGAAGTTGTAAGGATCGACAAGTCTCAGATAACATTTTAACGCCATCCAACAGATTTCCGACATAGATTCTGTTCTCTCTGAAAGCATGAGTTTTTGTCGTTCTTCGAAGCGATCTCCGCCAATACATGAAGTGGTATATTTTAAAGTATCAGACCAGTCTTCATGCCAACAAGTAATATCTTCGTGGGAAAAGATTGGTACCCAGCTTAGCTCGAGAAACTCGCCTAAAATCGGGTAAGATTCATCAGATCGATCGAGACAATCTGGATAGAGGGCATGATCACTATAAAATATCAAAGGTATACATTGGCCATTTACACATCGAAATTCATTGTCTTCACATTGATTAACATCCAACTGCCAACAATCGATTTCATCACGACCATCTTCACATTGAATTATGTTATTGCATATATCACTCCAATCAAGACAGAATGTTGGAATAGCAGAAATACATCGAAACTGTGTATAACACGTCAGAGAACTATCAACATCTTTATAATAGTCCAAGGTCATTCTCTCCAAGGATTGGTGAGAAGAATGAAGATATGCGAATGAATATTGACAATACCGACCAAATCTCGGTAGTGTACAGTTATAATAAACTTCCTTTGATAGGGATGTGTCATTGAGGTGACTAAGATAATATGCGTAGTTTTCAATGATATCGATCGGTGTTGACCAAAGAAAGAGTTGTTCACTAGTTATATTAAGTTTGTAGAGATCGACGAAAATCAGCTTTTGATTAGATTTATTTGGAATTGAAATATTCCATTTCGATGGCCATTCACTTAAGCAATAGGAAAGAATCTGGTAAGGATCGTTTTCAATTCTGAATGAACTTTGAACATGCAAACAATCATGTTGTAATATCGAACTATGTTCGCCAGTCCATTCAGTTAAATCCAAATTGATTTGAATGAATTTCATAGTTGATATCGAGTAGAAGAATAGAAATATTTGAAAAACAAGCATCATCTGTGGAGTTTACTATTCCACCATTATCAGATCTCAATAAATGAAAAAACCTTCTTGCGCGTGAGTATTCATCTTATATACTAAAGATTATGTGCATAACCAAATCCTTCTATGTACTCTCTGTCAAAGTAAAACATGACTTAGAGAGTTTTTAATATAATCTGCTTAGCTTTAATGCAAATTCATCGATCATCCACAATAGAATATAAAAATTTTTTGTAGTTGGATGGGAGAGACTGAAAATTATATGTTCATTGACATTAGTGGCAGATCCTAGGACGTGTACAATGGTTTTGTTGAACTGAAACTCACATTGAAAGTGTCCAGGTAACGAGTAATGAGAATGGCAACAGATTTTGCATCGCAGATAACTCGAACATTCAGCCGTTGACGCAGTGGTATAAGAAAAACTGTATCAACATTTTTAGAGAATGACGTACATATACGTTCGTTTTACTGCAGAACCGACGAACAATGCACGTCTGAATACTTACGTCACATAGTCTTTTGATTTTGGTATATAAAATAACAAAAGAAATTTTATTTCACTCGTTACTATTCATTTTTCGTCGTTGAACGGTAATTCGACATCACTGCGATCGACCCTAATACGTTCATTTCATCTTTGTTTGATTAATTGACTTAAAATGGCTGCAGTAATTCAATCTGTCATTTTTATCTGCATAGTTCTGTTTGTTTAGTATAATGAATGACGTGGAACACACATTTTCTTTTCATTTAGTTTCACAACAAATTGTTTCTGGCCTTATATGTTATTACTGTACAAATTGTAATGACATTCTAAGTAATCGATCAATAATTAATCCATCCTATCCGACTTCTCAGTGTTACGTAAGCAACAAGATTCTCTAGATAAAACCGAAGTGTTCATTGCTTTTTCTGTAGTCATACGTATATAGATTGAAAGGAAAAACGTACATAAATCGTAGTTCTAGAAGCGTGTGTAATTCAACAATATACACTTATACTATAGTACATTTTACTGCTGTTCGATTGACTTCTGTAATACGATCTTTTTACCTTCGGAATCGAGTTCGGTCTATTCAACATCGATTCTGACTGTGGTTATCAATATGTATTGACATTCATTGCGATCAATTACAAAACATTTTCCTAGTGTTCGTCTTTGTTTTCACTCATATTTTCTGTCTCTTTCTTTTTTCTTTTGGAATTTCTCTGGAAATAAATAAGGTACGTGAGTGTGAGCGTTCGGTTGTATGCGATCGCATTGTACCTAGCTGTATGATTACCAGCGCGAGGAGAACTGACACTTGCTGAATGTAATTGATCAGTCGATGGCGTGGATGAAGGTTTAAATTATAATGCTTACATCCACGCGCAAATGAGGAATGATTTATCGCTTACTTAACAACTGCAAAGTTTCTTTATTGTTATTAAGACGAAGTATTAAAACAAGACAATCGCTTGATTAATCTAAAGTGATGCCGCCAATTATTACTTAATATATATGTGCAAATTTGAGTGGGTAAGAATCTTTTGAAAACATAACTGATATGTCTAATCGAGTAAAAAGCATGACTTTTTGGTCATCCATCCTTCTCTATCGTTTTCAAATCGTGTTTTTCCAGTCGTTCTATACTTTGTGTGTTTTGTAGAAGATTTATTTGAATTATCTGAGAATAAATACCGTCTGGCAACATATCAGTTATTTCATTGAGAATCCTTTTACATTTCTTGACCACTTCAGAGACAACGACTGTTTATCATCGTCAATAAGACTTAAAAATTGCTTCAAAATCCCATCACAACGACTCACAATTATTTGTTTGTCTTCACCAATGACAGATTTGAGACTATTTGCGTAAATTAAATGAAGTTGTTCAACGTCTTCATTTAATTCTTCGACTGATTTGTACTGTTTCGGACAAGGCAAAGTACGACGCTTGATTGTTCCTGAGTAGAATTTCGCTAATTGGTCGTAAATTTCCACCACCTTCTGATAAATCATCGATACTTTTGTTCTACTTTGCGATTGTGCCAGCAATTCATCTGCTACTGTTTGCACAAGATCTGTTAAATAACATTTCTCTCTCCACTCCTTCGGAATCTGATCAATACCATAAAAAGCACCTGCTAACATTCCATAAATTGCTCCCACTGTGTCGGCATCGTCTCCTAAGTTCACTGCTTTCAATGCCCCTTCTTCAAACGAGCTTGAGTGATAAAAAGCCCACAGTGCCGCTTCCATTGTTTCGACAACAAATCCAGAAGCTTTGATTTCTGGTGGATTCAGATGTTTATATGATCCCTTCATAACTTTTAAAACATCTGTTTCGACTGTATTGGTGATCCAATAATCATCCGGTAAGCCATTTGGAAGAAATAGTTTCTCGTCATTCAATAAATCATTTTTTGAAAATCCTTGTAAAGCACCAATGATTAAACTAGTGTAGATTCGACAACAATCCAAGCAGAAAGACGAAGCATGCGTTGTTTTTGATGAATTCATCGCTTCGATCATTGCTTGCAAAGGATTTTCGCGATAGAGTAATGGAATCGGTGCTAAACGCATCAACGAACCATTACCCGATGCTTTTTGACTTGTATTTCCGTAATAGGCAGTTGAACTGATTGACTGTTTATCCGAATCAGAAATAAACTTATTCAAAGCAATTCGAACAGTTATTCCGATATCAAAACATTCGCCATTCGATGATAAATAACCATTTTCATACCAACGTCGATAAAGATTCATTTGTTTGACTGACTGATGAGTTGTTGAATCGTCATTGTCGTCCAATAGAGCAAACGCTAAGCACAATGCCATAGATCCATCATCGGTAAATTGGCCAGGCTTTAATTGAAACTTTCCACCACCTCGTAATGTTTTCACTGGATCAAATGAGTCTGATGTCTGACATTCAACAGCAGTTCCGAGTGAATCGCAGATTAATAGACCAAATAGTGAACCAGACACACGATCTGATAAGTTGATTTCGTTAGAAGACATCGAATTATTTCTGGATAACAAGACGATTGAATTTATACTGTTTTCTTCGTCTTACAGCCAAAAGAAAAAAACAGCCACAAAAAAGAATGTTGTTGTCAGGTTTTTTTCTTTCCTTCTGTCGATATTCTTATGAGTCATCAAGGACATTACTCGATGACTAACACAACCGAAATGCTCGTCTTCTTAGCATGACTATTCCACAAATAGAAGCAAAAGTCACCTACACATCACTCTTTTTTCTTCTAGAAAATTCTGTATAGATAGTTTGACCTGACACTTGTCATGTATTATTGTTAATCACATATTTTGGACTATTGTGTACGACGACATTGTGCTTCGGTGAAGTTTGAAAAACTCTCTCTCGAACAGTGTACATATTCAACAGACAAAGTCATTGATAAGTTAACTAGAATGAATTCTGCATAGAAGTCACGGTAGTTCCAAAATCTTTTGATTTTGTTGAACATCAATTTGTCAGTGATCATGTTTGTTGTTGGTGTCGTCAGCAGTCTCACTTCACTTTTGACTTTTCAAAATGCAACTTCAAGAACAGTTGGATGTGGACTGTATCTCCTAGCATCATCAGTCACATCTCTCTTGACAATCACTATGTTCTCAATCAAGTTTTGGTTTGTTGTTATGACACAAATCGACATGTCTGCTTCTCGGTCAGTTCTTCAAGGCGGTTGCAAGTCGCTTGACACTCTTCTGAAGCTGTTCTTTTACTGGGATTCTTGGCTCAGCGCATGCGTCGCGGTCGATCGTGCAGTGAATGTTTACATAGGAGTGCGCTTTGATAAAGAGAAAAGTAAACGTTTCGCTCGATGGATCATCTTCGCCTTGCCAGTCTTGATCATGGGCTCGCTGATTCATGAACCAATATACCGTCAAATATCCAAACATGAAACAATGGAAAAAACAAAAAACAACGTAGGAATAATTCCTACAACGGAAATTGTGACACATAATTATGTCTGGTGTGTAACTACATATCCACAATCAGTTCAAGATTACAACACAGTCATCCTGTTCATTCATCTTCTTGGTCCATTTCTTACAAACCTCTTCTCTTCAGTATTCATCATTATTGCAAGTGCTCGCCGACGGGCTGAAGCTCAGAATCGACAACCCTATCGAGAACATCTTCGTGGACAATGGAGTGAACATAAACAACTTGTTATCAGTCCTCTAGTTTTACTTCTTCTGTCAACACCACGCCTTGTCATTTCTTTGTTATCTGGATGCAC
The DNA here is from genome assembly GCA_905250025.1 of Adineta ricciae. Taxonomy (NCBI): domain Eukaryota; kingdom Metazoa; phylum Rotifera; class Eurotatoria; order Adinetida; family Adinetidae; genus Adineta; species Adineta ricciae. The sequence continues at coordinate 54,323 of CAJNOJ010000148.1, read as the reverse complement.
AGATGTTTCTCGTTATGCATGGCTGTATATTTCTGCTTATTTCATATCGTTCACACCATCGATACTCATATTTATTATCTTTGTCCTTCCTTCGACTTCGTATCGGAGTACTTTCAAACAATCGCTTTTTGAACTTTGCAAAAGACGACGGTTATAGAATAAATGATTACTACTTTTTGCTTTTTCGTAACCGATTCGAAAGCCTGTGGTGTATTAGTGTTTGCCGTCATTCTCTTCTATTATATAATAAAACAATGATATATACTTCATTTCCAGAAATATACGTTTCAGTATCGGGCCTCCAAAGTAGCAAGATGGAGCTCAGCTCTCCTTTCAAAATGCTTTAGTCTTATCTATTAATAAGAAAAAAAAACAGATTCTCGCCAATACTTATCATTTGTCATTATAGACGAATCACTTTTTCAAGATCCTGTTGGATCCATTCTTTGATTTATGAACATAAATACATAGATAGCGTAAGACTACAAAAGCAAAATCGACGAACTATTTTGCTAATCATTCATTACGTTCTTCTAATATCTAATCAAACATAGAAATATCTACAATAAAGAATATCATATGTTATTAGTCGATATTTATGCTATGTAGAAGTTTTTCTCTAAAACAAGAACCATGCTATCATTACTTTCGTTAAAAAGCAGAAAATGCTCATAGAGTCTGCTATCATTCAATCATCATATAGAATGGAATTCCGATTCTATAAAATCAAAGACCACAATCTCTTATTGTATTTCTTCAAATGTACTTCGGAGTCTTTCGATTTAGTAAAGTTAATCCATGTCGACTCAGTTTTACGTTTTTGCTTCCTTATTTTCATCGTCGTTTACTCGAATCATTTTTGTTCGTCACTCGTTTGAACGTTTAGCATCTGTTTATAAAGAAAAAATTGCAACACTTGTCAAAAATAGAACTGAATCTGAGCTCGAATACGATGCCATACGCACAATAATCTGTAATCAAAATAAAGGATACAGAAGAAATAAATAACCGGTATTAAAAATACTTTCGTGCACAGAGTCTATACCTTTATCTGACGATTTTGTTCGTTATATTCTTCTTGAAGATCGAGTAGCTCGTGGAATTATTAAACTGGATTTTCATTGGCAACTATACTCAACACTCTGTCAAGTATGCAAATTTAGATATAATTTTATTAGTAAATCCATTCCGGTATATCTCATTATGTCCTTACGTCAGTGCATTTGAATGTACTTTTATATAATATTTTCTTGCGTTCTCTTCTGTATGGGCGACTATATAAACGAGTGTTTTGCGTCAGAACGATGCAATTCAAGAGAAAGAAATAACATTAAGCGTAGTTTCATCAGCACATGCATCTTTTCCACAAAAAATTGTCACAAATAACAATCTGATTTATCAAAGTGTATGACTTTAACTAACTAACTAAATATCAAAAGTAAACTTTACCCGATTAGTTTTTATTGTTTTCAATTATATTTTAATATCATTAAAAAAAAACTGTTCGAAATTCACGATTTAAACAAACACTCATTTAGTCATTAACCTCCACGATTCGCTTTCATTCCAGAGAAAAATCGAAATAAAATGTTCAGGAAGAGCTTCGAATTCATATTCCAGGAGTTAGTCCGGCGGCGTAGCCAGGATTTAAAATTTTCTGACAAAGTTCATCCATTTCATAATTTTCTTAGCGATGCAAAAAGACTATTTGACTTTGTTACTTTCTTATGATATCCAGTAATTCAATATACAGGCAACTCTATTAGTGGTGTGGCAATACCTTAAGAAAAGTAAAAATTATAAAGCATTTTTCCAAAAACCTGAAACCGGTGAGCAAAAAACGCCGTATCCTTCAACAGAAGTCTCTGAAAAGCTCAGTAGACTGGTGGCACCCAGATATACCAGGCCTTGGCTGCGCTACCGTTCCTAATGTGACTGGCAGTAGAAAACAGACGTCAATGCATCGTTCTCGCACGAGTTTTAAGGACACTCACATGACTAAAGTACAGAAAATAATTGACACCATATGTCTCGAAAATCAACAAACAGGAAGGCAGTGTTAATCACTGTTGTTGATGTTTCACTTACAGTTGCTCATTATTTTGAATATATTTTGCCATTTTTCATAGTTTTATGGATTATTTTCGCCGTCTAAAACATCGTTTCTATACGTTGAATCTTTTTGAAAGTGCTCTTTCAAGTATTAATGAATTTCAAGCATCAACTGAACGGTTATCCACGCGTATTTATCTCATTGTATTATTAATCTCTCTTACAATCTCTACAGTTTATTTTTCATTGAGCATCGAAATAAAAACTTTTATCATTGATAAACCATCTCAAATAACATATGAAAAACTTCAAAAAAATCATGCCTCAACTCTTCTTTGTCCGTGTTCAACAAATACAATTCTATATCGAAACTTTCTTTCTATTTCACCTGTTTATCACGAAATTTGTTCCAGTGGTTTCATCTCTGATCAATGGTTAACATCATTACATAACATTAATCGAACGCGTTACTATCAATTAGATTTCCGAGCGACTGCTACTTCTCTATTTCAACTTTTACGCACATTTTGCGAATGGAACAAACGCAAAAATCAGATTGCAATTAATCAATTCGAAACAACCATGTTCCTTTCTCGTTTTGTTATATCACCAGAAGATTTCATCAAAGAAGCTAAATTGATGTTTTCCTTTTTTGATCGATTGATTGTTCGACAGCATGAACAGATTCCGTTCATTGTTCTCGAAAGTGTCGCAGCTAATCAACTCGTTCCAGCTGTGCAAACAATCGGAGTGTTCAAGAAAGATAATCATCAACGAATTTATCTCTCATATGGCTCTTGGAGAAGATTCTGTTTTTGTTCTCACAATGGGAATTGTCGAGATGAGATGCGACTCTACAATGATCTATTCAGCTTCCAGTCCGATGGCATTTATAATGACAATTTATCTCCATATGCAAATGTTTCAGGATTTCTCACTGGTTGTTATGTATTATACTCCTTAAGATTGTCAAATCTCCAATGTCTCTATGATCAGACATGTGTTGATTTGATGAAGCACACAAATTACTCGTTTTTGAAGCCACTCGAAAGGCATTCAAATAAATCGATGATTTCTTCGACTTCTGGTTTTATTGGAGCAACCGATTATTTCATTCGACATTGGCAAAAGAATGCACGATATTCTAACTATTATAATATATGCTCACCAAGTTATTGTCAATATTCAATCGAACAACGCGTGAATCTTCTCTCTATCCTAACAAATATATTCAGTTTATACGGAGGATTGATCATGGTTTATCAAATGCTTATTCCAATCATTGTTACTAAAGTTCGAATGTGGTGGACACACCGAGGTAAACAACCTGCAAATGTAGATGGACAAAATGAAGGTACAAAATATCTTTTCGTAGAAGTAACAGATTTCATCTGATTGTTTAGTGTTACCCATTCGAACTCGATTGCTTCGTTTATTCTTATTCGTTCGGTCAATACTTGTAGAACTGAATGTTTTTACTGGAAATGTTCCTCCTAACAACCTGAATGAAATCCAATCTGAACGGTTAGCTACTCGTGTTTACATTATGCTCTTACTTCTTATTTCTCTACCTTTATTACTTGCGAATATCTTCACCGTACGAGTTCATATAGAAACAAAAGAGAATCTCACCGAACCGGTTTTCGAACAACTGCATTCTCGTTATGGCAATTCTCTTCGATGTCTATGCAGAAATATCATCATACCCTTCGATGAATTTAGTCAAAATACCTACAAAATGCATAGAATATGTAAAAACAGTCAATTTATAAACAGCGAATGGTTTCTTTATTTTCCATTTTCCATCAGACATCAATTTACAATGTTAAATAGTATTTGTGAACGATCTCGAACAACTATCGATATAGCCCATGAAGCTTTTCGCTTATTAGAAATGAAGACTGAACATGTAATGCCACGCGAACTGCTCTATACACAAATGCATACAGTTCATCATCAGTTACAAGCACAAACCAAGGCAGAAATTCTCACGCCATTTCATTTGAATAGAATCTTAATGCATTCGGATAAATTAATGACAAGATCTCATATTCCAATCTATCATCCATCCGGAGAAATTGAAACAATTTTCAATTCATATAACAATGGAACATGTAATTGTGCTTTGACATCGAAATGTATTATAGAAATTGTTCCATCCTTCTATATCGGATGTTATCCTACGGATTCTCTGTTACAATCAACTCTTGAATGCTTTTATAGCACCGATTGCGTGGCTCTACTCGAATCATTTCGACCGAATCCAATGTCTAACACAACAGTTTTGAATCCGAATGAAACAGGATTCGCACGAAACACAACCATCGAATCGATGCTCGACGCATTGATGTTAGAGGAGTGGAACATTAAAATAAATTATACAAAGTATTATACTCTGTGTAACCCAAACAACTGTACTTATTCATATCCCGAAAGAGCCAATTTGATCTCCGGTGTTATCCTATCACTCAGTCTTCTCAGTGGTCTTAATGTTTTACTAAAACTTTTGGTGCCGATGTTTTTCAAAATCATACGAACTTATTTTCTTCATCGACGGAATCATTTCAATTTCAAAGTGTTCATCTCATCATGGAATACTTTTCCTTCTTACGCATCACGACGCGGTGATATCAATCGATTAAATACAGAAAAATCAGCTACACAAACCTATGTCGTAATCTTTATTTTATGCTTCATCAGTATAGCTGCGTATAAAATAGTTAATGCGCCAATGAAAGCTGAAATTGTTTATAATCCAACGCAAAGTGTATTTCAAGATCTAGAAAAGAAATACGGACTAGCGATGACGTGTCCGTGCAAACAAATCAGTATGAATTGTAAGTAGTGAAATGTTTGTTAAACAAAACGTTTCTTCATTTTTCAATAGATGGCTCGTTTCTTTCGATTTCACCTATATTTCATCAAGTTTGTTCGAGTTATTGGATCTCTCCTTCATGGTTCTCGTTTCTTTTCGAAACATCGAATTCAACGTACAATCATCTCTTTATATTGTCTCAATTCCAGTTCCTGTCATATATTTGCCAAATTAGTCGCTCATTCGCTTCTCATGCAATTTTTGCATTTACTAATGATACTTATATTTCATTACAAGTTATCAGAGAATCAACATTTAATTCAGAAACCTCATCTTTGATGTCAAAATTTTTATTTATTAACTCGAAATCAATAAGTGAGATTATCGAATTTATGCAAGGACTCACACATGGTAGTGGAATTGTATCAGCATTGTATACAAACTGGAAATTAGTTCTCAGTAATGAAGATAATATCACTATGTTCACCGATCCGATCTCTTATGGAAATTGTTCGTGTGGTGTGTATAGTTCGTGCACAGAAGTAACGATGATTCCTGGTCTACGCATTGGATGTTATCCTTCGTCAGCAATGATGCAATCGACACTCGAATGTTTTTATAACACTACGTGTATTTCGATGTTCTTCGGAGCGAAAAAATGGGCAACACTGAGTATTGACAATCGATCTCGTTTTTCACCATCTCAAACAATCAAAGCGATTATTGAGCAACTGATGATAGAACAATGGATAAATATCACTAATTACACACTTTATTACGAAAAATGCGCTCCGACTTCGTGCAGTTATTCCTATCCCGAAAGATTCAACTATATCTATATTATAACTATGCTAACTAGTCTATACGGAGGACTTACGATGGTTTTACGTGTCGGCGTTTACTATGTCGTTACATACATTCGTAGTTTGGCTCGATGTCGACGTCGAGTAGGCTTAGATGTAAACATGAATTCATAATCAGCAGTCTGAAACGAGAAATGAGGAATACATGATTCCACTCATATTTGTCGTTACAGTAGGATTGTATAAATTCAGACCAACGTAGAGCTGCTGTTCGGCGGCATCATCAGGAGATTGAATTACCTGTGAGCATATCAGATCCACCGCGTGTTCTTCTGACAGTTCGAGCTCAAATATCTCACATAACAACAGTATAGTTTCTATATCTCGCGAACTATGATATAATCTTGGATGTTGCCAATATAGCTTCATCATCCATCATCAAACATAACGAAAAAACAAGAATTATCCTCGACAAGCAATGTATCCAAATCATTTCTGTGCTTGAGCATGCAGTTAAAACACTTTTTCCTATAATTTTAATTTTTCTTCCAATGGAAAAAAGTGCAAGTTCTCATAATAGTATATTTTTCACACTCACTGTTGAATGGAGCTATAAGTAGTACGAACAATTATAGTATCGGGCAAAATAATAATCAAGCTATAAATAATGTAGTCTAGAGGAGTGCTGATAATTTACTCATAGTAGTGTTTCTAAAGAAATGTGTTTATAGTGTTATATGACAGAAAGTTTTTCAAAAAATTCACATGTGCTGCCATCTTATATCGTCTGTATCTTTATCTGGATGCTGATAACTCACGATAGCGTCCGAAATTAACTGATCAGTTGTCATCTTGATAGCATCTTGAACCAAAGCCCATTCACCAAGACAACTTTCCACTCCTATCTGCATTTTTGGTTTACCAAATTGCTTTGGTTGATCAAACGTGCCAAGACATACATCGATTAAGGGTTTCTCTTTAGATTGATATGCGAGAGGAGTACCACACTGAGCACAGAAGATACGTCGAGCGAGCGATGAACTTTCAAATGAAGCGATGGAGCCACGTGTCCATTGAAAGTCTGTTGAGTTGAAAGCAACAAAGGCACCCGAAGGAGAACCCAAGCGCTTTCTGACACATTCGACAATGGCACACAGTAAGAGACTGAACAGAAGGTGCAGAGATGGAATAACGAATAGCACCGCATTGGCAACCACCGGTGTAAAGTGCTGTGCGAGTATTCATCTTACAGTCAAAAACGAAACTGACTTCAACTCAATATTTGTATAGAGTAAAAATGATAAGAACAAATAAGGAAAGAAAGAAATGAATGATGTTTTTTGAGATAAAGAAAAGGAGAAAAAGACGACAAGGTTGCTTCTTTCGAAGTGCTGTTCATAATGTATCAATTGAAAATATAACCATTGCATCTAAGATTGACCATCTTGTGAAGCCTTACCATCTAAATACGGGCAACGATGCTCGACATCTTTATTTCTCCCAAAGTTCGAGAAGACGGTTATGTCATTGATTAACGATAATGCAAATGTTTCCTTATTTTAACTAGGCAAACGATACAATTCAGTTTCGCTTGTATCTAATTAGTTCATTCTCTTTGTTTGAAAAATAACATGAAGCAGTTGTCAAATGTTTTCTTTATATATTAACCTTAGCTGGGTGCAAATAATGTCGAAGAAGAAAGTTTTCCTTTTCAAATATTTGCGATCACTGTTACCGATCTGTAGCTTGAAATTATATCCATTGAAATCAGATCTACTAATCCTATCAAATAATGTACATATTCCCGTTCGAGAAAAAAAAACAAATAAGAATTAGGAGTCGGTAAGTTATAGGTAGAAACAACAAAAATAAGGTTCATCGTGTTTTAGTTCGCAATGTTCAACATAGAGAGAATGTCAATTAAGTGTATGATCGATACAAACATCCATATTAATCCTTTCTATTTAGCATTTTCATTCAATCAATCAAAGTTTTCTCCAAATGCAGTGTGCCATTCGTCTAGTATAAATTTTATCGATGTGAACACGATCGGTGCGAATCCATCGAATATTTTTATTACTAGAAACAATACCATCTGTGTCGCGAGTTATAAGAATAGTCGGGTTATGACATGGAGTCAAAACCATTCTGTACCAATCAGGAATGTCTTAAACCAATTTAGTCTGTTGTTTTTACAACAGAGTGCTTGCTATACATCTTGAGGGACATTCTTACTGGTAGAATTCACAAATGAACATTAAACGCATGTGGAAGATGCTTTGACACTTTTGTTGATACAGATGAGAATCTCTACTGTTCGATAAGAAATCAGCATCAAGTATTTTCGCGAATACAAATTTTGATTTGGTTACAGAAAGTGGATCTATAAACATCACAATCAGACGTTCATTTTCTGTTCGAATTTTTTTTTTGATGACAATACTCGGCCGAAAAATTTCAATCAAAATTATTCGGCTGAGATTGACGTTTATGAAACATTCTCTCTGGAATATCGGGTAGGTTTTCTTTATCCGATCACATTTTCATTTCTACCAGTTTATCGCGTAGCACTTACAGGAAATATTCCATCTGAGGAAGATGAAAGTTGCGCAGTGACTCATCTAAAATATCAACACGGAAGATGTCGAAAGTATTTCAGCACCAAAACAAATATTCTATAGTCGGACGAATCTTGGGATATTCCATACAAACAAATCTGCATATTCGTCAAATTCTTTATCAATTGGTTCGTTAAGTAATAATCGATCAGTATGTGTTTGTGATGAATCTCCGTATCAGAACAATGGTCCATGTATCCCCTATGATGCGTTGATGCAGCTTTTAACAAACGAGAAATATGCTTGTATTTGTTCGAAATGTTTTAGCGGGAAACAATGTGAGTTAATTGACGCAAAAATCAGTTTAATCTTTAATCAATCTCTATTTGTCTCCATCAATTTTTATTCTAATTATTCGATTTAGAAATGGATTTGCTACAAATCCGACATATACACCATGAAAGATCAACAAATTCCATTCGAATTTACTAGCTCAAACCTTTTTGTTGGATCGTCTAAGACCGAATCGATATTTGAGGGTGTTTTTATTTATTTGCCCTATTCTCGAATGCGATCACTTTTAATAAAACTAATTAAGAAAAATGATTGCAATTAAGAAGAAGCGAACGTATTTTATTTAACTATAGTTCAACCAATTTATAATCATTCATCAGTAATGCATCGAAGAATCACCCAGGCGAATTGTTGTCCATCACAATCAGCCAATTAATTAATGAAACATTTGCACAACTTTATGTTCTTCATCAGATTAAATTCTACCATTAAATCTGTCAGAAATATTCCAGTTTACAATGTTTTCGTGATGTATCTCCTTTTGCTATGATTATCAGCAGAAACATCTAGCAAACTGTTTTCGATTGTTTTGGGAAAAGTGAATGTGAATATGCGATAGACATTATTTTTAAGATTCACTTGATCGTCCTTCATATTATTACAGAGCACGTTGTCAGCTTACCACAAGTGAATTCGACTTATCACTGGCCGCCATTTTAGCCTATCACATAATTCGCGATACGAACATTTCCCAACAGACATTGATCGTTCGAATAAGTTTCTCCTCAGTAGTTTTATTTGTAGTGTTGGGCTTAGTGAATGGTATTCTGTCGTTTTTAAAAAACAAACTGCGTTTGAAGTTGACTGTGGAATATACTTATTAGCTTCGTCGATGACAACGATTTTGACAATGGTTCGGTTTAGATTGAAATATTTTATTTATCCTTCGACACAAAGCTTGATGTCTCTACCGAATGAAGTGTTGCTCAAACTTCCGTGTTATTCGCTGCATTTTCTTCTCCAAATTTGTCTTTTAACGAATCAATGCTTGAATGCATATGTCGCTTGTGAACGAGCGATCACTGTCAGACAAAGTATTCGATCTATGCAGAAGAAAAGTCAGAATTTATCGAAAATAACTACTGGGTTTCTTCTGTTTTTCATCATTTTAACAACAATTCATGATCCGATTTATCGACGATTATTCAAAGAAGAGAAAACGAGAATCAAAAGCGAATTCAGTGTATTGTTAATTATTCGTTAAATCTTCAAATTCATAGTCGACTCGTGAATTCCTTTCACTTTTTTGTTTCATCTCTAATTAACTTTCTCTCATCAATTATTTTAATAACCAAAAACTCGCACCAAGAACTGCAACTTCACGAAGATCGAGCGTATCAAGAGATGTTACGTGAACAAGTTCCAAAACACAGGCAATTATTAACTGCACCTCTCACTCTGTTCCTTCTTACGTTACCTCGTTTGATTCTTTCTTATTTAACAAAATCTATGAATTTCACTTAGGATCCTTGGATATTTCTTTCGGCATATTCGATTTCATTGGTTCCGCCGATGATTACTTCCTTCATCTTCATTTTACCGTCTCAATTTTATCGACACAAATGTCAAAAATCGATTTAACACTATAAAACACGATTTCGACAAAGTCTTCATCAACCGTCATGACCGATTTGATGACCTCATCCGCTTTCTCAAATATCATTGAATTCCACTGAATTTATGAGAATGTGATTCTGAGAATAAATCCTATACTGTACAGTGGCTCACCATGTGACGTTTTCGATCCGGATATTTCTTAATAGCTATCGAGTGTTTCCATTAGTGACTGGGATTTAAGTATTCGGGAAATACAGCATCCCTTTAATATTCATTTACACAAAAATACTCGAATTTTATTCAGATCAGGATTTTTGATTAAAATAGCTTTTTTACCACATAAAAGATTACTTTTAAGCATACGAGGAATCTAGTTGAGGGTGATTATGCGAGGATAAAGGTGCATATATGGTGTTCAAGCAAAAATTTCAAAAGAAAAATAAATTTGTAAATGCATTACATGTATCATATTACTATAACATATACGGGCTAACTTTAGGATATTTTTATCCATACACTAAACTGTGAATTAGCGTTAGTTGCTGGCGAATGATTAGAACATTGACGAAGATAGCAAGCTGGAACCGTAGGACTAAAATTCATTCCATTACATGCAGATTGTGCGTCGCATGACGCTTGACAAGCCACGAGATTAGTACCATTGCCGGTTCCAACATTAGGACACGCAGAGTCAGGAATAGTTGCATTAGATGCATATAGAGTCCATTGAGTTGAAGCTAAAATAAAAAAAGTATGCTGTTTTTAATACGCTCATTCATTTTATTCTGGCTGGAAACCAATCCAAGTATATTCGAAAAGCAGCACAACTTTGAAAAGGTAAGAGGTTTCGTGAGGAGAAACAATTGCAATCTGAAGACGATCTTTCCAGATTTTTGAAAGAACAAATTCTTATCTAGCTTTTCTACTCCTCACATAGATCGAAATGATACTAGAAGTCCTAGTGGATTTCGTAGACTACTTTGCATGTACACCACAGCTTTCCTTCAAAACCTCATTTGAAAGATTTGATGCATTACAGAGTTCTCCGGGAAATTCACTTTGTTTCAGGTAATGCTCATTATAGAAATGACCTGGGACATCATCTCCGTAATAGAGAGTTTCCGGAAGTTCATTCTCTTAACGCGTTTCATACAATTTTCGGACAATCGCGATAACGCATCATATGATTTGAAATATAAAATAGACTATAGACGCCATAGTACGCCAGAATAGTATGATATATGTGCGGCATCATAGCAAAATAGACGGACTTACCTGGAGGTATTTTTAGCCACGCATTATATACTGAATTGACGTTAGTAACTGGCGAATAATTAGGACATTGACGAAGATAGCAAGCTGGAACCGTAGGACTAAAATTCATTCCATTACATGCAGGTCGTACGTCGCATGACGCTTGACAAGCCACGAGATTAGTACCATTGCCGGTTCCAACATTAGGACACGAAGTATCAGGAATAGTTGCATTAGATGCATACAGAATCCATCTAGTCGTGGCTGAAATGAAAGATATCAATTATACACTAATAGTGAACTGTCAAATCATTTTTTACGTAAATTCTCTAAGCCATATCTATATTCTTTATAGGCTGATGCGCACGCCAAAAGGTACTCATAATTACACTGTGATCTGCTGTTCTTTCACCTGTTCAAACACACAATACTATCAGAGACAAACCGTACACAGATAGTGCATAGGGAAAGACCCCGTCCGAAAAAAAGAGCACATCCTGTTCTACTACGTAAGGGTAGGTAACGAGATTCCGGTTGTAGATCATATACCCAGGTGGGTGGATACAAAAAACATTTTAAGTTTTGCCACAAGGTGTTTTCATAAAAACAGGCTGTTTATGAAGTTTGACCAATGTTGGCGGTGAATTCGCGAAATAAAATACCCCAATGGCTTGTAAAGATATGCTACACTTTTGGGATAGCGTATCCTGATATATGGCGTGTCGTATGCCTCCTGCTAACGTTATGACAAATCAGCACTCTTGCTACAATAAATGAGAAAAAAACAAACATCTGTCGAGAGTTTTTTTATATACGAAATCACTGTTACAATGACTGCGTCTATACCGATTTTTAAAAAATCCTAGCAAAAAACGTCTGACTTTTCTCTTTAGCGTTATATAGTAAATTATGATAACTTCTAAAAACTAAAGAAGCTTCCGTATGAGCTCGTGTTAAATTTTATCGTACTGCTTAGTACTGAAGTTTATCCTGAATCAGATTAACATATTATTGCTAATTCGTCGTCACGATGACTCACACATTGCAAAAATAGAATTCTTGTATTGTCTCAACCGACTGTTGAAAATCACAAATATATAATTCTTTGCTTTTTGAGTGTATCATATCTTGGAGTGTACAATATCTGCTTCATATGAATTTTCATATTTACGTTTTGATTTAAAGGAACGATACTCAGTTAATGTGGTAACGCTGTTGAGATTTTGGAATGGGAATAGTTTATGGTTTGTTCTCCTGCAGATCTCAACAATGGCATTTTCAGAATTATGAAACAATTTTTGAATAGTACACAAAAAGTTTTTTATGATGAAATCTTCATAAATATAAAACGCACTCAACTTACCGCTAATAGTGGTGGAGCTGGTACTGCTGGTACTGCTGGTGGAGCTGGTGCTGCTGGTGGAGTTGGTACTGCTGGTGGAACTGGTACTGCTGGTTGAGCTGGTGCTACCGGTGGAGCTGGTACTGCTGGTGGAGCTGGTGCTAGTGATGCTGCTGGTGTTACTGATGCTGTTGATGGAGCTTGTGGTTGTAGAAGGAACTACGGCGTATCCTATAACAGTCCGCAAAAAATGAATTAGCGTATCCACATTTCCTGACTACAGGATGATAGTAAAAGCGGTTATTCGCGTCGTTTTTATTTCAGAGATAAATCTCAATTTGTTTATTCGAAAACAGCAGAAAAAATGTAGTAAAATGATTTTAAAAAACAGGCGAACAATGATGTGAAGGTACGTTGTACACATATCTGCAACAACGTTATTTGCTACTCTTTTTACTATCTGCGTGAGTTTTATTGTATAAGAAACTTTCAAGTGAGAAGAGCAATGAATGATAAGTCGTCGTCGGCTGTATGAAGTCACTTATCTCAACGTCACAACTTATGATATAGATGCATACTGTGAAAAGGAAAACAACTGCTGTTTATGGCATGGCTATCCGCTGGAAAATTCCAAGAGAAACGTGTTGTCAACAATTAAATTGCTGAAAGCTAGACGCATATCAGCTGTATGAAGATATTATTTGTACCGCTCATCCACAATAGTTTCAAATTGTATTAATATTATTGGTTTTCTCAATACTATTCTCTACATTCTAAACAATTATACTGACCAGAGGGTATGCGTGTTCCATTGATAACTATCATAGTAACAGTATTCAAATTAACTGATAGGTTGCCAATTGTTTGAGATATATTAGCAAGTAATTCACAATTTGAAGTAACTTTATGAAAAGTAGCTGCTTCGCAAGGAGTTCGAGTCAAGCATTTGATTTGACAATCGAGAATATCTAATGCAATGAACGTCAGAAATGGAAAACAAGTTGTGTTAGAGCATTGAAGTTGATGATCATTTGTTATCGACATCGCCAAAGAATTGATATTCTGCGCATTTGCTTGTGCAATAAAAGTAAACACATACAATAAAGATATTTTAAACATGCATATGTCTAACAAGGCCTCCAAGTGAAAATGAAATGGTACGTGTTCTCAAAAGCAAAAAAATTACTAATATTTTTTCTTTTTCTTCTATTAAGTAATGAAAACTATTTATAACTCTTTTGTTGCGCATATAATCAATGAATTGTTTTTTTCAACAGCAAACAATGATGTTTTGCTACGTACTGCGAGAAACTATCTATTATACCTAAGAAAAATTCTCTTCGTTTTTCCACTGTGAAAATCAAAGGTTAAAATTCGAATACAATTTGCTCTGATTACGGCGAATAAAAATTCATTGGGCGCTATTTTGAGTTCGAGCGATGCATATTCGATATGGTACGTATCTTTTCCCATTTTCTCCCTTTTCTTGTTTGCTGTAATATACATAATAGGTGTCTTGAAATACGCCATTTCAACAAATAAAAAAGTCTAGATGCGGATGGTTTCTAATAAACACAACATACAGTAACTAAGAAAAAGTACATCATATTTGTGCTCGAGAGATCCTCAACAGCCAACCAAAATCATTCAAATGTTTTTGACTAGAAATACGTATTATGACAATCGAGATCACTATGAATAGAAGAAATAGTGTAAAATGAAGATTTATTTCATAGATTCGTCTATATTGACTATTCAATATATACAGAACGAGTAACCATACTAACTATTTTAGGACTGTATGGCACTGTGCAATAGCGATGAGAGATAGCTACATGCATTGTGTAATGAAGAGAAACACGTAAGTTTAGAGTCCATTGCTTGTCGTCTGGAAGTAATTCAACAGATGTGTGACAAATATGCTATTGAATGCCATACAAGAAGAGATCTATCATTTTGAGGCTCTGAGTGAATATACGCGATGAGAGTGTAGGAGTATCCTCACCCATATGCATTTAGACACCACGCTTTTAAGACAATATAAAGTTTCTTTCTGCAACTTCTTCATACGTTATTGTTGTGCCATTCCCATACGATTGATCTTACACAAAGAAATAGACCTTTGTATCGACAATTTCGCCTGTTTTTCGAGTATGTCTTTGCTTTATAGAAAAACAAAATATTCGATTGTTGAAGATCAGCGATCAGCGATCAACATCAACTTCAGGTACTAAAAAGTTGAATCAGTTCATTTAGTAATCTAGAAATATTAGTATTCAAGTCCATCAATCTCGTACTCGGACTTGTGAACCTGTTTGTGTTTTCAATTAATAAATAACTCTGAGAATACACAGTACTCTGAGTGTGAGCTTATGAAGTCTATACCCGCAAATACATCGTCAGATGAATTTGAATAGATTTTTTAAATGATATATATTAAGTGATATTTTTCATTGAGAAATTCGAATTTCAAAAAAAATCTTATAATCAAAATGACATTAGAAAGATCTACGTCTGTCACATCGTGCGCCGACATCACCTTCACCTTCAAAGAGCGCACATTCTTCGTAATTGACAGCACACTTTTGCATACAATATTCAATGTCACAAGAATCAAGAGGAAAATCACCTTGAAATGTTGCTTTGCAACCACTTCCCATGCAGCATGTGCAACTGCATATACTTTCTTCAAGTGATGCTGCCAAACTAATAATATTAACCATGATAAAGAGAAAGAAAATAATTCTTTGGTTCATCTCTGAAACAAACCTCCGGTTAAGAAAATACAAAAAAGAACTAAAACATACTCAAACTGCTTCAGAATAATGTTTTGTGCTTTTTTCTTCATGCCTTTCAGTGCGCTTTTATACGGTTCATTTTTAATCCTTTGTTTGATAACAATTAGCAATATCATTGTCAGATAATGGCGTCATTAATTGCTTTTCTCTTTAATATTGATAAATATATCCAATGACGAAGAATTTTTGACGCGTCTCATTTTTCTTCTTAAGTTTTTTTAATATTTTTATCGAAGATTAGCAAATATGGATAATATTTATTGAAAAACTGAAAATGGATACTCGTATACTGTTTCAATGTTGGTAAATTTTGCACAAAGCGTCTTGCCATTCGATCGTATCCCTTTCTGAACCAACCTTAAAGCATTCATGAAATATTTTTACGATAAATAATCACGCAAAGCCAATCGTTATTGATGTATGGCTCATACAGTTCTTTAAAAGAAGAGTTATGGCGACAAACAGTAATTAACACCTACACCTTACAAGTACATGTATCGCATTTGACACGATTGCTTTCGATGAGAAATAATTAGATAGAATGTATTGCAGCAGTGTCAAATACGCAAAATTTATAAAAGAAAACAATTTTCTTTCACGGAAAATGACACGCCTCTTTTGAGAGGTCAATTATTTTTTATTTCGAACTTAGATTTCCAGAAAAATACTGCGATCAAAATAATAGCATTATGATTTATGATTTGCAACGACCACCTACGTGGCCAATTTCTGTAGAAAGTGAACATTCCTCGTATTTTGCACTGCAGTGTTCCACACATCGGGATATATAACAAAATTTAAGATGAATATCACCTTGAAATGTTGGTTCACATCGACGTCCTGTACAACAGGTGCAACTACATGTACCTGGACCGACTGATTGTGTCAAACAAATAAGAGTAGCTATGGTGACGAGATATAGAAGAATTTTTCGATTCATATCTAAATAAGCCATTCATTAAAATAATACAAAAAATTCGACGATGAAACATACTGAAGTTGTTGCTAGGTAGGGTTTGGTACTGGTTTCAAGCATTTTCTTAGGTTTTATAGGACTTACTCCCTGTTTGTTCGTCTAATCTTTTATTTGACAAAACTTAGATGCGTCACTGTAAGAGTATGCCATCACTCATTTCTTTTCTTTAAAGATGTGAATATCGAATTACAATATGATTGAGAATAGCTGTTAATGGAATGCATCTTGAGGGTGGATACACCTGTTGAGAGCGAAGAAAGATTCTCACCTATATCTATTCACACATCACACTCTCAACTTCGTATATCATTATTTCCTTTTCGTTTCTTTCTTCAAGTTATTAATACGTCATCGTTGCGCTCTTTTCCCAATCCCTATCCATTATTTATATTAATAATACACGTTGTTTTTTGCTGATACGAAAAGAAAGCATCCTCACTTCTCGAATACTCGAATTGAAGTTTCGAATTATACATATATGTCCATTTGTCCATTATTCCCTTCGTCAGTCTGATCATCATTTCGATTCACTCTTGCGAACACCACTGCTTCCGTTCTATGTTATGATTTGTGATACAACAAAATATTACATACATATGTCTGGGTGTATTCCAAATCTGATCACATTTGTTTCAGGTGGAACTGGACGAAATCTATCGGTTCCAATCACAAAAAACTTCTCACCCACCTTCACCGTCAACTAACCACTTTGTGATAAAATTGATTTTGTAAGTCTGAAAAGCCACTTAGATCTATTATGTGTTCTACATTTAATAGTTTTGCGCTGACATAAAATAATTTGAACAATAATTTCTCAAAAAATGCTATTTCAAAAGAGGATGACAAGTAAAATGCAATTTGCGAAATAAACTTATCATTTTTCTGTCACAATATGTTCTTTAATAAAGTCCACTGGCTGATACTTGACAACAAATTCTTTCTATAGCACTCTTTTTTCAATTAAAAAACCTTTCGAGAATATTTCCTCTACTAAATTTCTATTTTCTTTTTCTTATAAAGCGCACGACAGTCGACTCTTTTTTATTAACTACTTCATACTAAATAACTCGCTCTTTTTCACAAAAAAAATGATCAACATTGTTCTTCTTTTCTTTCAAATCCGCTTATCGATCTGCGCAATTTCGCTTACAAAATATGACAATAGTCAGTTTATTCCCAATGCCAATTCGTATTTTCTCAATAATTTCCAAGTTTCATCCCAATATGAATGCATTTGTCGTTGCTATGCAGCGCCAAATTGCTTAACAGTGACCTTGTTTGGAATAAACGGAACTTGTTCTTTATATTCATCGCAAATTCAACTCGGATCGTTACGATTGACGATGTATACAGCAAATTCTGCTGTTATTTCTTTTCCGGATCGAATTTCAAGTAAACTTCGTATGTTTTACAAAAGATAGATTTTTGTTTTCCTTTTTAGCAACAACGTCCACGTCGACTTATACAAGTAAAATATTCCTTTTTTTTAATCCAATCGGGTTGAGATCGTTTCTACGTCAATTAAATTAAGTGTAGACTGCGCAGTAGTTAGTATTCCGCGGAAATGCCCAGAGACTATTTTGAGAAGATCACTTCTTCGAACAAAGAGAAGAAGAAATGCATTTTTGCTTATTTTTAGCAACAACAAATGCTTACTGTGGATCTACCTGCCTTAATACAACAGTGTCAAGATTATCCTCAGTTGCATTTTACACATTTGACAATAGCACACTTGACAGTGTCGGTAATTATTCGATGAAAGGAAATTTCACACCGAGCTACGTGCCTGGTTGGATTGGTTCAGCTATCAATTTCACACATAGTTCACAGTATCTTTCCACGACACATATTCCATTAGATTCGCGTTCATTCACAATCGACTTCTGGTTTTATGCAACGGATTTGACGAGTTTCACAGATTTCGGTTTTGCTGGTGAATGTGATTCATCGTCAACCGATCAGTGTTTATTACTTAATATTCGGAATAGGAAACTTCGTCTAGTGTTTTTTTCTGATGACACTGCTGGTACGAAAAACTTGGCTGAAAATAAATGGTACCATGCAACATTTGTCTACGATTCAACAGTTAAACAGCAGTTGATTTATTTAGACGGCGTATTGGACAATATTAATACCATTAATAATAATTTCGCAGCAACAGTGGCACCATTTACGATTGGTGGTGGGCCGATCGGTGGAGATACACAGCCATTTGTTTATTATTCGGGCTATATCGATCATTTTGGAATTACCTATCGAGTGAAAACGCCATGTGAAATCTATTTAAATGCCATCCTTTTTTGTTATTTTCCATTTGATCCAGCATCATTTCTATCTGATTCTGGACCCAATTATCTGAGTGCAACTAATTCGAATGCAACGCAAACAACTGGAAGAGTGAACCAAGGTGTACAATTCTCATCATTATCATCTTATATAACTATTAGTGGAGTTAATGTGTTGAATGCATTAAATAATCCATTCACAATCTCGATGTGGATTAAACCAATGAATCTTACTGGTGGTGGAACACTTATTCACACGTCAACACAATCTGATGGTTAACATTTTAGAAGTCTTTCTTTTGAAAGTTTCCAATGCTTTGTTTATCTTTAGGTCTGGATAGCTGTTTTGCATCGTGGGGGTTCTCTTCAAATGGTTCATTCATTGTGAACTTCCTCGATTCACTAGGCAATGCAATTCCAATGACACTCTCATCCCCGTTTCCGTTGAATCAATGGACACACGTTGTTCAAGTGTTCAATTCATCCAACGGAAACTACTTGTATATGAATGGAAATCTTGTGACGAGTGCATCATTATATGCACGTGCACCCATCGGTTCATATGTTTTTCTTGGTTCGTCGCCAGTTATTTCAAGTTCCTGCAAATCAGGATCGATTTCGATGGGTCAATTCTTTGGTGTTATTGATGAGTTTTATGTTTTTAGTCGAGCACTAACATCAACTGATATTTGCCGTTTAGCAAATCCTTGAACTCGACTTTTCTTTTATTTATTCAATCATTTGCTTTTCTTATTCTTTTCAAATAAGACTTCTTTTTTAAAGATGATCCGTAAAACTAACGTCCACCTAAGATAGCACAGTTTGACCAAGGACAGCAAGGATAAGGTTTGCAGCAGTTTTTATCACCATCCGGTCCATGAAATAAACAACATACCGCATAAGTTGTGCTGCATATATCTCGACCTGGTCTTGTTAACCGTGCTAATGAGTTACTTGCATCATAAATTTTCACCAATAGGAGGACAATAAAGAAAACGTAAATGATCGACTTCATTTCAAATATTTTTTCACCAAATAATCGATTATTGTGTGTGATGTATATAGAAGAAAATATCCTCCATGTGGTCCACTCTCCCGTCGTGCTGAATCATAAAACGAAAATGTAGGTTATCTTAATTTTGAAATCAAACATTGCTTTCATCATTTGCACTAGAAAAAATGGCATTATTTTCTGATCGACATGGCGCTGTGTTTGACATTTTAATTCGTACTGAAAGAAAAACTAACTATGATATGTAAAAGTAGATTTATTCATTACTTCCGCGAAGTAAATCATTTCGACATTATCACAATATGCACTCATTTGCGGAAAGATCCATTCTTAATACTAGTGACGAATAGTCTGCAATTATGCCTTTCATTATCGAAACGTTGTTTTGCAAAGAACATTCGTCTCGTTCATGTTTCTTTCATCGATGCCGAGATGTGGCGGTCTTAGTCGAAATGGAAGTATGACTTTCTCTCATTTCTCTGTCAAACTTCGAGGTGGAACGGAACGGATTCTCAGTTAGTTCTCACTTGTGATTAAGCCAAATTTGAACACGACTAGCGACGTAGAAGACATTCTTCTTCGAATACAAACGTTGATCTACAGTGCGTTAGGTTTAATTCCGAACATGTTCAACATAATAACTTTGTCACAACGTACTCTTCGCACCTTCGTCTTGTACGCAATATTTCCTAGCGCTGAGCTTTATCCAGTTTGTTGATTCTAAGTTCTTCGATTTCTGACTGCTTCCTTTCCGTTCGCGTCATACGATTTTTAAAATTCTGACATCTGTCGATCTTTTCTTCGTATTGTCATATTCAACTTGTATTCGGTCGTTTAGTCAAGTATCTGTAGCACAACGTGTGATCTTCACTTCATCGATGTACTCTATCTTCCTGGTGTTGCCATTTGTATTCAGTCAACAAAGTTAGCAGCACATCTTTTTATAATAAATACTTTTATTCATCCTAAATTTATTGGCCTATTTTGCGCATGATCGTCTTTGGTACACTAACCGTTTCTAATATTCGAAGACGACGTCATCGCATCGCTCCAGCAATGAACCAGCATCGTCAGACGGAGCGACAGTCGGCTTTCATGCTCATTAGTCAAGTGTACACTTTAACGCTGCTCAACATACCGTTCGTTGTTGTCTTTCTTTTGTGTATATTCCTATCAGAAGAACAAGCAATGAATTCGTCAATTGGATCAGCTCTCATCATTACTAACTTGCTATAGAGTGGCCATGATACAGTGTCATTCTTCTTGTATACACTGACATCAAGTTTTTATCAAAAAGAGTTCACGAGAATCCTTTTCAGATGCTAAACACGATTATGACTTCCGATCGGGTATTTTGAGCACTTCTTTGTATCAAATTTTATTTTGAATGTATGAATTTGTTTTCCATCAGACTAATTCCACTCCGTAGAAAAGAGTAAGTTTAGAAGAGAGTGCTCACACACATTCTACTATCGAGTCTCAAGCAAACATTAAATTAAAAACCTTTCAATGAGATCAAGAGGTAGAGAAGAGTGAGAATTTGGACGTGTAGTTTTGATATTTATTCCACACATCTTCATCCTCAAGTAATGATTAAATTCAACTCTCAAGTTTGCATACGTCATTGATGATAAGAATGACTTAATGTTCTCCATTTATCAAACAGCATTTAAACACTGAAAAGATCTACACTGTCAACGGTAAAAAGGAAAAAATCTTTACGTTTTGGTCTGCCACCGTCAAATAACCGCCCAGCTTACACTCGTATATACAATACACGTGGAGAAAAGAAACGAGTTTTACATTTTCTCTTACCTTTGATTTCACATTCCTATAATTATCGGAGCTCCATACATCCAGCACAATGCTCGACGAGACTTCGGCGAAACTCCAACACCAATCACACATCGTTCAAAATTACATTATCGCTTGGTTTGATCCGCACACTGAGGACGATGTTCAATATCGTCAAAACACAATATCTGAACTTCGTAATGTCGTCAATTCAATCAATATATTCAACGATATTGATCAATGTATTGATTTTGTCACTGATATCGAACAAGAAAGAGTCTTCATGATTGTATCGAACTGTTCGACACAACAACTCATGATAGTCATTCATGATCTCTCACAAATTAATTCAGTTTATGTTTTTGACTACAATCGAACAGAATCTAGACCGTCTACTAAACAATGGACAAAAACGAGAGGGCCTTTTACTGACATCAATGAATTATGCGAATCCATTAAGTTAGACGCCCGTCGCTGTGATTATAACATGGCATCTATCAGTATCATACGCACAGCACAATCACTAGATCGTGGCTTGGATGAACTTGATCAGTCATTTATGTATTCCCAACTGTTGAAAGATATTCTTCTGGATATGGATCATGGAGAAGATGCCAAACAAATTTTCGCTGACTTTTGTCGTCAACGACATCATGACAATGTCGCACAGCTCAACATCATCAATGAATTCGAACGAGAATACCGCATGCATACACCTATCTGGTGGTACACACGAGATTGCTTTTTATATTGTATGCTTAACAAAGCTCTTAGAACTCAACAAATTGATATCATTATCAAGATGGGATTCTTTTTATGTGATGTTCATCGACAAATTGAAAAGCTACATCGAGAAACGACAACTGTCTCTGTTCCATTCATCGTTTATCGAGGACAAGGAATATCTAAGATTGAATTTGAACAACTCAAAGCAACGAAAGGTGGGTTACTAGCATTTAGTAGCTTTTTGTCTNAACTGATCAGTTGTCATCTTAATAGCATCTTGAACCAAAGCCCATTCACCAAGACAACTTTCCACTCCTATCTGCATTTTTGGTTTACCAAATTGCTTTGGTTGATCAAACGTGCCAGGACATACATCGATTAAGGGTTTCTCCTTAGATTGATACGCGAGAGGAGTACCGCACTGAGTACAGAAGATACGTCGAGCGAGCGATGAACTTTCAAATGAAGCGATGGAGCCACGTGTCCATTGAAAGTCTGTTAAGTTGAAAGCAACAAAGGCACCCGAAGGAGAACCAAGCGCTTTCTGACACATTCGACAATGGCACAAAGTAAGAGGCTGAACAGAAGGTGCAAAGATGGAATAACGAATAGCACCGCATTGGCAACCACCGGTGTAAAGTGCTGTGCGAGTATTCATCTTATAGGCGAAAACGAAATTGATTTCAACTCAATATTTGTATAGAGTAAAAATGATAAGAACAAATAAGGAAAGAAAGAGGTGAATGATGTTTTTCGAGATAAAGAAAAAGGAAAAAAAGACGACAAGGTTGCTTCTTTCGAAGTGCTATCCAATGTACCAATTGAAAATATAATCATTGCATCTTTTTAACTAGTCAAACGATACAATTCAGTTTCGCTTGTATCTAATTAGATCACTCTCTTTGTTTGAAAAACAACATGAAGAAGTTGTGAAAGGTCAATTAATCACTTCACGTCAATGTTTTTTTTCGTATGTTAACCGTATCTAAGTGCAAATAGTGTTGAAGAAAAAAGTTTTCTTTTTCAAATATTTGCGATCATTGTTACCGATCAGTGGCTTGAAATGATATCCATTGTAATCAGATCTACTAATACTATTAAATAATGTACATATTCTTGTTCGAAAAAAAAACAAATAAGAACTAGGAGTGGGCAAATTATAGGTAGAAACAACAAAAATAAGATTCATCGTGTTTTAGTTCGCAATGTTCAACGTAGAGAAAATGTCAATTAAGTGTATTATCGATACAAACATCCATAGTAATCCTTTTTCTTTAACACTTTCATTCAATCGACCAAAATTTTCTCTAAATGCAGTGTGGAATCCATCTGGTATAACTTTTATCGATGTGAACACGATCGGCGTGAATCCATCGAATATTTTTATTACTACAAACAATATCATCTGTGTTGCTCGTTATAACAATAGTCGTGTTATGATATATGGAATCAAAACAGTTCTGTACCAATCAGAAATCTCACACAGAATGTCTTAAACCCATTTAGTCTGTTTCTTTTTTACAACAGAATGTTTCCTATATATCGATAGTGGCATTCGAACTGGTAGAATTGACAAATGAACATAAAACACATGTGGAAAATACTTTGACACTTTTGTTGATACAGATGAGAATCTTTACTGTTCGATAAGAAATCAATATCAAGTACTTTCGTGAATACAAATTTCCATTTATATGTCGCCGATCGACTCACGCAATAGTTCAAGCTTAATCATATCGCTCAAAACAAGTTAATGGTATCATGGTTACAGGAAGTGGATCTATAAACATCACAATCACACTTTCACCTTTTGTTCGAATTTCTTTTTATGGCAATACTCGACCGAAAAATTTCAATCAAAATTATTCGGGTGAGAGTGACGTTTATGAGACATTCTCTCTGGAATATCGGGTAAGTTTTCTTCATCCGATTACAATTTCATTTTTACCAGTTTATCGCGTAGCACTTACAGTAAATATTCCATCTGAGAAAGATGAAAATTGCGCAGTAACTCACCTAAAATGTCAACACGGAAGATACCGAAAGTATTTCAGTACCAAAACAAATATTCTGTCAAAGTAATGAAGGATGGTCGGGCAAATCTTGCCATATTTCATACAAGTCTGCATGTTGGTCAAATTCTTTATCAATTGGTTCTTTAAGTAATAATCGATCAGTATGTGTTTGTAAAGAAAATTATTTTGGTCCAAGACGATACCTTCGGGATAGGGTTTGTGATGAATCTCCGTATTGGAACAATGGTTCATGCATTCCCTATGATACGTTGATGCAGTTTTTAACAAACGAGAAATATGCTTGTATTTGTCCGAAATGTTTTAGTGGGAAACAAGTTGAGTTAGTTGACACAAAAAATCAGTTTAATCTTTGATCAATCTCTATTTGTCTCCATCAATTTTTATTCTAATTATTCGATTTAGAAATATATTTGCTACAAATCCGACATATACACCATAAAAGATCAACAAATTCCATTCGAATTTACTAGCCCAGACCTTTTTATTTGACATTTATCGAAACATTAGATAACGTATCGGCTACTTCTTAATTGTGGCCACTTTACTTAATTAATTAATTAAAAGTGACCGCATTTGAGAATAGGGTAGATAAACGAAAGAAAAATAAGTGTATATAGATATCATGAAGATTAGAGAGAAAAGTGAGATTTTACTCATTGGTAGGCATATAGTCCTCATCATCTGTTTCTGCCTAATCGTAAATATGAATAGAACGATAAGATATAGCACGAACTCGTTTCAGATAATTACTATTGTGAACCATTTTTGTTTGATCGTCTAAGACCGAATAGATATTTCTCATACAAGATTCCTTCGCAATCTGATTGCGTAGTCAATCGACTAAGACTTTTACCATTCGTTGACATCTTTTCACTCGAATAAACCTAGCCCGTTACGACTAAGGATGCGCTATATAAGGTTGCAGATGCAGGAAAATTTCCATCTGTGATAAGTGGAAACATCTCTAGTGCAACTGAAGATCAGCCAAAAGGATATACGTAGGTAGTTTCAATAATGTCGTGCGCGAAGAAAGGAAAGAAACACATACATATATGATATGATCATACATAGAACAAAGATGAAAGAAAAAAGAAAAGCATAGAAGCATGATTGTACAAACGATTCTTTTGATTGGATTATTTATTGTTAAATTGCGGTTATTTTTCAATTAGAAGAATTTTTATTTGTTTACCCTATTCTCGAATGCGATCACTTTTAATAAACTAATTAAGAAAACTGACCGCAATTAAGAAGAAGCGAACGTATTTTATTTAAACACAGTTCAACCAATTTATAATTATTCATCAGTAATACATCGAAGAATCACTCTGGCAAATTGTTATCCAACAATCAGCCAATTAATTAATGAAACATTTGCACAAATTTATGTTCTTCATCAGATTAAATTCTACCATTTAATCTATCAGAAATATTCTAGTTTACAATGTTTTCGTGATGATGCTCATCTTTCTTCCTGCTATGATTATCAGCAGAAACATCTAGCAAACTGTTTTCGATTGTTTTGGGAAAAGCGAACGTGAAAATGATGGGCATTATTGTCAAGATTCACTTGATTGTCCCAAACAGTCTATGTGTTTGTCCTTGATATTATTATAGAGCATGTTGTCAGCCTATCACATAATTCGTGATACGAACATTTCCCAAACAGATATTCATCGTTCGAATAAGTTTCTCCTGAGAAGTTTTATTTGTAGTGTTGGGCTTAGTGAATGGTATTCTGTTGTTAATTGCATTTAAAAAACAAATTGCGTTTGAAGTTGACTATGGAATATACTTATTAGCTTCGTCGATGACAACGATTTTGACAATGGTTCGGTTTAGATTGAAATATTTTATTTATCCTTCGACACAAAGCTCGACGTCTCTACCGAATGAACTGTTGCTCAAACTTCAGTGTTATTCGCTGAGTTTTCTTCTCCAACTTTGTCTTTTAACGAATTAATGCTTGAATGCATATGTCGCTTGTGAATGAGCAATCACTGTCAGGGAAAGTATTCGATCTATATGTATGAAGAAGAAAAGTCAGAATTTATCGAAAATAACTACTGGTTTTCTCCTGTTTTTTTTTTTATCGTTTTAACAACAATTCATGATCCGATTTATCGACGATGATTCAAAGAAGAGAAAACGATAATCAAAAGCGAATTCAGTGTATTGTTAGTTATTCTTTAAATTTTCAAATTTATAGTCGAATCGTGAATTCCTTTCACTTTTTTGTTTCATCTCTAATTAACTTTCTCTCATCAATTATTTTAATAACCAAAAACTCGCATCAAGAACTGCAACTTCACAAAGATCGAGCGTATCAAGAGATGTTACGTGAACAAGTTCCAGAACACCGGGAATTATTGACTGCACCCCTCATTCTGTTCCTTCTTACGTTACCTCCTTTGATTCTTTCTGATTCCACAAAATGTAGGAATTCCACTCAAGACCCTTGGATATTTCTTTCGGCATATTTGATTTCATTGGTTCCGCCGATGATTACTTCTTTCATCTTCATTTTACCGTCTCAATTTTATCGACACGAACGTCAAAAATCGATTTAACACTATAAAACACGATTTCGACAAAGTCTTCATCTATACCGTCATGACCGATTTGATGACCTCATCCACTTTCTCGAATATCATTGAATTCTACTGAATTTATGAGAATGTGAGTCTGAGAATAAATCCTATACTGTACAGTGGCTCACCGTGTGACGTTTTCGATCTAGATATTTCTTAATAGCTATCGAGTGTTTCCATTAGTGACTGGTATTTCATTCAGCGATGTAAGTATTCTGGGAATACAGGATCCCTTTAATATTCATTTACACAAAAATACTCGAATTTTATTCAGATGAAGATTTTTGATTAAAATAACTTTTTTACAACATAAAAGGTTGCTTTTCAACATACGAGGAATCTAGTTGAGGATGATTGTGCGAGGATAAAAGTGTATATATGGTGTTAAAGCAAAAATTTCAAAGGGAAAATAAATTTGTAAATGTATTACATGTATCACATTACTATAACATATACGGGCTAACTTTAGGATATTTTTATCCACACACTATACCCTGAAGAAGTGTAAGTTGCTGGCGAATAACTAGAACATTGACGAAGATAGCAACTCGGACCCGTAGGATTAAAATTCATTCCATTACATGCAGATTGTGCGTCGCATGACGCTTGACAAGCCACGAGATTAGTACTATTGCCGATTCCAACATTAGGACACGAAGAGTCAGGAATAGTTGCATTAGATGCATATAGCCTCCATTGAGTTGAAGCTAAAATAAAAAAGTATGCTGTTTTTAATACGCTCATTTATTTTATTCTGACTGGAAACCAATCCAAGTATATTCGAAAAGCAGCGCAACTTTGAAAAGGTAAGATGTTTCGTGAGGGGAAACAATTGCAATCTGAAGACGGTCTTTCCAGATTTTTGAAAGAACAAATTCTCATCTAGCTTTTCTACTCCTCACATAACCCGAAATGATACCTGAAGTGCTAGTGGATTTTGTAGACTACTTTGCATGTATGTCACAGCTTTCCTTCAAAACCTCATTTGAAAGATTTGATGTGTTATAGCGTTTTCCGGGAAATTCACTTTGTTCCAGGTAATGCTCGTTATAGAAATGACCTGGGATATCATCTCCGTAATGGAGACTTTCCGGAAATTCATTCTCTTAACACGTTTCATACAATTTCCGCGCAATCGCCATAACGCATCATATGGTTTGAAATATAAAATAGACTATAGACACTATAGTACGCTAGAATAGTAGTTATATCTGCGACATCATAGTAAAATAGACGGACTTACCTGGAGGTATTTTTAGCCACACATTATACCCTGAATAGGTGTTAGTTGCTGGCGAATAATTAGGACATTGACGAAGATAGCAACTCGGACCCGTAGGATTAAAATTCATTCCATTACATGCAGGTTGTGCGTCGCATGACGCTTGACAAGCCACGAGACTAGCACTATTGCCGGTTCCAACATTAGGACACGAAGAGTCAGGAATAGTTGCATTAGTCGCATACTGAATCCATCTAGTCGTAGCTGAAATGAAAGATATCAATTATACACTAATAGTGAAATGTCAAATCGCTTTTTACGTAAATTCTCTAAACCATATTTGTATTCTTTATAAGCTGATGCGCACGCCAAAAGGTACTTATAATTACACTGTGATCTGCTGTTCTTTCACCTGTTCTAACACACAGTACTATCAGAGATAAATCGTACACAGACAGTGCATAGAGAAAGACCCCGTCCGAAAACAAGAGCACATCCTATTCTACTACGTAAGGGTAGGTAACGAGATTCCGGTTGTAGATCACATACCCAGGTAGATGGATACACAAACATTTTAAGTTTTGCCACAAGGTGTTTCCATGAAAACAGGCTGTTTATGAAGTTTGATTAATGTTGGCGGTGAATTCGCGAAATAAAATACCCCAATGACTTATAAAGATATGCTACACTTTTGGGATAGCGTATCCTGATATATGGCATGCCGTATGCCTCCTGCTAACGCTATAACAAATCAGCACTCTTGCTACAATAAATGAGAAAAAACAAACATCCATCGAGAGTTTTTTTATATACGAAATCACTGTTACAATGACTGCGTCTATACCGATTTTTAAAAATCCTAGCAAAAAACGTCTGACTTTTCTCTTTAGCGTAGTAGATTATGATAACTTCTAAAAACTAAAGAAGCTTCTGTATGAGCTCGTGTTAAATTTTATCGTACTGCTTAGTACTGAAGTTTATCCTGAAACAGATTAACATGTTATTGCTAATTCGTCGTCACGATGACTCACACATTGCAAAAATAGAATTTTTTATACTGTCTCAACCGACTGTTGAAAATCACAAATATATAACTCTTTGCTTTTTGAGTGTATCATATCTTGGAATGTACAATAGCTGCTTCATATGAATTTTCATATTTACGTTTTGATTTAAAGAAACGATACTCAGTTAATGTGGTAACGCTGTTGAGATTTTGGAATGGGAATAGTTTATGGTTTGTTCTCCTGCAGATCTCAACCATGTCATTCTTAGAATTATGGAACAAGTTTTGAATAGTACACAAAAAGTTTTTTATGATGAAATCTTCATAGCTATAAAACGCACTCAAATTACCGCTAATAGTAGTGGAGCTGGTGCTGCTGGTCCTAGTGGTGCTACTGGTGGAGCTGGTGCTGCTGGTGGAGCTGGTGCTACTGGTGCTGCTGGTGCTACTGGTGCTACTGGTGCTGCTGGTGGAGCTGGTGCTACTGGTGGTGCTGCTGGTGCTGCTGGTGGAGCCGGTGCTGCTGGTGGAGCTGGTGCTACTGATGCTGCTGGTGTTACTGATGCTGTTGATGGAGCTCGTGGTTGTAGAAGGAACTACGGCGTATCCTATAACAGTCCGCAAAAAATGAATTAGCGTATCCACATTTCCTGACTACAGGATGATAGTAAAAGCGGTTATTCGCGTCGTTTTTATTTCAGAGATAAATCTCAATTTGTTTATTCAAAAACAGTAGAAAAAATGTAGGAAAATGATTTTAAAAAACAGGCGAACAATGGTGTGAAGGTACGTTGTACACATATCTGCAACAATGTTATTTGCTACTCTTTTTACTATCTGCGTGAGTTTTATTGTATAGGAAGCTTTCAAGTGAGAAGAGCAATGAATGATAAGTCTTCGTCGGTTGTATGAAGTCACTTATCTCAACGTCACAACTTATAATATAGATGCATACTGTGAAAAGGAAAACAACTGCTGTTTATGGCATGGCTATCCGCTGGAAAATTCCAAGTGAAACGTGTTGTCAACAATTAAATTGCTGAAAGCTAGACGCATATCAGCTATATGAAGATATTATTTGTACCGCTCATCCACAATATTTTCAAATAGTACTAATATTATTGGTTTCTCAATAATATTCTCTACATTCTAAACAATTATACTGACCAGAGGGTATACGTGTTCCATTGATAACTATCATAGTAACAGTATTCAAATTAACTGACATGTTGCCAATTGTTTGGGATATATTAGCGAGTAATTCACAATTTGAAGTAACTTTATGGAAAGTAGCTGCTTCACAAGGAGTTTCAGTCAAGCATTTGATTTGACAATGGTGAATATCTAATGCAATGAACGTCAGAAATGGTAAACAAGTTGTGTTAGAGCATTGAAGTTGATGATCATTTGTTATCGACATCGCCAAAGAATGGATATTCTGTGCATCTGCTTGTGCAATAAAAGTAAACACATACAATAAAGATATTTTAATCATGTCTATGTCTAACAAGGGCTCGAAGTGAAAATGAAATGCTACGTGTTCTCACGAGCAAAAAATCACTAACATTTTTTCTTTTTCTTCTATTAAGTAATGAAAAATATTTATAACGTCGGTTGTTGCGCACATATAATCAATGAATTTTTGTTTCAACAGCAAACAATGATGTTTTGCTACGTAATGCGAGAAACTATCTATTGTGCCTAAGAAAAATTCTCTTCGTTTTTCCACTGTGAAAACCAAAGATTAAAATTCGAATACAATTTGCTCTGATTATGGCGAATAAAAATTCATTGGGCACTATTTTGAGTTCGAGCGATGGATATTCAACATGGTACGTACCTCTTTTCCCATTTTCCCCTTTTCTTGTTTGTTGTAATATGCATAATAGATGCCTTGAAATACGCCATTTCAACAAATTAAAAAGTCTGGATGCGGATGGTTTCTAATAAATACAACATACAGTAACTAATAAAAAGTACATCATATTTGTACCTGAGAGATTCTCAACAATCAACCAAAATCGTTCATATGTTTTTAACTAGAAATACGTATTATGAAAATCGAGATCACTCCGAATAGAAGAAATAGTGTAAAATGAAGATTTATTTCATAGATTTGTCTATATTGACTATTCAATATATTCAGGACGAGTAACCATACTAACTATTTTAGAACTGTATGGCACTGTGCAATAGCGATGAGAGATAGCTGCATGTATATGTATTTTGTAATGAAGAGAAACATGCAAGTTTAGAGTTCATTGATTGTCGTCTGGAAGTAATTCGACAGATGTGTGACAAATATGCTATTGAATGCCACACAAGAAGAGGTCTACCATTTTGAGACTCTGGGTGAATATACGCGATGAGAGTGCAAGAATATCCTCACCCATATGCATTTAGACATGAGGCTCTTAAGATCATAAAAAGTTTCTTTTTCATTTCTTTCTGCAACTTCTTCATACGTCATTGTTGTGCCACTCCCATACGATTGATCTTACACAAAGAAACAGACCTTTGTATCGACAATTTCGCCTGTTTTTCGAGTATGTCTTTGCTTTATAGAAAAACAAAATATTCGATTGTTGAAGATCAGCGATCAACATTAACTTCAGGTACTAAAAAATCGAATCAGTTCATTAAGTAATCTAGAAATATTAATATCCAAATCCATCAATCTCGTACTCGGACTTGTGAACCTGGTTGTGTTTTCAATTAATGAATAAATCTGAAAATACACAGTACTCTGAGTGTGAGCTTATCAAGTCTATATCCGCAAATACATCATCAGATGAGTTTTAATAGATTTTGTAAATGATATATTTTAAATGATATTTTTCATTGAGAAATTCGAATTTCAAAACAAAAATCTCATAATCGAAATGATATTAGAAAGATCGACGTTTGTCACATCGTGCCCTGACATCACCTTCACCTTCAAAGAGTGCACATTCGTCGTAATTGACAGCACACTTTTGCATACAATATTCGATGTCACAAGAATCAAGAGGAAATTCATCTTGAAATGTTGCTTTGCAATTGTTTCCCTTGCAGCATGTGCAACTGCATATACTTTCATCAAGTGATGTTGTCAAACTAATAATATTAACCATGATAAAGAGAAAGAAAATAATTGTTTGGTTCATCTCTGAAACAAATCTCTGGTTAAGAAAGTACAAAAACGAACTAAAACATACTCAGACTGCTTCAGAATAATGTTTTGTGCTTTTTTTCAAACCTTTCATCGCGCTTTTATACGGCTCATTTTTAATCCTTTGTTTGATAACAATTAGCAATATCATTGTCAGAGAACGGCGTCATTAATTCCTTTTCTCTTTAATATTGGTAAATATATCCGATGGCGAAGAATTTGTGACGCGTCCAAGGGGGAAAAAGCGAGACTTCATCTAATTCAGATAGTATTTGAAGTATCGCTAAAGTACCAGTGGAGTAGTTGAAGTATGAAGTCTCGCGTTTTCCCCCTTGGACGCGTCTCATTTTTCTTCTTCAGCTTTTTCAATATTTTTATCGAAGATTAACAAATATGGCTAATATTAACCCTTTACGGCCGGATGGTACCTAGGCGGTAACAATTTTGCCGTAGGGGGGGTACGGCATTCTCCAAAAATTCGGGGCTGAAAAATTGATCCCCATAACTAAACTAACAAGAATATATATAAAGATAATCTTTTGCTTGCTGTTTTCTGATAGCCGACCGTAAAGGGTTAATTGAAAAAATGAAAGTGGATACTCATGTACTGTTTCAATGTTAGTAAATTTTACAGAAAGCGTCTTGCCATTCGACCGTATCTTTTTCTAAACCGCCCTTAAAGCATTCATGAAATATTTTTACGATAAATAATTACGTAAAGCCAATCGCTATTGATATATGGCTCATACATTTCTTTAAAAGAAGAGTTATGACGACAAACAGTAATTAACATCTAGACCTTACAAGTATATTTATCGCATTTGACACCATTGCTTTCAATGAGAAATAATTAGATAAAGTGTATTGCAGCAGTGTCAAATATGCAAAATTTTCAAAAGAAAACCATTTCTTTCACGGAAAATGGCACGTCTCGTTTGAGAGGTCAATCATTTTTTTATTTAGAACTTCGATTTTCAGAAAAATATTGCAATCAAAATAATAGCATCACGATTTATGATATGCAACGACCACCAACATGGCCAATTTCTGCAGAAAGTGAACATTCCTTGTATGTTTTACTGCAGTATTCCGCACATCGGAATATATAACAATATTGAAGATGAGTATCGCCTTGAAATGTTGGTTCACATCGACGTCCTGTACAACAGGTGCAACTACATGTACCTGGACCGACTGATTGTGTCAAACAAATAAGAGTAGCTATGGTGACGAGATATAGAAGAATTTTTCGATTCATATCTAAATAAGCCATTCATTAAGATAATACAAAAAAATCGACGATGAAACATACTGAAGTTGTTGCTATGTAGGGTTTGGTACTGTTTTCAAGCATTTTCTTAGGTTTTATAGGGCTTACTCCCAGTTTGTGCGTCTAATCTTTTATTTGACAAAACTTAGATGCGTCACTATGAGTATGCCATCATTAATTTCTTTTCTTTAAAGATGTACATATCGAATGACAACATGATTGAGAATAGCTATTAATGGGATGCAATTATGGGTGGATATACGTGTTGAGAGCGGAGAAAAATTCTCCCCTATATCTGTTTCAGTAGTGACAAACTCGAAACTTGAATTCAGCTATTCAACTATCTGTTCGGGTATTGAAGTATTCCTGGTGATCAGGCCTTCTGCAGTACCCTCACTTCTCGAAGACTCGAATTGAAGTTTCGAATTATACATATATGCCCATCATTTCGATTTACTTTTGCTAACACAACTGCTTGTGTTCTATGTTATGATTTGTGATAAACCAAAATATTACCTACGTGTGTCAGGCAGAATATGTAGAATATCTTGCACACGGATTCGACCTTTTCTTGAACGGGTTCGCATACGGGTGTATTCCAAATCTGATCACATTTGTTTCAGATAGAACTGGACGAAATCTATCGATTCCAATCAAGAAAAAATTCTCGTCCATCTTCACCCTCAATCTACCACATCCTAATAAAACTGATTTTCGGAAGTCTGAAAATCCACTCAGATCTATTATCTGCTTCAACATTTTAACAGTTTTGTGTTGACATAAAATAATTTGAACAATAACTCATCAAAAATGCTATTTCAAAATAGGGCGACAAGTAAAATGTAGTTTTCGAAGTAAACTTATCATTTTTCTGTCACAAGACGTTCTTTAATAAAGTCAGCTGACTGATACTTGACAACAAATTCTTTCTATAGCACTCGTTTTTCAATTAAAAAAGCTTTCGAGAATATTTCCTCTACTAAATTTCTGTTTTCTTTTTCTTATAAAGGCATGACAGTCGACTTTTTTTATTGACTACTTCATATTAAATAACTCGCTCTTTTCATGAGTAATATGATCAACATTGTTCTTGTTTTCTTTCAAATTCGTTTATCGATCTCCGCAATTTTGCTTACAAAATATGACAATAGTCAGTTTATTCCCAATACCAATTCGTATTTTCTCAATAATTTTCAAGTTTTGTCCCAATATGAATGTATTTGTCGTTGCTATACAGCGCAAAATTGCTTAACACTGATCTTTTTTGGAATAAACAGAACTTGCTCTTTGTATTCGTCGAAAATTCAACTCGGATCGTTACGATTGACGATGTATACAGCAAATTCTACCGTTATTTCTTTTCCCGATCGAATTTCAAGTAAACTTTGTATGTTTTACAAAAGACAGATTTTTGTTTTCCTTTTTTAGCAACAACACAAACAACTTCCACGTCGACTTATACAAGTAAAATATTCCTTTTTCTTTTATTCAATCGGGTTAAGATCGTTTCTACGTCAATTAAATTAAATGTAGACTGCGCAGTAGTTAATATTCCACGCAAATGCCAAAATATTATTTGAAGAGGATCACTCCTTCGGAGAAAGAGAAAAAGAAATGCATTTTTGATTATTTTTAGCAACAACAAATGCTTACTGTGGATCTACCTGCCTTAATACAACAGTGTCAAGATTATCTTCAGTTGCATTTTACACATTTGACAATAGCACACTTGACAGTGTCGGTAATTATTCGATGAAAGGAAATTTCACACCAAGTTACGTACCTGGCTGGATTGGTTCAGCTATCAATTTCACACATAGTTCACAGTATCTTTCCACGACACATATTCCATTAGATTCGCGTTCATTTACAATCGACTTGTGGTTTTATGCAACGAATTTGACAAGTTTTAGAGATTTCGGTTTTGCTGGTGAATGTGATTCATCGTCGACTGATCAGTGTTTATTACTTAATATTCGGGATATGAAACTTCGTTTAGTGTTTTTTTCTGATGACACAGCTGGTACGACAAATTTGACTGAAAATAAATGGTACCATGCAACATTTGTCTACGATTCAACAGTTAAACAGCAGTTGATTTATTTAGACGGCGTATTGAATAATATTAACACCATTAATAATCATTTCGCAGCAACAGTGGCACCATTTACGATTGGTGGTGGACCGATCGGCGGAGATGCACAGCCATTTGTTTATTATTCGGGTTATATCGATCATTTTGGAATTGCCTATCGAGTGAAAACACCATGTGAAATCTATTTAAATGCCATCCTTTTTTGTTATTTTCCATTTGATCCAACATCGTTTCTATCTGATTCTGGACCTAATTATCTGAGCGCAACTAATTCGAATGCAACACAAACAACTGGAAAAGTGAAACAAGGTGTACAATTCTTATCATTATCATCTTATATAACTATTAGTGGAGTTAATGTGTTAAATGCATTAAATAGTCCATTCACAATTTCAATGTGGATTAAACCAGTGAATCTTACTGGTGGTGGAACACTTATTCACACGTCAACACGATCTGATGGTTAACATTTTAGAAATCTTTCTTTTGAAAGTTTCCAGTGCTTTGTTTTCTTTAGGTTTGGATAGCTGTTTTGCCTCGTGGGGTTTTTCTTCAAATGGTTCATTCATCGTGAACTTCTTCGATTCACTAGGCAATGCAATTCCAATGACACTCTCATCTTCGTTTCCATTGAATCAATGGACACACGTTGTTCAAGTGTTCAACTCATCCAACGGAAACTACTTGTATATGAATGGAAATCTTATGATGAGTGCATCATTATATGCACGTGCATCCATCGGTTCATATATTTTTCTTGGTTCGTCGCCAGTCATTTCAAGTTCCTGCAAATCAGGATCGATTTCGATGGGTCAATTCTTTGGTGTTATTGATGAGTTTTATGTTTTTAGCCGAGCACTAACATCAACTGATATTTGTCGTTTAGCAAATCCTTGAACTCGACTTTTCTTTTATTTATTCAATCATTTGCTTTTCTTATTCTTTTCAAATAAGACTTCTTTTTTAAAGATGATCTGTAAAACTAACGTCTACCTAAAATAGCACAGTTTGACCAGGGACAGCAAGGATAAGGTTTGCAGCAGTTTTTATCACCATCCGGTCCATTAAATAAGCAACATGTCGCATAAGTTGTGCTGCACATATCTCGACCTGGTCTTGTTAACCGTGCTAATGAGTTGCTTGCATCGTAAATTTTCACTAATAGGACAACAATAAAGAAAACGTAAATGATCGACTTCATTTCAAATATTTTTTCACCAGATAATCGATTATTGTGTGTGATGTACATAGAAGAAAGTATTCTCCATATGATCCAATCTCCCATCGTGCTGAATCATAAAACGAAAATGTAGGTTATCTTCATTTTGAAATCAAACATTGCTTTCATCAGTTGCACTAGAAAAAATGTCAATATTTTCTCATCGACATGACACAGTGTTTGACATTTTAATTCGTACTAAAAGAAAAACTAACTATGATATGTAAAAGTAGATTTATTCATTACTTCTGCGAAGTAAATCATTTCGACATAATCACAATATGCACTCATTTGTGGAAAGATCCATTCTTAATACTAAGAACGAATAGTCTGCAATTATGCCTTTCATTATCGAAACGTTGTTTCGTAAAGAACATTCGTCTCGTTCATGATTCTTTCATCGATGCCGACGCGTGATACGACGGTCTTAGTCGAAATGGAAGTATGACTTTCTCTCATTTCTCTGTCAAACTTCGAGGTGAAACGAAGCGGATTCTCAGTTAGTTCTCATTTGTGATTAAGCCAAATCTGAACATGACTAGCGGCGTAGAAGGCATTCTTCTTCGAGCTTTGTTCAGTTTGTTGATTCTATCTTTCAGCCGGTAGTACAAGTCTTTCATGGGTATTTTCAGCCATCAAATATTTTGGTAAGTCCAGTTAGCTGCAAAATTCTTCGGTTTTTGACTGCTTCCTTTCCGTTCGCGTCATACAATTTTTTAATTCTGGCATCGATCGATCGTTTCTTCGTATCGTCATATTCAACTTGTATTCGGTCGTTTAGTCAAGTACCTGTAGCACAACGTGTAATCTTCACTTCATCGATGTACTCTATCTTCCTGGTGTTGACATTTGTATTCAGTCAACAAAGTTAGCAGCACATCTTTTTATAATAAGAATTTTTATTTATTCTAAATTTATTGGTCCATTTTGCATGATCGTCTTTGATACGCTAACCGTTTCTAATATTCGAAGACAACGTCATCGCATCGCTCCAGCAATGAACCAGCATCGTCAGAGGAGTGACAGTCGGCTTTCATGCTCATTAGTCAAGTGTATACTTTAACGCTGCTCAACATACCGTTCGTTGTTGTCTTTCTTTTGCGTATATTCCTATCAGAAGAACAAGCAATGAATTCGTCAATTGGATCAGCTCTCATCATTACTAACTTGCTATAGAGTGGCCATGATACAGTGTCATTCTTCTTGTATACACTGACATCAAGTTTTTATCGAAAATAGTTCACGAAAATCCTATTCAGATGCTAAACACAGTTATGACTTCCGATCGGGCATTTTGGGCACTTCTTTGTATCAAATTTTATTTTGAATGTATGAATTTGTTTTTCATCAAATTAATTCCACTCAGTAGAAAAGAGTAAATATAAGAGAGAGCGCTCACACACATCCTACTATCGAGTCTCAAAAAAACATTTAATTAAAAATCTTTCAATGAAATCAATAGGTAGAGAAGAGTGAGAATGTGGACGTGCAGTTTTGATGTTTATTCCACACATCTTCATCCTCAAGTAATGATTAAATTCAACTCTCAAGTTTGCATACGTCATTGATGATAAGAATGATGTAATGTTCTCCATTTATCAAACAGCATTTAAACTTTGAAAAGATCTACACTGTCAACGGAAAAAAGGAAAAAAATCTTTACGTTTTGGTCTGCCACCGTCAAATAATCACCCAGCTTACACTCGTATATACACGTGGAGAAAAGAAACGAGTTTTACATTTTCTCTTACCTTTGATTTCACACTCCTATAATTATCGGAGCTCCATACATTCAGCACAATGCTCGACGAGACTTCGACGAAACTCCAACACCAATCACACATCGTTCAAAATTACATTCTCGCTTGGTTTGATCCGCACACTGAGGACGATGTTCAATATCGTCAAAACACAATATCTGAACTTCGTAATGTCGTCAATTCAATCAGTATATTCAACGATATTGATCAATGTATTGATTTTGTCACTGATATCGAACAAGAAAAAGTATTTATGATTGTATCAAACTGTTCGACACAACAACTCATGACAGTCATTCATGATCTCTCACAAATTAATTCAGTTTATGTTTTTGACTACAACCGAACAGAATCTAGACTGTCTACTAAACAATGGACAAAAACGAGAGGACCTTTTACTGACATCAGTGAATTATGCGAATCCATTAAGTTAGACGCCCGTCGCTGTGATTATAACATGGCATCTATTAGTATCATACGCACAGCACAATCACTAGATCGTGGCTTGGATGAACTTGATCAGTCATTTATGTATTCCCAACTGTTGAAAGATATTCTTCAGGATATGGATCATGGTGAAGATGCCAAACAAATTTTCGTTGAATTTTGTCGTCAACAACATCAAGACAATGTCGCACAGCTCAACATCATCAATGAATTCGAACGAGAATACCGCATGCATACACCTATCTGGTGGTACACAAGAGATTGCTTCTTATATTGTATGCTTAACAAAGCTCTTAGAACTCAACAAATTGATATCATTATCAAGATGGGATTCTTTTTATGTGATGTTCATCGACAAATTGAAAAGCTACATCAAGAAACGACAACTGTCTCTGTTCCATTCATCGTTTATCGAGGACAAGGAATATCTAAGATTGAATTTGAACAACTCAAAGCAACGAAAGGTGGGTTACTAGCATTTAGTAGCTTTTTGTCTACGAGTGTCGATCGTCGATTATCGATTCTTTACGCTGAAAGTGCTGCACAGGATTCAGATCTGAATGGTATTCTTTTCGAGATAAGTGTTGATCCCACTTGCACATCGACTGCATTCGCATCGTTGGATAACATTAGTTATTATGGTGATACAGAAAAGGAGATTCTGTTCTCGATGCATACGGTATTTCGCATAGGAGAAATGAAAAAATTAGAAAATGGAGTTATGCAAGTGACCTTGTTACTAACGAACGAAGAAGATCAACAATTGCGACTTCTCAAGCAACACTTGCGAGCAGAGGACCTACAAAGATTTCAGTGGGCGCGTTTACCTGACTTCATGGTAAGAATTGGCAAATTTGACAAGGCTGAAGAGATCTATGAAATGTTATATAAGTCAAATTTGGAAAATGGTAGAGAAAAAGTTGCTGTGTATAGTGGCCTTGGTACTGTCAAACTGCATAAAGGCGATTATAAAAATGCAATCTTATTTTTCGAAAAAGCACTGGAATTGATCAAGAAAGTTTATGGGTCGGATTGTACAAGTGCGTCTTCGTTGTTAGGAAACTTGGCGTTGGCACACGCAAACATGGGAAATTATCAATGTGCACTAGCATTCTATCGAGAAGCGCTTAGCGTTTTCGAGAAACGTCCCATTTCTGCTTCTTTTGAGATATATTCGTTGTATCTCAACATGGGTATTTTGTATACGAATATTTGTGAATATTCAAATGCGCTGTCATTTCTTGAAAAAGCACTGGAAATCGGTAAGAGTAACCTGCCTGAAAATTATCCTGTACTAAGTAATATCTACAACTCTATTGGTGACGTTCATAGAATACTTGGAAACTATTCAGTAGCAGTTTCGTATTTTCAAAAGGCTTTGCTGATTCGAGAAAAAACGCTTCCATCAGATCATCCGGCGCTGGCAACAATTTACAATAATATTGCTGTAGCATACCAATATATGAATGATAACTCCAGTGCACTGGTACTCCTTAGAAAGGCGCTCGAAATCAACCAGAAAGCATTTGGTCCGTCTCATCCTAACTTGGGTGGTACATGTTTGTCAATAGGTGCTGCATACAATTCGATGGGAGATCATGTCAACGCACTTTCTTATTCTGAAAAAGCCTTGGATATACTACAACAAACTCTATCCCCCACATCATCATCTTTTAGCTGCTATTTTAAACAATATCGGATTCGCTCATCAAGGTTTACGGAACTATTCGACTGCGTTATCTTATTATCAAAAAGCATTGACTATTCAACAGCAGTGTCTTCCTCCAGATCATACTGACATGGCCGGGGCCTACAATAATATGGGTGGGTGCAAGCTAAGCGTAGGAGAAGTTGATGAAGCGATTTCATATTTCAAAAAGGCACTTGCCATACGACAAAAATGTCTACATCCTCTTCATCCTAGTATGGCTCTGGTCTATCGATCTATGGCTTGTGCGTATATAGAAAAAGGTGATTATTCTAACGCACAATTATTCTTAATGAAAACTATCGAAATTTTTCAAAGAATCCCTCAATCTAACAATGACGACCTTGCTGATATTTACAATCAAATGGGTAATACATATCAAAAAATGGAAAATTACACGGATGCGCTGATATTCTATAGAAAAGAGTTGAATATCAGGAAGAAAAACCTGCCACCTGATCACCTTGATCATGACGGTATTTGCATACATGTTGGACGAAAGCAACTTGTTACAAAAGAGAATTCTAATGCACAGCGGTCTTCTCAAACAACTTTCGAAATGAATGAGAAATCATATCAGCAGGCTTACCGTAGTGTTGCTATCGTATACAAAAATATGGGGCTTGCGTGTACTAAGAATAAAGATTATTCGAATGCCNTTCTCGATGCATACGGTATTTCGCATAGGAGAAATGAAAAAATTAGAAAATGGAGTTATGCAAGTGACATTGTTACTAACGAACGAAGAAGATCAACAATTGCGACTTCTCAAGCAACACTTGCGAGCAGAGGACCTACAAAGATTTCAGTGGGCGCGTTTACCTGACTTCATGGTAAGAATTGGCAAATTTGACAAGGCTGAAGAGATCTATGAAATGTTATATAAGTCAAATTTGGAAAATGATAGAAAAAAAGTTGCTGTATATGGCGGCCTTGGTATTGTCAAACTGTATAAAGGCGATTATAGAAATGCAATCTTATTTTTTGAAAAAGCACTGGAATTGATCAAGAAATTTTATGGGTCGGATTGTACAAGTACGTCTTCGTTGTTAGGAAACTTGGCTTTGGCACACTCAATCATGGGAAATTATCAATGTGCACTAGCATTCTATCGGGAAGCGCT
The DNA here is from genome assembly GCA_905250025.1 of Adineta ricciae. Taxonomy (NCBI): domain Eukaryota; kingdom Metazoa; phylum Rotifera; class Eurotatoria; order Adinetida; family Adinetidae; genus Adineta; species Adineta ricciae. The sequence continues at coordinate 12,369 of CAJNOJ010000148.1, read as the reverse complement.
TAACGTTTTCGAGAAACGTCCCATTTCTGCTTCTTTTGAGATATATTCGTTGTATCTCAACATGGGTATTTTGTATACGAATATTGGTGAATATTCAAATGCGCTGTCATTTCTTGAAAAAGCACTGGAAATTGGTAAGAGTAATCTGCCTGAAAATTATCCTGTACTAAGTAATATCTACAACTCTATCGGTGACGTTCATAGAATACTTGGAAACTATTCAGTAACAGTTTCGTATTTTCAAAAAGCTTTGCAAATTCGAGAAAAAACGCTTCCATCAGATCATCCGGCGCTGGCAACAATTTACAATAATATTGCTGTAGCATACCAATGCATGAATGATAACTCCAGTGCACTGGCACTCCTTAGAAAGGCGCTCGAAATCAACCAGAAAGCATTTGGTCCGTCTCATCCTAACTTGGGTGGTACATATTTGTCCATAGGTGCTGTATACAATTCGATGGGGGATCATTTCAACGCACTTTCTCATTCTGAAAAAGCCTTGGATATACTACAGCAAACTCTATCCCCACATCATCATGATTTGGCTACTATTTTAAACAATATCGGATTCGCTCATCAAGGTTTACAGGACTATTCGACTGCGCTGTCTTATTATCAGAAAGCATTGGCTATTCAACAGCAGTGTCTTCCTCCAGATCATACTGACATGGCTAGGACCTACAATAATATGGGTGAGTGCAAGCTAAGCGTAGGAGAAATTGATCGAGCGATTTCATATTTCAAAAAGGCACTTGCCATACGACAAAAATGTCTACATCCTCTTCATCCTAGTATGGCTCTGGTCTATCGATCTATGGCTTGTGCGTATATAGAAAAAGGCGATTATTCTAACGCACAACTTATTCTTAATGAAAACTATCGAAATTCTTCAAAGAATCCCTCAATCTAACAATGACGACCTCGCTGATATTTACAATCGAAGGGGTGATACATATCAAAAAATGGAGAATTATACGGATGCGCTGATATTCTATAGAAAAGCGTTGGATATCAGGGAGAAAAACCTGCCGCCTGATCACCTTGATCATGACGGTATTTGCGTACATGTTGGACGAAAGCAACTTGTTACAAAAGAGAATTCTAATGCACAGCGCTCTTCTCAAACAACTTTCGAAATGAATGAGAAATCATATCAGCAGGCTTACCGTAGTGTTGCTATTGTATACAAAAATATGGGGCTTGCGTGTACTAAGAATAAAGATTATTCGAATGCCCGCGCCTTTTATCAGAAGACATTGGAGCTAGAGGAGAAATTTACTCCTCCGGATGACTATGAGCTAAGTGTCACTTATAGTGGTCTTGGTATTCTACACATGGCTCTTGCCGAATACTCAACTTCATTATCGTTTTTTCAAAAATCATTGGAAATTCGAGAGAAAATCTTTCCTGCGAAGCATCCAAAAATCCTCAAACCTTACAGTAATCTGGCTGTGTTATATAAGTGTATGAAAAACTACTCCGCTGCACTGTCATTTTTCCAAAAAGCTCTGGAAACCGACTCCAACAACTCGTTTGAGAATCAGTTGATACGGATCAATGTTTACTCACATCTGCATGATATCTATCGTTTAATGGGAGACAACGGTATGGCAATGCTATATGCACAGCTCGTTGTGAACTCAAGTGAGGACCGCAAATGAGACCGTGAATACTGAAAATTATATATTTATTCTAAGTTGAAGAATTAATAAAGAAACAAAAAAATAAAATGATTTTTGATCACGAAAGAAAGCAATGTTTATAATTGTCTTTTGACAAACGACGTGATCTCAATCTTTGTATGTTACTGATGGATCGAGTCCCTCAGCTAACCATTCCTCATTTCTTGCAAACAGAGCCGTACATAGAACAACGCGTCTCATCTTTTCAAACTTCAAAACACATTCCTACCAATATTACAATGTCTTTATTCATTGTATTATAAAAATATCTTGTCGAAAAATCGTCCCCCTCTCAAGCAAACCAAGAAGATCATTCAAAATACACCCACCAACTCTCACCGGATAAATCTGGATTCTTTTCGGTGAACGATCTTCAAATTGATAATTGANAATGAGAAATCATATCAGCAGGCTTACCGTAGTGTTGCTATTGTATACAAAAATATGGGGCTTGCGTGTACTAAGAATAAAGATTATTCGAATGCCCGCGCCTTTTATCAGAAGACATTGGAGCTAGAGGAGAAATTTACTCCTCCGGATGACTATGAGCTAAGTGTCACTTATAGTGGTCTTGGTACTCTACACATGGCTCTTGCGGAATACTCAACTTCATTATCGTTTTTTCAAAAATCATTAGAAATTCGAGAGAAAATCTTTCCTGCGAAGCATCCAAAAATCCTCAAACCTTACAGTAATCTGGCTGTGTTATATAAGTGTATGAAAAATTACTCCGCTGCACTGTCATTTTTCCAAAAAGCTCTGGAAACCGACTCCAACAACTCGTTTGAGAATCAGTTGATACGGATCAATGTTTACTCACATCTGCGTGATATCTATCGTTTAATGGGAGACAACGGTATGGCAATGTTATATGCACAGCTCGTTGTGAACTCAAGTGAGGACCGCAAATGAGACCGTGAATACTGAAAATTATATATTTATTTTAAGTTGAAGAATTAATAAAGAAACAAAAAAATAAAATGATTTTTGATCACGAAAGAAAGCAATGTTTATAATTGACTTTTGACAAACGACGTGATCTCAATCTTTGTATGTTACTGATGGATCGAGTCCCTCAGCTAACCATTCCTCATTTCTTGCAAACAGAGCCGTACGTAGAGCAGTATCCATATATTGGTCTTTCGTGTATTCTGGTGTCAACTTGCTGTCAAGAGGTCGTTCTTTCGCTTCGGCAGCACTGAATAACGATTTAAAATGAGTAAAAATCATGAGAGGATGGTTTTCTTTTGCAATGATTCGACTGAGTTGATTCGATAACAAACGGAAAAATCCCCATCCATTCGAGGATAATAGGTGTGAACACATTTCTTCCAATATTCTGTCTCCACCTTACATAGAACAACGCGTCTCATCTTTTCAAACTTCAAAACGCATTTCTACCAATATTACAATGTCTTTATTCATTGTATTATAAACATATTTTGTCGAAAAATCGTCTCCCTTTCTTTCAAGCAAACCAGGAACATCATTCAAAATACACCCACCAACTCTCACCGGATAAATCTGGATTCTTTTCAGTGAACGAATTTCACATTGATAATTGAAATTATAAGATTCAGCTTTAAACAGATAATCCACAGCTGTTTTATTCCGAATCAATTTCACAGTCTAAAATGGAAACGTTTATCTCCCATCTTATCGGAACAAAGTTCTTACATAGTCGCCACCAACTGCCCGATCAGTTGTAATTCTCGTTGTACAAAGTGTAATCGCATCGTTCAGTGTCCATCTGAAAGGTTATTGTCATCAAATTGAGCAGATGGACCACATCTGTGTAGAAGTAAATGATGAACGATATCAAAATTTTTCTCCACAATCAAGACTTTATACTAACACGATAAGAAAAAGTAGTATATTCCTTAAATCTTCACCGATTTCACATCCTGCAATCCGCATGTCGTTTTGCTGAATATATTCCTGAAGTTTTGTACACTGTACAGCGAAATGTTGTATCATTTGATGGAACGGTATACGAAAGTAGATGAAATTCTCATACATAAAATGAAACTTGTTGAACAAACATTATATAAACATGGTTCGAAAAAGTCAAGGCCATCGAATTCAAGTGGAAGTATACGTGATCTCCGTCGATGTTGGTGATACGTTATTTCCGAATCAACTGGATCGTCAAAAGACCATGTGCATAGATCAAAATATTCGTGAAAATACATTTGTTGAATAGTCCATTGCGTCACATGTGTCGAGTAAATGTTTGAATTGAATCGCAGTTCAACCGTTGAGTTCTCTACCTTGCAATGGTATTCAATCATTGGTCGAACAAAACTAGATGCATATCGATCCTGGCCACAGCAATCGAGACAATATTTTATGATACTTGAAAGTGAACTTTGACATTGCTGTCAATCCATCTGACTTCAATGTTCGCACCTTTCATGTCTCCAGCTAAAAACATGTTCAATCAACAATCTTCCAACTACAAAAATTATAAATTCAATCTGGAGTTATTCTTAAAGAAATCCAACCAATCGTATTGACATGCAAACCAAATATTATCGCTCGCTCATCTTTATGAATACTTCACCAAAGATCGGCAACACCGCTTTTAAGTTCTGCTGAATATGTGTGATTTGTGAACGGTCGAATAGAACACGAAATCGAGACACATTTTTCCAGAAATTAATCATAATAAAACAATGCTCTGTCACATTGTTCTAAACTTTTGACGAATGAAAATATGTTGATCACTTGACACGATTTTGTATTTGAAAAATGAGTAATCTTACGCTTTATTGTGTTTCTTCCGACGATATTTGAAGAGACTCATGTCAAATTTAGCAAAGCTAAATGAATTATTCTCTCTTGCAGTTTCAAGGATACTTTCTTCTTGTGTTTCGAGATTAAACTATGCTTTTTCAGGAAAAAGATTTATTTGGGATATCAGATAAGAACATTAAATTGAGCGAGATATAGAACACTTGTAAGATGCGGGGAAAAAGAGAAATGACGCACAGTTTACCAAGCAATCTTTGAAATAATGCTTTGTGGATATTTACGAATGTACCATTTTCGAAGTTCATCAACAACTAGCCAAAGTACACCGAATCCGAGCGTTGGCATGATGTATTTGGCAGGCACCGGAGCTGTAGCGAATATTTCATTGAGCCAGGTGACTTGAGTGAAAAGTAAAACAATACCTATTGAGAAGGCTATAGCCACGAATGCGAACCAGTTGCGATTGTTGCCCCAGAAAGGATTGTGTTGCAAAATGGAGGCATAGCGCGTTCGCGTGGCAAAGTAATTAAAGACTTGAAAGACGCATAACGAACAATAATAGATCGATTGAGACACGTTGATCATCTCAAGAATTTTCTCGGGACTGTACGCCGTAGGTGGATTGATACCGAAATACTCGTAAGTGAACATGAGTGAATAGAATGATATACCGTTATCGATCCAATAGTAACAGAAGCAAAAGAATGCCGTGAAACATTCTAGATTGCCGATGAGCATATAAGCATGAAAAAGCAATCGCCAGTTGAGGAGATGATCATCTTTTCGATTCGATGGTGGTCGAGATAGAATCTCCGTTTCTGGTTTTTCCATCACCAGAGCCAATGATATCGAGACATCTAAATGTTCAAACTTTTATCTGGAGACATCCCAACCAGTTCTTACCATTGAGCACGCACAGAATCGTTGCTAAAAATGCCGAAAGTGATAGAGGAACGCCAAGCCACATATTAAACATAATTGGCCAAAATTCGGACCAAGATCCTGAAGAATATCGAGTAATAATATGTTGCACATGACACCTGGAAAAATATTTACCTGCTGGCAATAAAAACATGACGACTTTTTTCAAATTATCAGCCAGAAGACGACCTGTTTCGATGGATGATACGATGGATGAAAATCGATTGTCGAGCAGAATCAAATCAGCCGCTTCTTTCGAAACACTCGTTCCTGTTTGCATAGCAACACCCAGGTCAGCATATTTCAATGACGGTGCATCGTTGGTTCCATCGCCGATTGCAGCGACGATTTCCCCGCGTCGTTGGAACTCCATGATGATGCGCAATTTCTGTTCCGGTGATGTACGAGCGAATATTAATTCTTCATGAGACAACACCCAATTCCACATAAAATCATCGAGATAATCAACTTGGTTACCTGCAATCTAAAATATTCCAGACGACGTCAAACATGTCAAACATCATCAGATCTTACCACAATAGCATAAGGAATTCTTTCTTTTTCTTTTTCTTTGTAAAAGATTGGTTCTGCCTCAGTGAATTGATTCTTGAACGATGCATACCAGCGTCTATGCCAAGCTTGTTTTTCCAGTTTAATGTGCTTTTGGATAGTTGTACTGGCGGAACGAAGTGCCGTTATCGTTCCGGCGATATGTTCTTGAAAGAGTGTTTCATTTCGATATAACTGAAAAACTAACTGTTTGGTTTCGTTCTCTCGCATTTGAAAAGAATCGATTCCGTTTCGTTTGGCAATCTCCGCTGAGAAGATATTGACTTGCTCGCCAATCGCTCTGGCAGTTGCCGGATGATCGCCGGTAATCATTGCGACACGAATACGCGCATCTCGGATTCTGAGTATCGAATCGGGCGCGTCGAACCGAAGAGAATCGAACAGCGAGAAAAGACCGAGGAAACAATATTTTTCTTGAGGAAATCCGTTTAAATTATGTATTTCGACAACTCTCGACTGACGTCGCTCATTATGTTGCTGCATTAGTTGATCATATCGCATCTGTGTTAATTTTTGTTGACACATAGCGATAATGCGATAACCACTTCTGCCTGAAAGCATCTGAATTGAATACTCTTATCAAACACATCGTTTTGCTTACTTAGTATTTCTTGTTGATTCAAAATTTTCTCTTTTATTTCCGTTGTTAATGGTAAGATTTGACCATCATTTGTTTTGTATGTAGAACAACGTAGAATAACTATTTCTGGGGCACCTTTCATTGTAATTAACACTGTATTCCGAGGATCTATTGAAGATAAATTATCTGATTCCATTCGATTCGCCGTAATCATGAANTTCCATCACCAGAGCCAATGATATCGAGACATCTAAATGTTCAAACCTTTGTTTGAAGACATTCCAACCAGTTCTTACCATTGAGCACGCACAGAATCGTGGCTAAAAATGCCGAAAGCGATAGAGTAACGCCAAGCCACATATTAAACATAATTGGCCAAAATTCGGACCAAGATCCTGAAGAATATCAAAAAATAATATGTTGCACATTTATAACTGGAAAAATATTCACCTGCTGGCAATAAAAACATGACGACTTTTTTCAAATTATCAGCCAAAAGACGACCTGTTTCGATGGATGATACGATGGATGAAAATCGGTTGTCGAGCAGAATCAAATCACCTCCTTCTTTCGAAACACTCGTTCCTGTTTGCATAGCAATACCCAGGTCAGCATATTTCAATGACGGTGCATCGTTTGTTCCATCGCCGATTGCAGCGACGATTTCCCCGCGTCGTTGGAACTCCATGATGATGCGCAATTTTTGTTCCGGTGACGTACGAGCGAATATTAATTCTTCATGAGACAACACCCAATTCCACATAAAATCATCGAGATAATCAACTTGATTACCGACAATCTGAAATATTCCAGACGACGTCAAACATGTCAAACATCATCATACTTTACCACAATAGCATAAGGAATTCTTTCTTTTTCTTTTTCTTTGTAAAAGATTGGATCTGCCTCAGTAAATTGATTCTTGAGCGATGCATACCAGCGTCTATGCCAAGCTTGCTTTTCGATAATTGTACTTGCAGATCGAAGTGCCGTTATCGTTCCGGCGATGTGTTCTTCAAAGAGCGTTTCATTTCGATGTAGCCGAAAAACTAACTGTTTGGTTGCGTTTTCTCGCATTTGAAATGAATCGATTCCGTTTCGTTTGGCAATCGCCGCTGAGAAGATATTCACTTGCTCGCCAATCGCTCTGGCAGTTGTCGGATGATCGCCGGTAATCATTACGACACGAATACGTGCATCTCGGATTCTGAGTATGGAATCGGGCGCGTCGAACCGAAGAGAATCGAATAGCGAGAAAAGACCGAGGAAACAATACTTTTCTCCAGGAAATCCGTTTAAATTATGGATTTCGACAACTCTCGGCTGACGTCGCTCGTCATGTTGCTGTATTAGTTGATTATATCGCATCTGTGTTAATTTTTGTTGACACATAGCGATAATGCGATAACCACTTCTGCCTGAAAACATCCGAATTGAATACTCTTATCAAACATATCGTTCTGCTTACTTAGTACTTCTTGTTGATTCAAAAATTTCTCTTTTATTTCCGTTGTTAATGGTAAGATTTGACCACTATTTGTTTTGTATGTAGAACAACGTTGAATAACAATTTCGGGGGCACCTTTCATTGTAATTAACACTGTATTCCGCGGATCTGTTGAAGATAAATTATGTGATTCCATTCGATTCGCTGTAATCATGAATTTGTTTGCTGAATTGAATGGTAAAGTTTTCAGTCGAGGATTTACACAGCGTATTTCATCAATGTACATATAACATTGATAAACACACAAATTGTAAAGTGCAACATCGACAGGATCACCAATAACATGTAATTCCGAATTCGCTTTCATCATATCTCGATCTTTTGATTGACTTCTGACAAGTTGCATTTTGGCATTGTTGCACAATGCAGCGCCAAGAAGTAAATCATCGAACACTTCGACGCAGAATCGGTTTTGTTGGTTTTCGCTATACTCATCCTGATGATTTCCGTTGATCGATGGTCTTTCGATGACTGGAGATACTTTCGCAGTACGTTGAGAACCATCACGGAGTCCAAATGATACTCGACGATTTGTGTCTGACATTGTTGCTCTTGTTGGTGATTCTTCATTGCCGTTGTCAAACATTTTACATCCATTGTCCGTATCCCAGAAGATCTCGCTCACGACCATTTTGTTCTTTGTCAATGTGCCTGTTTTATCCGTGGCAATTATCGAAACAGAATTGAAGCTTTCAACAATTTGCAAACTTTTTCCTAAAATTCGCTGTTGACTCATTCGTTTAGCCACGATTGCCAACGCTAAACATTCCGAGTCAAAATCAACTGTCACCGCGTGAAAATGTTACTCACCGAGCGTAACAGCAGATGGTAAACCAACAGGTAAGAAACTTACGATCATTCCAATGGAATTGAGGATATTTCCAATAAGAGTAATGAATGCTGGATGGCTATTGTTAAGCCAGCCTCCCCATGTAATCCAAAGGATAATAATACTCATAATATCGGCGACGAGAACAAACAATACAAAGCGATTGACTTCACGATGTAGGTTCGTAGTTCTTTCATTTGAACTCTCTTGCGTTGTGCGTGACATTTTACCCAAAATGGTGCTGTTTCCTGTTGCGACAACCACTGCTTCTCCCATACCTTCTTCAACAAGCGAAGAATAGAATCCAAGATTAGTTGTCTCCATCAAATTTTCACTGGTACATTCAACTGTGATTGAGACGGGTTTTGTTTCACCGGTTAATTCGGCCGAATTAAGCTAAACATTTATGTAGAAGATCATAAAAGATCATTTTGAAAGGAAAATTTACCTTCAGTCCTTCGCAAGTTAAAAATCGACAATCAGCTGGTACGACATCACCCATTTTAATTAAGATAATATCACCAGGAACAAGTTCGATAATCGGAATGTGTTGTTCTACACCATCACGTCGAGTGGGAACAGATTTCGGTAATAGTTTTGCAAACGCAGCAATAATCTTAATCGACTTGAGCTTTTGATACACATTGAGAAAAGCATTGAAAACCGTCACCGATAAAAGCACGATACCAAGACTTAAATTTGTAATAGATGGCTCTGATCCTCCAAGTGGCTGATAAGCGATTAGAGCAAGAATACCACCAGCTAGAAGAATTGAATTAAAACCCATGAATAATTGTTTGATTAATAATCGGAAGTAGTTCGGTGAAGGGGGAGGTGTGATCTGATTACTACCATAGCACGTCTGCGCTTTACTCACAAAAGCAGACGATAAGCCAGTTTGGTGGTTAGATTGAAAACGTCGCATAACACTGTCTATGGGAATGATATGAACATCTTGATCAAACCGTGACATGTCAGTACCAGTCCAAAGATCAATCTTCGTAGCGTCTCCTTCGACCGTACTACGAACATTTTGCTGTTGATGCGGCATTCTTGATTAAGTGTGTTCATGCAACAGAATCTAAAACTAGTTTTCTTATTACTTGTAGGAATAAGGATTAATGAAAATGCTAGCAATGCTCAGACGTATTGAAGAAGTACTTACGCGTGTGTTTTCCAAGTTTTTTCAGTTGAAATTAAGCGCCATCGATCTTTTGACACAAATGAAAGGATAAGGTTTGTCAGATATATGAGGAAAGTTTTATGTATAATTCAGGAAACATTACAGTGGAAAGGAATTGACAGCGTGAAAGTCTGTGAAAAGATTTAAAGAAAAGTATCAGATGAATGTCTAATGGGACGTCATAGAAAGAGAAGGAGATACAAATCATGAAAAATAAATATACTCAACTAACAATGTGATATGACATGTCGAGAAGAACGAGGAAGAGATGTCTTATTAATGATGATTGTCATATCGGACAGAACAATGAGAGAAAGAACAGGCTATAATAAACTATAATATTAATATTTCCGTTGGTTCTTATTCAAACATTTCTTAAGCACATTATAAATATTCTACGTTTTTATATCGAAATATGTGATTAAAATAACGTCGGTTGAGTTCGTCATAATCCGATTCCCCAATCCTTCCTTTTATACATCATAAGGTGGGCTCTGTTTGAGATGTAGGCCTTTTCAAATAACGCTAAAGTCTCTCAAGAATAAAAGTAATTTATTTTAAAAACAACCGAGAATCTTCTTAATGAGCACTTCGGACACCCATAGATCTCTCATTGATCTTGAATATTCAAAATCTGTTAGTCGCAATGCTTTCTGTCGAATGAAATACTCTGTAAATTGAACTATTTAAAGAACAGTTTTTCTCTCGGCATATTTAGAATGTGATACTATATCGACCTTCTGTGACTCACCTAAACGACGATGTTTTACCTCATAGATGGCAACTCTAGAATTAATTAGTATGCTTTATTCGATGCGAGTGCATGCACGAAAGTTTGGTTTTTCTATACAGTATTAAATGAAACAAAGCGTCGGAGAGTCGTCGCCTCAAAGTAAGCACACTCAGAATACTGATCCCAATGAGTAATGTTGAATAGACGGATTTTCTTATTTGCTAACAAAAGAGAGTTCTGGATCTTTTGTGACGAAGATTATATACGTTCTCTTCCAACATATTGTATGACTTGAGAATATAGTTGATTGCCTCGGATGTTTATGAAATAAAGTAAATTTAGAATTTTACAACGTATTTCGATCTTATTGAAGATTTTCGGACTTTGTTCGCTACCAATTTATCAAATTGAAACAGAAGTGTTTTACAAGAGAAATTTTAGGAGATCTCGATCGCGATGTTGGTTATCGAGCACGAATTTCCTCTTGATACTGAATGACGTTGATAATCTGACCGAGAGCAAATATTAGAAAAAAAAACGGTATTTTTAATTACAAACTGTGATTACACGACTGTTTTGGATGACCCGTCTGTTGTTCCTAGCACGAACCCGACGTACATTAGTTTCAATATTTACATCAAATTTGTTTCTATGCAGTTTCGTCTTAGGAAAAGATGAGTTGTCGCTTTCTCTCTCATCCAAGCGTTTATTAATTACCTAGGATGCAATTTTTACAAAGTGCTTCCTTATTTGCACAATTTAAAAGACAAAATCAAAACTGTCTGTGTGTACGCTCCTTTTCCTTTGTAAACGTTCATACCAATGTATGTCGTCTCTTTTGCAATTGTTTTTGTTTTACCAACGTCACACTTTGTTTTTCTCCGTTATAGTATTCGTTTGAAAAGGCGGAATAGTTTTCTCTTCTTTCAATATCTCTTCTCACTTAGCAACAGGAGTGTATAAAAACAATTTGCAGTGCCAAAGCTCCTTCCTATTTCTTTGTCGTCGCCACTTTGTGAACCATGTAAATAGATAAATTTCGTTTTACGTATCTCTTTCTACATCTTCGTCTGATGGATGCATTCCATTTTTCCCGGTGGAACAATCACATCATCAATATTCACCATTTCAGTTAGTTTCATTCTATCTTCATCTTTCTAACAGTCCTTACAAGAATACTCCATCGGGCACTTCGATCAATGTTATTGTGCGAGAACGATAGTCATGGGGTCGAAATGCATACTCTTCCAACTGCTCTCCTGCCACCATTGCTGCACAAATTCCCAAGATCAGTGATTCAAACACCCACACCCTCACAGAATCGACTGTTGCTGTTTTGTATCCGAAAGACTTTGTAAGTAACATTCATCATCATCATCATACATCTGTGTATGTAACATAAATAATAGGAAGATATCTGTCTTCAACCTATTGCTATTCTGACTGCAGCATTCTTTGCTGCAATGGTACCAGTTCAAGGTTTGGCTTTGTTTGCTGCATTTACAAAATTGGGAAACACATTCAATCCATCGAAGATCAAGCCCATGTCGTCGATAGCGATAAAATAGCGGCGTTATAATGCTCACATAGCGATCGCATTGTTAGAT